>CM077115.1:73510988-73928488 GCA_039619475.1 Icerya purchasi | reverse complement strand
TGTGAGCATGTATGTGTGTATATAATCTTTGCGTGTGTTTATTTCTGTGCGTACGTATGTATGTACATTTCGTTGATAATTATTACTTTTTGTCGTTTCATCTCAACTTCAGTTCAAAGTTTCATTAAAATATAGTCTCACGCGACTATTAGATTGGAAATAACGTTTTTCCTCCTGTCACAATTACTACTGAATTAATTTTGTTAACATAAGGATAAATAGATATATGTACTTATTAAGGTATGAATATACTGCATTCTCATGTATTCTAAATAATTATATGTAGAGATGTATATGTATGTATTTTTCTTAAACATAAAGGGTATTTAAGTATGTTTATCACTAAATGAGTATGTGTAAGTATATAAATGTATGAGTGGATGTATATATGCTCGATTGTACATCCGTATATATACAAGAGCTCGGCCATTTTGGCCTCGCAAGGGGCTGTGCCCCTTGACCCCCCTTGCTTTCATTTCTGTCTCTTTCTCTTCTATACTTTGTATAAAATGATCAAAATTTCCAACGTAATTCCTAGTGGCATCAACACAAAAAGAAAAATAACATAACCACAAAAGTCCTATTCTAACATTTAACTTTCATTATATAAAATTAAGACATTTTTTCGTTACATTTTTCGTTACATATTTCATTACATAAAATTGTGACATTTTTTAAATAACAATAACAAAAATCCTATAAAATATAACAAACGTTACATAAAATTGGGACATTTTTTTGGGACATTTTTTTGGGACATTTTGCGTTACATAAAATTGGGACATTTTTCTGGGACATTTTTTTGGGGAAATTTTTTTGGGGCATTTTTTCGAATGGGGGGTAGCCTAAGAATTACGTTGTAATTAATATATATATATATATATATATATATATATATATATATATATATATATATATATATATATATATGTATATATGTACATATATGTTATATTGAATATGTGTATGTATACGTTTAAATACAATAATTAAAGCTTATGTATATCAGTGTTTGTATGCGTTGAAGATATACAGGTATATTTTACTATTTAATAAATTTTTAATATTTGGTAAAAACGTTGTAACTTGGTTTGTGAAGAGTGAAATCGCTAGTCACCAGTTTTCACGCATATAATCCAAGTTGGTTTAATGACGCATTCTTTGCTTTTACTTCATGCATTTTGTAAAACATTTTGACATATTGTTTTTTCTGTTGTATTAATCTAAATAAATGATTTGATTTGATTATTATTATTATTATTTTTAAAAAGTAATTAAAAGAGGTTAATAAATTTCTTCGTATGTAGAGTTTTGGAATATCTCTGTTCTTTAAAGATTTTTAATTCCCCGTAACCACCGCTGTAAGCAGGTTAAAAATTCCTTAGCGGAGAATCAATATCGTAATTCCAAAAAAACCCAAGCGTATCGAATATCTTCTAGGGGTGGAGAAGGTAAATTAAATTTTACTTTTACAACGTGACTAATTTCTAAAAAAAAAAAACAAAAAAACATAATAAATAATAACAATCATAATAAAAAATATATCGCCAGGACTACATTAACATAGGAAAATATAAGGTCACACCGAAACGATATTGTTGTTGTACTTCAGAATTTCAATGACATCTGTTGAGAGCGGGGGCACTTAAATTATGGAAATACCGGTCTGAGTGGCCCGGTTTTTCCTGGCCAAAACCTAAATAAATTAAAGGCGAATTTCGCGCAGGCAGTTTTTCCGAAATATGTAACGAGAATTCGGATAAGGGGCAAACGCACCATGGCGCGCCTAAAGGCAATATTTCACGTTGTCGTCGAAATCGTGAGCTGAATCATCAAAGCGGACCACGTTCTAGGGCCATCTAAGTTTTTCTCATCCACTCAATCCCGATAACGCAATTCCGAGCAAACTCTAATGATAGTCCGCAACGCTTCTGGCTGCCAGAGACGAGATAAAATTCCGCCAATCGTGCAGAGAAAATTCAAAGCGGAACGCTGAAGTGACAGCCGGGCAAGTTCTTTGGACACCGGCAAACTTTCATCCTTCCGAGTTATTTCTTCATTCTGTGCGGTTTATGTATCGTGATTTTATTTCGAACGTATCGGCAATTAGGAGAGACTGCGAGCCGGATGCGAGGCTAAACTGTTCACTAAATCATCGCGGCGCCCAACCTAGATATACGTCTTCGTTAACAAACTTTTCGAAGCCGATAAAAAAAAAAAAAAGAGCCCGCCAAAAAAACGATTTTCGCAACAATAAATCTATTTTTTCTTCACGAAAGAGGAATTTGCTTCGGCAAAAGTAGCAGTTGCGCGCCAACATCGAATCTACAAACACTATCTCCTATGCATCCGCAGTTGCTTTCCCGTTCATTCGCAAGAACTTTTTCGAGTTTTATCGAAATTTCGCTGGACAACGCCGATAAAATATAATCGCGTTCGTCACGTTTCCAACACACATTCCGCTTCGAATATCATTTAGTTGTTGCCAATTTGAATAAACCAAAAAGTAAAGTGAGTTCCATACCATTGATAAGGTATCATGGATTGTGAAGTTAAGGTTCACAATGTACTAAGCCCAACGGCACTAATGCTAGTTAATAAGACCTATCTCCTGAGACCCTAAGACAATAACTGTTTCGTTCATTTTTCCTCGGCCCGAGAATATTCCTGAGAGAGAGAGAGAGAGAATTCGAGGTACTATCTTCAAAATTCGAAATAAATGTCCTATTGTAAAGATCGTTGATTTTACAAAATTCCGATTGAAGAAGAAAACCATTAACCTTTAAATACTGCACATAAGTCAAAATACCGTTCCGAAAAAGTAAAATTTTCTACTATGCCGGGATATAATATATATATATCGCTACTCTGCGTAGAAGTAACGATTCTTTCGCTAGTCTCTGACGGTCAAAGCATAACTAACTGATAATAGCTGCACACTGTAAGGTGCTCTTGTGCGTCATGTGATAATATGCGGCAGCGCATTTTAGTGCGAATATTTTTATCACTTGTAACAACTTCCGGTTTTATAATTTTTTTGCGTACTGATTAAAGTTCGGCTTCACAAACGTGCTGGAAGCCCATGTCGTTCCGAATTCTATGGTATAGAACATTTTCAGTGAAATATCCGAAGAATTGAAGGAGAATTCTGCAAGCAATTTTCGTAATAGTAGAGAAGCATCGCGCGTTAATTCGACGAAGCGAGCATAGTTCGGAAATCGGTAAACTTTCATCTTTCCGAGTTATCTCAATCTCTGAAATTGTTTATGGCATCGTCGTGATTTCATTCTGAGCATATCGGCAATTAGGAGAGACTGCGAACAGGATGATAAACCAACTCGGGCATATCGCCGTCTCCCGTCATCGTTAAAAAAACTTCCGCATCCGACAGAAAAGGTGACCGCTAAAAACAGAATTTTTGGCGACAATAAACCTACTTTTTTCTCTTCACAAAAGAAGAATTTGCTTCGAGCCAGCTAAGCACGAACATCAAACCGATATTAATTTATCACTCTATTTTTGAAAATTTTTCTTCTATAATAGACGCACACGGTCTCTTTTCATGCGTGGAGAAAAAAATTAAGTGAAGCACTTTGAAAATAGATGGAAATTTATACTTCAGAGCAAATTTTTGTGTTTACGATAATAAATCGATATAATGAATCTTCAAGAGGCCCCCTTCCTTCAAACGGTAAAACGTAAAAATCCTATTTGTGTTAATTAATTAGTAAAAAAAAAAGAATTGATTAAAAAATTAAACGTTTATTAAGTGTAATTTTTGTGGTTTTTTTTTTTCATTAATTTTTCTTTCTAGAATAAAAAAGGTGGTAAACTCTCACAGATATCTCGAGTATCGAAGAGCAACGTCCCGAAGTAGTTTTAGCCCAGATTAGGATACTGCTTGATTGCTCGTCGACATAAAAGTCAACAAACCCGATGTAAATTATAATTGGAAGGATAGAATTTAAAATCAATTGACTATCGTTGTTCTCATTTTACTATATAAAGCCCATCATTAATTTATTTAAATTAATCTATCAAAATTCCGTTTTCATATAAATACGTCAACAGAATTATTATTATTATTATTATTATTATTATTATTATTATTATTATTATTATTATTATTATTATAAAGAATAGGAGATTACGGGTATTAGCGCTGATTATATATAAATATGAAAATTTAAAAAAAAAATCAAAAATAACTAAATAAATAACACACGTTTAATTAGCGATCACCTTCGCGATTATCAACCTCTCTGCGCTACCATTGCTCGTCGTCGCTTTGCTCACGCTGCGCACTAGTCAGGTCGTCATCTATGCTTGTTTACTTTCCTTTCGACGTGATATATTCCGAGATTATCTTAAATACAGCATTCCTCCCCGCGCTTAGGGCAGCCTATTATTTTTGCTTTTATCGTATTCAGCAGCCGTCTATCTCCTTTATTCCGCTCGGCACGTTCCTGTTGTAACTTTATCTGTTAACTCCATTCGCAACCTCATTATCTAGCCCCGTATCTTAAAAGTCCTTACACAATTTCCCTCTCTTTGTTTGCGTGCATAATAATAACGATGAATATCTTCTTTTTTTCCTTCGGGAACGATTTTTTTTTTTTTTTTTTTTTTGCGCCCAATAAAGTGTATCGCTTAAAATGTTTCGGTAAAGGTGGTTTCTTCGTGAAGGGACATTTTTGTTGCGTCTTTTTCGACAACTTTATTGTAGAAAAGGTAATTCCGTCGAAACACTTTGCAAAACTTCTAAGCAGCGGATTGGAGTCAGTGAAATAATAAATAATAGATAAATTCCGTTAGACAGCGGTAACAATGATTTTCTTTGAAAAAAATTAAATATTCTAAACTGTTTACTATTACAGTTTCGGTTACAGTTTTTAACCGATTTCAAAAAAAAAAGAGGAGGTTCTCAATTCGACTGTATTTTTTTTTTTTTTTTAAGTGTGTTATCTCAGAACTTTTTTTTAAGTGTTATCTCATTTGGTGATTCTTCTATTTTTTTTTTTTTTTTTTGAAAGCTGGTAACAGAACAGAACAGAACGTATATTTGGCTAAGTACAGTAATACAGTATTTATAAACAAAATGCGTACCAGCTCGAAAGAGACTTAACCGCATTACATTAGAGTGATAAAATAGAATATTTACGTATTGTTAACAAAAATATAAACACTATACAAAAAAATACAAAGGGCAAAAAAAAGTATAACAAAAAACCCAAAATAATCAAAAATTACAAGCAATTGTTACCATTGAAAACATTACTTAACAGCCTAGAGCTATCACCAACTAACTAAATTGTGTTTAATCCGACGATGCTTATATTTAACGTACATCCGGGTTAGTTGCTCGGAACTATAATCGCCTATATTCCTGATAAGCATATTGCTATGGTAGGAACAGCCATGAAAAAATTTATTTACTGTATTAATTATAAAATCTTTTACATAAGGCAATTGTAACCAGTCATGCATATTATCTATTTTAGTCCAGTGGGGAACGTTTAAAATACACCGACAACATCTATTTTGTAGTAATTTAAATTAATTAAAATCGGAGTTTGAAATCGAGCACCAAACTGGAGCTGAATAAGTCAATATTGGTCTAATAATACTTTTATAGATAATAAGCTTGTTTGCGGTGTTTAAGTAAGATCTCCGATTGATAATTGGGTACAAAGCTGCAATGGTTCTATCTGTTTTCGCTTCAGCGTATTTTAAGTGTTCCTTAAAAGATAATCTTTTATCTAGAATTACCCCAAGATATCGAACATGATTAGCCCATTTAATCCTGGTGCCATTAATAATCAATTGCCTTGGAGGGGTGGGATATCTACGAGTAAAAAGTATTGCTTCTGTTTTAGTTGGATTAATTTCAATTTTCCATTTTTCCAAAAATTTTAAAACCCGAAAACTATGCAGCTGTAGACGATTATAAATAGTAGACGTTCTATACGAGCTACAGTATATAGCCGTATCATCAGCATATAAAGCTAAACTCGTGTGTTGCAACTTAGGGAGATCGGACAAGTAGACTGAAAAGAGAAAAGGCCCCAGCACACTACCTTGAGGAACTCCTGCGACGGCAGTTTTGATCATTGACTTACCGTCTTGTAATGAAACGTAAAAAGTTCTATTCCGTAAGTAACTTCTAATCAATTTGATTAGATATTTCGGGAAATTATATTTTAACATTTTGTAAATCAGCCCGTCGTGCCAGGTCGTGTCAAATGCTTTTGCAATGTCAAATAGAATTTTAATCCAGTGTGTTTGTTTATATTAAAGTTTGCGTGACATGATCAGTGATCCTAGCAACTTGATGCGTAGTAGAATAACCTGGTCTGAAACCAAATTGCTCTATTAGAAGTATGTTACTACTATCGGCGAAATTACGAAGCCTGTGTAGCATAACTTTTTCCGCTATTTTGCCTAAATTGCTAAGTAAACTAATGGGTCGTATATTATTCACTTGGGAAGAGTCTTTGCCTGGTATAGGTAGCGCAATGATTTTGGCTACTTTCCAGAAATTTGGAAAATAGCCGAACCACGTTGTAGCATTAATTATGTGCGTTAACTCTAGTACCCCCTTCCGAGGAATCTTATTTAAGATTTTTGCCGGGATATTATCATCACCACAAGAGTTTTTTGCTTTAGATTTCTTCAGGTACCTAAATATTTCAGCAGGTGAGGCAGGGCAAAACTCAGAATGAAAAATAGGAGAACCGGTAGTGTTATTGAAATCAGAACCAGTTAGTAAACGTTTTACTGTATTAGTGACTAAATTATTTTGATATGTAGACGCAAGACGCGTGCTCGTTTTATGAATATTCGAGTAATACTCGGCTAACAACTCCGCTTTTGCTTGATCCTTATAAACATACGTGTTAAGATCAGAATCAAATAGCGGTGGAGTCATCCCATAGCTCTTACTATACCGCGAACATACTTTGAAAGCTGGTGCTTCTCATGTGGTCCCATTAAATTCGATCAAAATTTGACCAGTAGTTTTTGAGTTATCCTTAATAATGCTTGAGGTGTATTATGTGTGGCCTTCATTGTCGGAAAACAGATTTCGTAGCCTCTATATTTTGGTCAACGGTCTGTCGTCATAACTGATTTTTAACAAGAAAAAAATTCAAGTCTAACGCTAAAAATTGTAAAATAAAATGTTTTTTTTACAAAAAATAAATACCGACTTCAAAGTTAAAGTAAAAATTAATTGAATAAAAGTAAAAAATAATTACTCCCGATTAGAAAATATATCACAGTGATGATATAACTTAAGATGATATTATCGTAATTCTTATACAAAACTGATACTTTAATTAGAGTCGCCAACAAATTCATATTAAAATAATAATTAAAAACTGCATTAAATGTTTATTAAATTGTTCCTAGATATTGTAATATGAATTTGATGCCGACTCTAATTAAGGTATGAATGTTGTATAAGAATCACGATATCACCACTTAAGTGTTATATCATCACTTCGATTGAATGACAATTGCTCGGTACTGGATGCTGAAATATACGCAGTATTTTTCTGTTTGGATTATTTTCTTTCTACAGAGCCTACATCCCAGAAAGCCCTGCTGGTATCTGATTCATCCGCGGCCTTATTGACAATTTCTAATCCCCTCACCAAACATCCTGTAGCAATTCGAACCCAGCAGGTATTATACGAACTTATTAAGAGACAGTGTTCCGTATCATTTCTGTGGGCGCCCAACCATGCAGGGATTCCTGGAAATGAACCTCGTCGATACATCCGCCCGAGCAGAAATATATTGCCCCTCGCCTAGTAACAGCACACCTCCACCTTATCTCTCGAACATTATCTTCAATAATCTCACTTCCTCATGGAAAGCCCATTGGTCCTCATGTCAGACTTTCTTAAGGCTAATCAGACCCTTAATTGAACCATGGTAGCCAGAAAGAAGCATTTTCCGCAGAGATTTCTGTGCACTTAGCCGCTTGCGCACAGGCCACAAGGCCATGTAGCATAATTTTATTTTGCAAAGAACCCCCTCTCCTATGAATTGTCCTTTCTGTGGCCAACATGTTGCTCCCTCAACTCCTCACATACTATGCGACTGTCCAGCATTATCACCTCACCGGCCCCCTTCAATTAATAACAAAACAGTCACCAACATTCTTGAGAATTCTCCCGATGCAATTTTATCTGTAACACAATTTATCAGATCTAGCGGAATAAGCAGATATCTATAAAAACAAACTGCGCATCTTCGTACTGTAATAGTCACAGCAGTTAAACACGGTACGGGATGTTGCTTTCACAAGAAGAAAAAAAAAAAAAAAAAAAAAATCACTCTGATATATATTTTCTAAGCGGGAGTAATTATTTTTTACTGTTTCGATTACTTTTTACTTTAACCTTGAAGTCGGTATTTATTTTTTGTAAAAAACATTTTATTGTTCCTGAAGACATATCTGGGACCAGGTACAATTTTGATATCCTTGAGTTCCAAGTTATACGGGTATTGATGGTAACGAGACAGTGGATTCCTTAGCAAGCTCAGCGTTACACTTCTCGCATTTTGTTAAAAAGATTCTCCTGATCACAACATACTTCTCCACTCCAAAAGAATGCATGTCAGACTTTGGTCGGATGTGTATATTCCTGCTCCTCTTCCAATCTTAACTCATTTTACTATTCAGCCTAGACTCCATTCCTATTCTTGGTTGTATTATTTTCCTACTCTTAAACGTTCTTTCATTATTGCTATCTGCCGTCTACGGTTCAATTATACTTTGCTCCCATTATCACAGTATCGTTTTGCTCTTTTCCCGTCCCCTTATTGTCCTTTGTATTCTGGCGACTGTTCTTTCGTTTGTGATCCTGACCTCGTGCTGTTAGAAACGTTCAAAGCTTTAAAAAAAAAAAAAAACTGTTGTAGTACATGAATACCAATATGGAGTGAGTAAAAAATCAGGGAAGGTGATGTTGTCTGTATTTAAATTTCACTAAATTTAAATAAATTCGTTATAGTACACCTTAACATTATTTCATTTTTCTCCTTTACGAAAATAAATTTAATCCTTCAAGAACTATAAATCTCACTTGAGAGGGAGGGGAGTCGCACCAAATTTCACTAAATCTGACCGAAGAGAGAAGTCGTCCAAATTAAAATGGATGTCCCGTTAGGCGACCGATATACACATAGTGTATATATATTATATGGTCACATGTGTCTAATAATTATTAATTTTATTCCGTAAATTATGTATCAAGCTGAAAAGAGAGCGAATTTCTTACATTCTTTCGCGCTTTTTATCGCATTTGTGCATACGCGCTAATTATAGCGATATGTTCAACTTCCTATTTATGGATCGAATGGAATTTTTTGAGAAACTAAAAATACGGTAAACCTATAACGGCCTAAAGAGCCGGAAATAATTATTAAAGAATAAAAAATAATCATGAAATACGAAAAAAAATTATAAATAACGGTTTAGCATAACGAAATTTATATAATACGGTTTTCTTAGGCGAAAAATATTGCAATCGTTCCGATGGAAAATTTAATTATCAATAATATAGACAGCAACTGTGCAAAATGAATTTTGGTGGTGTACTACTCGCGAATGGATTTATAATAAATGAAACTATTTTTAAAATTTAATATACATATACATAACTTATGAAATACTCTAAACACATAAACGCGGTTAATGTATTAAAAGTTCATCTAAATTTGCACAACAACTAGTATCGATTATTACAAACGAATAAAAAGAAATACAATTTAAACCGAAGTCGTGAAAATTTTTTAAGTTGAATTTCTAAACTAAAGTAAAATATTATCGTTTGTTTTTTTTTTGGTTAAATATTAATTTCTAATCTGACGGCAAGGATTTCCTGAAGGTTAATTTAAGTTTGAGAATTACGTTTATCGTACCTAACAGGTTCCAGTAAAATTCCAGTAAAAGGCGTATATTTTAAAATTTGAACAATCGGAATATCTTTTTGTAATATCATCTGTTGTAATGATATTATTTTAAAATTAAGCGATCCGCAAAGGTTGAGCGAATAATTTTAAGCAAACGCCGTATGTTGGAGTGCTCTATAAATCTGATCCTGAAGCATCCTTTTTTGTGTGTTATTTTTATAAAATAAGATTTAATACAAAGTTCATTACAGGAGATAATAAGAACTGATAGCATCGTTAATCCTAAACTTACGTAATCCTCTTAAAAATTCCGAACGAGTTTAGATAGCGAAAAAAGGAATAAGAAAAGGAAGAAATCGTGCTCTAAAACCAGCTCCTATAGTTCAATATTTTCGATGATCGGCTTTGTCGAAAAAATTAAAAATCCCCTTTCCACATCTCATACATATATATATTCTGTGGATGCTCAATCAACCCATCAGTGTCCTTTTCAAACGGTAGTGACACTAATTAATAACCCTGCTAATTCTTCGTCAAAAGCAGCAACCAACCGATCTTGCATTTATCAGAACTTGAAAAATATCTAATTGTTTTTAAATACCAATTAGGTCCTTACGGCTAAGCTCGTTAGATAGTAAATTGCTATTAAAAGAAACACACGTACAAAAAGGAAAGAAAAAAAACACGATTCTAATAGGTCAACAGAGAAAAAAAAAGTAAAATCCAATTTAAAGCGCGCGCAGTTTTCAGTGGCTAGAAAAAATCCACGCAGCTCCCCAATTTGTAATGGATGTGGTCGAATTGATTCCCATTTGGTCGAATCGATTCCCGTAATAAACTGCAATTACTACACTAGGTGGTCGAATTGGTTCCCGGGTTAAATCAATTTTCAATTTAAAAAGGTCGAATTGGTTCCCCCATTGTTACTAGAATGATTGATGAATCAGTGGGTTTATGTACTTTATTAAAACGTGATATTTGACCAAAAAGAAATTTATATTCTCGATAGTGGTGGTGAATTTCGTATAAGAAATGACATTAAGTTTAATTTACCCCTAAATTGCATTTTTTTTTTTTCAACATCATATAGACATGAAATATAAATCGTGAATAAGTATACAGGAGTTGAGCAGTGTGAACATTCATTCATTGGTAAAGTCAGGGCTGAATTTAGGGTCTGTAGGCCCCTAGGCTGAACCTGTAGTGCGGGCCCTATCAGTAGGTATACCAGTTAGTAAATTTTTTAAATCTTTTAAGTTTAATCATATTTGCGTAAATAACCACTATATATTGTAGTAGGTTTTTGGTAACTGCATTATATAAAATAATAATCGCTTTAGTATAATTTACTTTGCTATTATTATTATAACGTTTATTAAAGATAAACAAACATTTTAAATAGAACTATATTCCTCACATACATACATACTACCGTGCCAGCGGTTTTAGTTTTTAAGATGGTTTAATCCAAATTTCACTATTTTAATTGACGTATTCGTAGTGCCCTTTTAAAAAAAAATAAATAAATTAACGTTTTTTAAATTTTACGTAATAAACCAACCAAAAATCTAAAGGTTTGGTCCGCAAAGCGGCCATTGAGCCCGGTCCACTATTTTATATATATATATATATATATATGTATATATGTATGTATGTATACGTGTGCGTAAACTCTGCCCTTTGAGCCTAGGAGACAAGCAATCATTTTTTTCTAAATTTTTTTTAGAAAAATCGTTTATTCCTCCCCGCGTTTTAATAAAAAAAATAAACAAAACCTCAACAACTGTACAGCGCAGCACTCGATCTTTAATCATGAGATATGTAATTAACACATAATACATGCACTTTAATTAGAAGAAAATGATGACATGTCGGGAAAAAATATTATCCCAATCAGTCGTTGAGCACGGAGCATTTACCTGTACCAAAAAAAAAACGTTATGCCTTAGCACATTTTCAGAAAATAAAAAACAACTGAAACTTTAAAGAAATGCGTACGAGTGAATGGTTCCAGCGATGCATGTTAATTTACTGCGACCTCGAAGTTGCGTTGGTGAGATTTTTTAAAATAAATAAAAAAGTCGAATCAACTTCACCCATTATATCTATCTTCTTTGGCCAACTTTATTTGTTCGGGGCCTAAAAAAAAAATCCTCCTTCATTCGCGATCATTAAGTGTCGTCGAACAATATACATGGTAGAATTGTGGAGTTGTTGTCACGCTGACTACTCTGCAACAAATAATCCACTATTCGTATTTGCTACATTGAATGTAAAAAATTTTCCTCTTTTAAGGTGTCTAAAAATTTGTAGAAAATTATACAATCTTCGACTTCGATGAAAATTCAATATTCCATCAGTTAAACTGGTTAGTACACGTGATGTCAGGAAAGGTTCCGAACTCTTTTCGCATCCGTAACATTCATTTAATTGCGTTGATACGTTTCAATTGAAAATCACACATCATCATCATCATCGTCATCATCATCATCGTCGTCATCATCATCATCATCATTATCATCGTCATCGTCATCATCATCATCATCGTCGTCATCATCATCATCATCAACATTGTTACAGTCCTAGAACTGGTTTTATTCCATGATAAGTGCTTTCCAACTTGTCCGATCCTCCACCAATCTTTTTATTTCTGTGTATTTACTTAGTTGTACGTCCGTTACTAACATATCTATAAACGTCCTCCTCGGTCTTCCTCTTCCTCTTTTCCCCTGGACTTTTCCTTCCATCACATCACGTAGTAATCCGCCAGGTTGTAGGATATGCCCCATCCAAGCCAACCGCCGTTTCTTTACTTGGCTGAGTAACGACCTTTCTTTCTGAACTCTATTGAGTACTTCTTCATTTGTGGCTTTTTCGGTCCAGCTTATTCGTTCCATTTTCCTCCACCACCACATTTCAAAAGCCTGAAGTTTCTGTATATTTCTTTTATTCAAGGTTCATGTTTCCGCACAACAGAGTGCTACCGGCCAAACATAACTTTTCACTATGCGTTTGCGAAGCTCCTTCGACATCGTCTTTTGTCGCAGTATGTTTTGTTTTCCTTCCCATGATAATTTGGCTAATCTGATTCTTACATTTACTTCTGTATCGGTCTTCTCATCACGTATATTAATCGTAAATCTTCACGTACTTTAGTAATGTTTTTGATTTTTAACATTTCCCTCATACCGATGTTTATTCGTTAATGGTTTAAAGCTTCTTCGGATGCCGTTTATAACCAGCCCCCATTTTTTCGTTAGATGTGCCTCAAGACAACATCTTAAGCAAAATTTCGGGAAAAAAACGAAAAAACAGACAAATATCACCTGTATTCACTCCCAAACACCAATAGTAATAAACTTATATATATATATATATATATATATATATATATTATACGAGGTGTAACAATTCTATTCGTAGAATTTTACCCTGGTGGGGCTGAAAATGGAGGAAGGGAGAAACTTACTCTAAACATCTTCACAGTAGTCTCCTCTGAGGTCAGTGCACCGCCGCCTACGTTCGACCCATTTTTGGAAGCACCCCGCAAACCCTCCCGAAGATAGGTTCATCAAGACCATCGTCGTGACACTTTGGACTTCGGTAATGCCGTCATATCGATTTCCTTTCAAGTAACTTTTGAGTTGAGGGAACAAATGAAAGTCGCGCAGAGCCTAGTCCGGGCTGTGGTGAGATGCAGGAGCGTGAGGATGCTGTGGAGCGTCAAAAACTAGCGTACTGCGAAAGACGAGTGTGCTGGAGCATTGTCGTGATGCAGCACCCAACCCTTCTCGGCCAATTCGGATCGTGCGCGATACACGCGGGCTCGTAACCATTTCAAAACTTCGATGTAAAATGCTGCATTGACTGTCTGGCCTGCGGGAACGTATTCGTGATGAACAACTCCATTCATGTCGAAGAAAACGATCAGTAGAGACTTGACTCTTGATTTGGACATGCGAGCTTTTTTCGGACGCTCCCCGTCCTTCTCTACCCACTGCATGCTCTGTCTCTTGGTTCCAGGGTCATATTCGAACACCCAAGACTCGCCTTCTGTGATAATGGAAGACACCCACACTGGTTTCCTTCAGCGTCAATTCGATCAATCATATCCTGACACAGATGTATCTCCTTAGCTCTTCTTTCTGCTCAGCTGTGAGCAGTTTTGGAACTAGCTTGGCGCACAGTTTACGCGTCCCTAGATCGTCATATAAAATCTGCCGAATGGTCTCGCGGTTGATGATTACTTCTTCTTCTAACATCCGACAACTTACTCGATGGACTTGGAGCAAGCGCAACACGTTTCAACATTTACCGACGTTTTTGCGGTAGAAGGACCGCCGCAGCGCGGATCATCCTCGACTGACTCACGCCAGTCTTTAAACCGCTTAGCCCACTGGAAAACAGTCTCGGTTGTTTCATATAACGTCTTCCTTAAACACGTGTCTTGTTATTATACGAGGATTTCCGACGGCGGTTTTACTCCGCGTTTGACCAAAAATTTGATCAAGATACACGTTGCTCAGTATTTATATTGCACATTTTCACGACCCATGTTCAAAAATCTTATTTTGTTCAAACAACCACAGAGCGCGAAATATAAGTGCTACCGTTATGATTAACTGGATATACTGACTCAGGAATGTCTCCTCTTTGCAACGAGATCGCGAGCATCATCGCAATGTACAATCGTCACACCTCGTACGTGCGTGTTTGTAATTTATAGAGCACTGTCTGAATAAAATAAACGCGAAACTACTAATCAGAAAAAGATAATTTCAATTTTTTTCCCGCTGAAATTTATCGAAACTCCGGTAAGCTAAGATTAGATCGTATGAAAATTTGAATTGTTAATTAAGCGGAGTTCGAAGTCTGTTCGTTCCTGTTTCGGTGAAAAATTGAAATACTTTAGGTCGTGTGTCCCTCCTTTTCTTAGCCACTTTTCACCCTAAGCAACTGTGCTTTCCCTTCGGCGAACTAACGCGCAGCCATCAAACTCAAGCGGTCCTTCTCTTTTCTATTGCCTTTATTTACACTTCCGTTTTCACTTTTTTATTCGTTTCTATTTTTTTTCGTTTTTTTTCGTTTTCTTTGTAATTCTAATTAAAAGCTATATCTCGACCATTATAGGAACGGACCGCGCACAATAGTGCTTACCGAGAAGAAAGCTCCGGTATTATTATAGCGGAGAGTGTAGCACAAGAGAGGCGATAATTAATTAAGGCCATTAAAAGGGCTTTATAATTTATTCTTGCTCGTAAAAATAAAGGATAAAACAAGGCAAACGAGCGCGAGAGGTCCACCGTAAAAACACACTTCTGCAAGGAGCCCGAACAGTAAAAAGGGGAATTAGCGGCGCGCGAAAGAATGGAGACACACGGAACGAGAAACGAAGAGATTTTCGAAGCGGCAATTTAAAAGGTGATATTCAGCCATTTACAGGGCCAAATGAAGGCGGTCGCCGCAAATAAGGCCGCATATTATTGTCGGAAGGGTCGGCGGCAGGTCGACCAGACGACACCCTAAAGGCCGAGGTTGTCCTAATCGCAGTTTCAGTGGCCCCGGTACGGAGTGTGTTTCGAGCCGTGGCCCTGACACATGCCAGCGCACATGTTCCCCATCTTGGCTTCCGTGTATGCGCTACACCGGCAGTCTCGTCTTTTAAAAGCAAAGAAAAACCGGCACAAGCTTCGCGATATCGGCACACGCAACTTCAGCTTCTACACTTATCCGTCTCGGTATCTCTGCCGAAATTTCCCGCGAAAACTATCTGCCCCGGAAAAGTTCAACCGCTAAAAATTGCACGATATGTCGCGCGGTGCAGGAAAATTCTGGAGCCCGGCTGCCGTTCGAGGAACGCCTAATTTAGCCAGTTGATAAATAATTCAAATTCTCCATGTGCAGAGATAATGCGAATATGTATAAATTTCGCAAATGACTGGAAAAAGAATTTTCAAGGAGAACGCGCTGGAACTAACTTCGCTTGCTTTGCGGGTTATGTGGATTCGTGGAAAGTTGCCTTATCTGAAAGTTGCTTAATTTCGTGTCGAATGAACTTTTAACGCAAAGGCGCGGTTTTGCTCGCACCTCCCGATGCGATGCGATGCGATGCGATGCGTGCTCTGGAACAAAAGCGCACCGAACGAGCGAGGCTATCGAAACCACCAGTATCCGCTATCTCCGGCCGGGATAGTTCACACTGTCTATCTAAATCGGGCAATAGTTGAGAAGGACATAAATTATTTAAATTACGTTAAAATTTTGACACATTCGCCATTTCTGTGCGGTTAATTAAAATTCCATTCAGAGTCAATCAGTGTGTACTAGAATTTCTATCGCTGTTACAACCCGACTACTTCGCATATTCCGGGGAGAAAAAAAAAAAAAAAAAAAGAGGAAAAGAAAAACGAAAAAATCCATGAAATTGTCCGCGGATCGATTAAGGGGAACTCCTGCGATACATTCAGTATAATATTACAATCTCACAAAAGGCTAATAAAAATTTACGTTTAACATTTTTTCATTTTAAAAATGCGACCGAAATCGACAAAATAATTAATTGGCACGTGATTAAAGCGCGAATTCTCGATATAAATAAATTTAAAAAGCGAACGTATTACATCCGTTGATTAATATTATTCTACCAAACAGAATAATGAAACATAAAACATTATAACACCTTAGAAATCCGATTTTCAGCTAAAAACAAGAAAATGGAAACGTATTAGTGAAGATTAGATTAACATAAGGGCGGATCCAGAGGGTCATTGGGTGGGGTGGAGGATTGTATAATTACGTAAAATCTTCTACGGTAGGCAGTAGATTTGAGAAATACCCCTCTTGTTTCATAAAGAAAATCAAATAGCGACCTCTATATAGAAATTCATAAAAATGTGTTTTAAAAATACATAATTACTATTACAATTTTTAATTTAACTTTTGTTTTATTTTTAGTTATGAAAAAAATAAAATGAAATTATAAAATTATACCTTAAATATGGTAGTTTAGAAATAGTAAGAAAAATAGTATTTTTATTAGACACTTTACTTCTTTTTTATTTTCGTTAGTAATCCGATCCGAATTCTCTTTATTCGTGAGCAAGTTTAGATATATATTCCCTCATTGAACTATTTTCATTTACATTACACAATTTAAAAAACATCCCCTATCCCCCCCGCGCCCACTGGATTAACGTGAGTATAGTTCAGATCACCAAATATTTCTTTCCTCCTTTTAAGTGAAGATGGGAAATTTAAGTTCGGACCGCATTTTTACTAACTTTCACTAATACCTTTTTTTTACCCTTTTACATTCGAAAACACCTGGTGGTATATTAAACTCTTCTTTCCAGATTTCTCTGGTACGCAATTATTTCAGGCTGGGTAAACCTGAACGAGACAAGTCTCGAACTCGTGACCTCTGGTTTGGTAGTCAAGCGCCTTAACCACTAGGCTACCGCGCTAATTAGTATAATAATACACATAACTACTCGAAATACTTGTATTTTTATTTTTCATTTGTTAGAAGTTACGTATAGTATTATAATTGGGCTAGTAGCGCGCACGTATGAGTAAACCGCATTAACCAGAGTAGCTCTCAGAGGAGATCAGGGAGGAAATTGCAGTTGCATTATGCTGCAGGATAACGGAGATGTTTTTGATGAACATTTAATTTTTATCGAAGGGAGGAATATAAAGAACATTGTACGAAATGCTTTACAGTCATGCCTTTACGTTACAAGACAAGGCGCATTAAATTATCAAGTATGTGCTTGTGAGGCTATTGTGTCTAAGGCGGCACAGAACGATCTGCCCTCTGCGACCATCCCATTGATAATTGCACACTTTTACATGGCGTAAAGATGAGCAGGTTCTTGTGATTGATTCATCCTAGTTGTGTTGCTACAGTTTCAGTAATTTATCCGGCTTTTCGATCTTTGAAGAGGCTTATGCAAGACGTATTCTAGTAACTTCCTTTGCCGCCGTATCCGCTAATGTGCCGAAAATATTCGTGTGGCTATCCGAAGATAATTCGATACCAGCAAAAGAAAACGTAGCATTTGGCGGCAAATATTTATATTCAACAATTGAATGGGTTGGACCTTTTCGTATGTTTTGTACGAAACGAATCTGTGCAGATAATTTATCTTTGTTCGCAAAAATTGCATACTCAATTTTCAATCTTATTCCGTCCAGTTTCACGGATATTTGTTAAAAATGTTACCCTGAAGCGAACAACTTATTACTATGTTCAGGACCGGATTATAGTCTAATGCCGCTGTGGGCTTAGTAATTTCTGCCGCCCTTAAAATAATTTATAAATTAAGTAATAAAAAACACAATCGAGTAACTAAAGTAAGAAAGGACATAAAAGTTAAAAATTAATTTTCAATTAAAAAATTTCATACAGTTTTAAAACATACCTAAATTTTATTATAATTCTATACGTACATTATTTTTACATGTATCAATTAAAGTTTACATTTTTTTATGACGCAATTTCAATGATGCAAATGCATTTATTATATCAAAATCAAAATCAAAATACCTTTATTGAGAAAATTATGCATGATTAAGATATTACATAAAATTAGTTATTTATAAGTAAAATTTCCTCGGCCCATGAAGAGCAAAGGTATCCCTTAACCGTTCCCATTCTGATCTATTAACTGCTATTTTTTCAAAGTTATTATTATTTAAAAATTGGTTTATTTCGTCTTTCCATCTACTTTTTTGATGACCTCGTTTTCGTCTGTAATGTGAAAGAACTGTTCTTCGATAAATAAAATAGATAAATCATTTAATTTTCGGTGAGACATTGTTGATCTAAAAAAAAATTTCAATTCTTTTCATCGTAGGAAGGGAACGTTCTGCTGAGCAGTTTGTTTAAAATAATAAAAGATAAATTCTAAACGCAATGTCTAAATTAGGAAATACATTTTGCAAATGTTTACGTCGTATTATATTTTCCATTTGAATAATAATATTTTCATCATTATGATTATTTCCAGTCTCTTAGGGTTATTTGAACACAGATACAATTTTTTTTACTATTTTCGTTTAAATTTGCTCTTCGATCGTAATTACCGAAGACGGATTTCGAGTTGAACGTGGGCGGACAAAGAATTTAATATACGAGTTATCGAAGAGAGAAGCGTTTTGTGAATTTGAAAGGGAAAGAATTTGCAAAGTCCGTTAGACGAGTTTTGTAGCAATTTGGAGGGGAAATTATACGTAGAAAGAGGATAATAGTAACTTCGTCGCAGACATGAAAGTAGTTCAGAGTTAAGATAGTACCCCAATCGCTAAATGAATAGAGATGAATGTTGAACGCTATTTCCAGTGATGGAAAAAGTGTCCTTACCGCCCCGATGAATGTAGCGGGTCTCCGTAATCGTACTTTGTCCGAATCTGAGGGATTTGGAAACTTGCAGTAGCGACGATACGTTGTGTGCGATAACTTATTAATAAGGTTCAGAATTTCACGCGGAAGTTTTTTAAGTAAGACATGTACTGTCTGCACAACAATTTTGCTCTCTGTATTACACCTGTTAACTCGGCTACTGTTTCTTATGAAAATTATTGTTTAGGTAAATTTTTACAGAACGGTTACCGTGTCGAATTTTAAAGAAATGAGGGACTTTAGTTTTCCCTGCGGAAACTTACATATCCATTTTTGTCAACCAACAATGGGAGATCGTTGACTACTCCTCGAAGAGTATTTGTTCCTGACCTGATAACTGAGCAGCTGAAAAATTCAAGATCATCAACAAAAAAAATCCAGTCCTTACTGATGCTCGGATAATGTCCATTAACTATTTATCGCGATATTAAATAAAGTCGGTTCCAACGTCGAACCTTGCGTAATTCCATTTTCCAGATATACCGTTTTGGAGCATGAATTTCTAATTTTTACCGGTCCTTGGCGGTCAGTAAGAAAATTTTTGATGAAAAGCTTTCTACATTGCTTTATCACAGTACAGGCGGATTACGTCCGCTTAGTAATAAACAAGATTTGTCAATCGGTAAAATATAAGGTACCATTACGATTTTAAATAATTAACGCGCTATGCAACAACTTCACTCTAAGCATGTCCATTAACTTCTCATACCATAGAAGCGCATAAAATGTAATAACGCATTAGATTTGTACCGGTGATTAATAAGAATAAACTTTAAATCTAATTGTACAGAGCCCTGTTAATAAATATTAGTAAAATTTAAATTACATATTTAGCTAAAACTCAGGTCGTTATTTATGAATATAAACAAAAAACAGAGGTATATATATTAATTACAACGTAATTCTTAGGCTACCCCCCATTCGAAAAAATGTCCCAATTTTACATAACGTTAAATGTCCCAATTTTATGTAATGCTAAATGTCCCAATTTTATGTAACGCTAAATGTCCCAATTTTACGTAACGTTAAATGTCCCAATTTTATGTAATGCTAAATGTCCCAATTTTATGTAACGCTAAATGTCCCAATTTTACGTAACGTTAAATGTCCCAATTTTATGTAATGCTAAATGTCCCAATTTTATGTAACGCTAAATGTCCCAATTTTATGTAACGCTAAATGTCCCAATTTTATGTAACGCTAAATGTCCCAATTTTATGTAACGCTAAATGTCCCAATTTTATGTAACGCTAAATGTCCCAGTTTTATGTAACGCTAAATGTCCCAATTTTATGTAACGTTTGTTATATTTTGTAGGATTTTTGTTATTGTTATTTGAAAAATGTCACAATTTTATGTAATGAAATATGTAACGAAAAATGTAACGAAAAAATGTCTTAATTTTATATAACGAAAGTTAAATGTTAGAATAGGATTTTTGTGGTTATGTTATTTTTTGTGTGTGTTGATGCCAGTAAGAATTACGTTGTAAATTTTGATAATTTTATACAAAGTATAGAAGAGAAAGAGACAGAAATGAAAGCAAGAGGGGTCAACGGGCACAGCCCCTTGCGATGCCAAAATGGCCGAGTTTTATATATATATATACATATATATACATATATATACATATATAACTCGGCCATTTTGGCCTCGCAAAGGACTGTGCCCCTTGACCCCTCTTGTTTACATTTCTGTCTCTTTCTCTTCTATACTTCGTATAAAATTATCAAAATTTACAACGTAATTCTAAATCGGTCCATATGAATAGTCACAAGACTAAATGTATATACATAAGTGTATACATGTGTTATCTCTGAAAAATAGTAGATGAAATATGTAAAAAAACTTTTAAACTATCGTTAGTAAACATTCCGTTTCATGAAGTTATTGGCTTCCAAAAAGCATCGGGATGAAATAAGTATTATATCAAAAAAAGCGTGTAATTTGTGTGAATTTTATTTGTTAACATAATAGAAATAAGGTGCATTTTAAATTTTGATAGAAAAACTTTTTTTTAATATCACTGAAATATACTATGCAATATAATATCAAATTATTATTAGATATGACTATTTACAAGGCTAAATTTATTTCAGTCCTTTTACCTTCTCTTTTTTTTTTTTACGCATCGTATCGATCAAAAACATAGTACTTTTCTTTGTTGTCAATCATTCTTATTCCGCCAGGCAACAACTTATTTCCTGGTCATAAATAAGCGGATAATGAAATCAGTCTCACTAGCAGATCTTACATTATCAGAAAATGAAAAGAGATCTAGCTATTAATGTAAAAGCGATTAATGTATTGGCGTGAGTGCTGATAGGGAAAAATCGAGTAACCTCTAGTTTCGAAAGCGCATAGGTTGTTCACAGATATGCACTAATAGCAGGAGGGTTATTCTTTCTTCGTTTCAGGCAAGGGGAAATACTAATTACCCTAAACTTGGTGCGCTATTTTTAGCATTCACAATAAGATGTTTTTAATGTAACTTAAAAAACTTCTCCCAGACCGGTGGTGGTAGCATTTTAACAATTCCATTGTTAAATACTTATGCCCATTAACTAAACAACAGAATACATCAGTAATATTAAACCTATATATTAGTATACGAAACGTTGAAAACTTTTATACAAATAGATTCGGTATAAGTCCGGAGCTTTTGTTAAATTTATCATCTAAGTTATTTCTGTTTCATTCGTAATACATGTAACGCAAGTACAAATGATAATAAATTCTAAGGCGAATTGTTTTACAAATGTTCTGGCGTTAATTTTCAATGGTTCTTTTCCTGTACGCTGAGTTTAATGAAAATTGGTCGGCTAAATTAAGGACTGCTTGTAATTTTTCATGCTGCGTGCGGTTAGAAAAAAATTAAAGTAATTTCCGTTTAATTTAGATTAACAAAATTTCACTATTATGTAAGTTGGTCTTTAACTTGGCTGTAATCCATTACTATCAATACATACATACATATACATATACATATATATATATATATATATATATATATATATATATATATATGTGTGTATGTATGTAAGTATAAAGAAATGGGAAGTAAATAAATCGTATTTCTAGAACCGTTTGCCGACCATAAAATGTAACGAATAATTTAAACAATTAACATGATATACAGTTGTGATGTCCGCGAGAAACGAAAGATTGCGTGCGCAAAACAGTTAATACGAATAAGCCAAATAGTTACACGAATACGGAAACCACTCTATGCGAACAAATGAGACCATCCCTATACACCTGAACGGACGTTGTCTTCGCAAGCAGTCCATACTCGCGTCACTAATTAAAGTTCGCGCTGGCGTTTTCTAGTACCGTTCTCGCTTTAGTTGAATCGGGCGGTTTATATAAAGTCTTGTTATTTAGCTGCAATTAATTCGCCAATTTAAGCAAACAAATGGTTTCAGTTTAAATCGTTATTTTTCTTCCTCCGTAAAGATGCAATCAGCTAAATGACTACGAAATTTGGAGAGAGAAAAAAAAACTTAAAATTGTTAGGCACGCGCTAACTGAAAATCTTTTCCATTCATTCGGTGAATAGTGAAGCGGGGTTTTCTTCGTGTTCTCCGAAAAAGAAATTTTCCCGAGATTTATTTTTTTCTTATAAACATACGTCTCAACTCGGATTTTTTAGAAAGGGCTAGACTTGTTTGTACTATGCAAAATGCGGTGAATTTTCTGGCATTCAAAAAAAACAAAAACAAAAACCAAGTGAAACGTTATAGGATTTTGGTGTTTTTGATTTAGCATCATTTAATAATATAATCGTACGAATTTTTTCACGTTAAAATATGAAGTCACAACTGAGATATAAGCCATTCCCCTTGGAAGTTCAAAAAAAGAAAAAAAAAATACAAAAACAGCTGCACTTGTAAGTGACGTCAGAAAGTTTTGAATTTTGCAAAAAACTACACATTGTAAATTTACATTTTTGAACGGATCCAAAGGTATATGTAAAAAGATGTGCCGAGTATTCTCTAAAAATGTCAAGTCGATTTTCCACTTTGTTCGTGATTTAGTACTGTAGCCATTCTGGGAAAATGCTGTTTCAAGAAAAAGAACGCGTTTAAAGTGTTTTAACTATTAATTTTTACGTTATAAACTTAAATTGATCATACTTACAGTTATTCTACTAATCCAATACTATTCGCCTTCCTCTTTTACTCAACAAGTTACTGCTCCGGCACTTTTCCTATGAGCTATACGAGCCTCTTTTGAAATGCCTTGGTACCTTTTCTCTGCTAATTAGATGCGCGTCATATCACGCTGGTCAACATAATCTTTAGCACAGGGTCTAATAATCGCTCTCCCATAGTTTTATCTATATTTAGCATCAATTGAAAGCTGCCATCAAAGATCCCAACAGCAAAATAATTGACCAACTGAATAGTTTTTAAGCCGCTATGGAGATGTTTTGGAATAAAGTATCATAACAAGCCGTTGTATAATTCTCATTATTATTTTGAGTATTGCTTCCTTTGTACCTGTTTAATAATTCAGTCTTACTCAAATATTAGATTTAAAACTTTTAAAACGTTTATGTCTATTGGAAAATAATCATGGTTGAAGTTCTTCATATTATTTGTAAAACCTTCAACTTCCGCTCGGCGATACTTGCACTAAATGTCCGCGCCGGCCGGGCAGTTTTGATGCTGCGGCTTCTAGCCGCAGTTGATGCCATATGAAAGTATGTAGTCCAAATCGCTTACTTTATTTCGTCTACATTATCCTAATGTCTTACCATAGCCAAACGATAATATTTTTGGAGCTTAGTTATGACTTTATCGGTTAATTTTACCGTGTCCTGTCTCCCGAACCTCCTCATTTTCTTCTTTTCACTTCGGCATCGCGTTTTTATTCTTCTCTTGACTCGTTAGATAATAATTCTAGTTTTTCGACTTCCACATCGTACGGATTCATAAATATTTTTAGACGTAGCACTATCGCCGTCGCTGATGTAACAGGTATATTTCGAAACTCCATAATTTTCAAGCGAACGCGACCGAACATTTCTACGCACTGGAGTTTTTTTCGTGCCTTTCTGATTCCCGTATGCATTATTTTCACTCATTTTGAAGTCAATTTTAATGCTCTACGCGCCTATCGGCTAGGGCACAGATAAATATAGGTGTACGTATGAAATAAGAAAATTGAGGTAGTATACCTTTCACGGTGTAGCAAACTGATTAGGTTAGAACGGATAGTAGAATCACCAGAGAGGATATTAGGCAAGGAGGAGGGAAGGTTATTATGTGTTAATTTGAGGGAATTGAACTGAGGACACTCTAAAAATCGAACAGTTACATGTACCGCAGATTGTAAACGGTGTTTTTTGTACTACCAGACGTGAGTGGCGTACATCCTAGCCGGATAGCGATTACATCATCTCTTCTTCGGCTCAGGTGAATCTTCTATGATCGCACATGCTGCCAAATTTGACGAAGTTTGTTTGTACATGGGACCGACAGCTACTGTCGGATCCATGGTATGCCCAAATCCAATTTTAGGTAGTGAACGAAGTCTAAAGCTGGTAGTGTCAGGGAGAACCGCTGCGGCTTCTTTGTTTGCTTTGTCGGCCCACTCATTTCCAGGGATCTCTGGGTAACTTAAAATCCAGAGCAATGTTATTGCGCAAGACGAGGCAGATACTTGAAGTTTGACTATTTCTTTCGCAATGGGGTTATCGCTATGGAATCTTTATATGACAAAGGGTTTTCTGTTTAAAATATTTTTTTTTCCTCGCTTGAGAATGCCAACCAACATTTGCCGTTAGAGGAAGCAGAGCGAGCGATACTTTCATCCATAGCTCGTAGCGTTAGTCTTTCTTACCATTATCTCAAATACAATTGAATAAAATATAAATTATAACAGGCACCGTTGTTCTATGAAAAGAAAATATATGTTTTTTTTTTTTTTTTTGTAATTTAATCATTAACAATAACAAAAAAAAACAAATAACATTGACCGCCAAATCCCGGTCACCGATTTCACTCACGCGAGAACATCGATAGGAGGGTAAAAACTTTTTATTATTTTTCTCGCGTAGCGGTAATCCGATTTCCGATGTAAATTAAGTTCACATCGTTAACGGTACGAATTGCTGTATTCCCGGATGCAGCGGGAATACCGATCGACCAGTTCGCGATAGCCGGAATAAATGAAAAAACGATCTTGCTATTATCGCGTTTATTTAACAGTACAGGTGACACGATCGAGTTACACGGTAATTAAAGGTTTCGTGAGTCTGCGAGTGCACGATTAGCGCAACGAGCTGCGAAACTAATCGGACTTCGTATCGGTTAATCCGGTACCGCGGAGACTTAATTCTAGCAGGAGTTTATCCTGATACCAGAACTAAAAGCCCCACTATCTAAAAATACGGGAGCGTATATATATCGGCGTCGTCGAACGACGACCTGCTCAAATTCGCATCGTTCGCAACAAAAGCGTAAATAAAATTGAAAGCACACCACGTCAGCGAATAATATCTTAATCAAATCGCGTATACACCGCGCCTCGGTGAAATTATAAACAACCATGTTTAACGCTGCGAACATAAACAGAAATTCGGAGCACAACAGAATGTTAAATTTTAGTCCCCGCGGAAATTGGCTTCGTGTCCTAGGTTCTTTTTTTAGCCTGAACAATATACAACGCATTTGACCAGCAGGCTAACGTTCTAATCAGATTTTGAACGCGTGCGAAAAAAGAAAGTACTTCCTTGTTAAACTATTTCATGCGCTACCTATAGTACTAAATGGTAAGCGTAAAAGAAGAAACTCCGTCCCACAATATGGCTACAACTAACTACAGAGCAGTGTCCATAATGCTCAGTGAAACTCAGCGGTCAAAAATAATTATGTTTTCTTTTAATTTTTCTGAATAGTTCAGCAACCTGACCGTAGCTACATGACAGTGCTCATAATGTCCGTTTGGAAAAAGAAATATTCAACTCCGAGTAACCAAGTAAACAAAGGTTACAGTGTAAAAGAAAATGAGACACAAATCGAAGAAGTCAGGATAGGTGCAAATGTTAAATTGTTATTTTCCTTATCATCATTAGCCTGGGCAAAAAATCTTATATTTATTTGAAGCTCTGAAGTAATGCTTAAAA
Organism: Icerya purchasi; assembly: GCA_039619475.1. NCBI lineage: Eukaryota > Metazoa > Arthropoda > Insecta > Hemiptera > Monophlebidae > Icerya > Icerya purchasi. The sequence continues at coordinate 73,902,029 of CM077115.1, read as the reverse complement.
ATAATAATTTCTAAAAGTAATCAAGTTTTAATAGTAACATCAGCGCTGGTTACGAAAGAAAAAAGAAATGTCTCCGAAGATGTTACATTATTATCACCGGCTGCTTGAGTATAAGACTAACAGTGTACTCCGTGTTATCTTCGACGAAAAAAGGTGGAACAACGAGGAATCATAGGAAGGTGTGCTATACTCGACCGAAAGGTATAAATAGCACAAGATACACAACACTAATGAATCAGTATTAATTAAATTACTGGCACGAATTCTAGAAGATTTAATGAACACAGAGATAGGACTAACTAATAATTAAGCTATGGTTCGTTGATTAAATCAGTGTGACAGTAAGTTAATTCTTAACTGTATATGGGCAAATGGTGGAGAATCATTCGTATGTATATAATTATACAAGTTATCTTATATTTCGCTAATCAATTTATCTCCTTCATGTCATATACAATTTTTTTTTTTTTTTTTCCCGCCCGCTTCAGTTAACAATCAAGCCATTTGGCCACTAACCAGAGTTGATATAGGAATAATTCCAACTAATGAAAGATATATAATAATTAATTAGGAAAAAGTTTACAAACAACCATGGGCGTAAATGTTTAACATTACCCACGAATGCCTGCATAAAATAATAGTGAACAGGGAAACTGTTGAAGTTGTTTTTATATTGTAAGGTCAACTTATCTTATTCTTCTAAAAATTTGGTTTGCTGGTAAAAACTAGCCAAGTCAAATCGTTAGAATTTATCCTATTTACCTCTTTTTTTTTTTTTTTCTTTTTTTTTTCTTTTTTTTTTTTTTTTGGGCTCGTCAACCAATGACTTTTACCCAGAAACAAAAGGTAAGGAAAGAAGTCGGTTATATTTTGATTCGATCAGAAATTTTAACTAAAAAGGAACAAATAGCAGGAATAATTAGTGGGGAAGGAAAGGACAGGATATAGGAAGCACAATAAGGGGCAGGAAGTCCAAACTTAAGCAAATAAGAATATACAAGGCAGAACGCTCCACAGAATAAGATAAACACTGTGGAAGAACACATGATCGGCGTCGCAAATAACTGCATTATCCGGATGATGGAGAGGACAGTGTGAAGAAGAAATCAAGGAAAAACGAAATTTATGATAATGGCAGCAAAGAATGGCCAAAGCGCATACGAACAATGGAAACAACATCAGAATATCGAAGAAGAGAGAGATGCAAAAGAGACCATGAATAGGGAGGAAGAGTAGGCTGGACTGACAGATGAAATAAATAATTATTAGAAAAGGAGGAAACATAGGTATCCGACACCAATAGCTGATATGAAAGCTTTTACAAATTGATAGCAGATCCTAAATATCTGCTTTGTGTAAATAATTCGACTGTTCAAATTTAAGAAGTTACATATATTTTTAAATAGCAAACACTGTTGTCCATGAAAAGAACAAGAAAACGTTTTTTTTTAAATTTATTTTAGAATATTGTATTATGTTCTTATAAATAAATTTTCGGGATCATCTACAGAACTTGGCACTTATTTAGATCTCAATTATTTTGTCGGCCAAGTTGATAACCACCCATATTCTTAATATTGAACTTGGCTCCCATTTTTACATTTATGTTTTTGATAGGATATCATTACTTTTTCTAAAGAAATTATTATTATTCATTCAAATTCAAATTCAAATCGTTTATTCTTCAAAAGATAGGCTTACAAAGTGAGCACTTTTTGAAAGTCAAGTTATCGAGTCCGTCTATCCCCTAACTTTAAAACTACCGCCACTATTCGTTTAATATTCAGAAGGACCAAAATGTTTTCGAACGATGTTTAACACAATGTACCACCGGTCAATTAATAAATTGTTTATTAGCGAAATATGACGAAATAATTGATATTGATTAAATTAAAAAGGGCAAATATAAAATAAACTGCCAAAAGGACTGACAAACATACAAACTGATGAGAGGTGAAAGAGCGTTTTTCGAGGTGACATACTGAAGAAACGAAGTTAAACAAGAACAACATGTTGACGGTTAAAAGATCAGTGAGCCAGGTATTTATCTAACGCAGCGAAACTTGTCAATTTCCGGCCTTTCTTAAATTTTGATAACTCTCTACATCTAGCAATCTACCTGAATAATAAACTAAATTAAGTAATAAACGAACGAAATTACGGTAAAAAAATATGAAGAAAATTTCACTGTTACCTGAGATCCCCCCCCTCCCTTTGTATGCACACAATTACCCGGCTGGACACTGAATTTCAACTTTCTAGGTCACCTGGAAGTGGGTTAGGTTTTCGATCTATATGCCAGTCAGTGATAAAAATTACGATTTTCAGACACGTTAATATCTCAATAACCGTTTCAGTTGTATTTATGAAATTTGGAGGGTTCTAGTTAATCTAAGGAGGGTTTTAATGAATAAACCAAATTTCATGTGTTTATGTTTAATTAAATATTGAGTTATTAAGAGGTTAAAAGAAGAGTAGCTCCAATGAAAATAGGCTTAAAAAATCCATTGCTTGGAAAAAATTTCAAATCGTAAAAATTCATTGTTTTCTGATTTTTTTCCTTTGCATACACACAATTACCCAGCTGGACGCCAAATTTCAACTTTCTAAGTCACCTGGAAGTGAGTTAGGTTTTTGATCTATATGCCAGTCAGTGATAAAAATGACGATTTTCAGACACGTTAATATCTCAATAACCGTTTCAGTTGTATTTATGAAATTTGGGGCTCTTGTTAATCTAAGGGGTTTTAATAAACAAATCAAATTTCATGTGTTTATGTTAAATAGATTTTGAATTATTAAGGGGTTAAAAATAGCTTCAAATGGTTCGTGTAAATATACACACGACTGCTGCGTCGTCGCCAATTCCTTTTTCTCGGCCTGAACTTGGCTTTATTAAGAAGTATTATAACTTTATTTATGAATAAACGATGATAAGAGTGATAAATACCCACAGACAAACAGTATATGCCCTATGGGACCGCCTGCAACTTATTTTAAAAAAGAACAAAAAGAAACCAAGTTGTTTAAATAATAATTCCGTTCCTTTTAATAAACGAAAATAAAATAACTAACGTAAGATTGCCACAAACAAGTAATTAGAAAATGCAGAATGGAGGATGTAAACCGCAGGACATCAGTTTTACAGAAAGAAAGACTCCATCTATTGCTAGAGGCTCACAACTGAATAACAAGTGGTTGATGTCCTCGCGATAAACTGTATACAACGACATAGATAAATTGTCTTAAAGCCTCATTACGATCTTTAATCTTTGACTCACACTGGATGTCCCACTCTAGGGATTAGCCCCCCCCCATAAAAAATCGTTCGTTGTACTCTGCAAGACTGAAGAAATATCACTTTGAAATAGGTGTTATATTTACCTGTAGGAAATCTCACTCAATCGTATTTTGAAATTTAATTCCAAGTTTCCATCTTAAGGTGATGCAAAGCAGTGTGCTTGAGAATTAACATAGCTGGAAATTTCTACATTAATAACGATAGCGATGGGTTAGTGGTCACTACCATATTGAGTGAGGAAGAACAAAAGCAGTGAAGGTATATGTCATGCGAGACAAATGAAAAATCTACTAGATTATTTGAGTATTGAGGGTTTCCTATTTTAGTCGCGGAGCCGTCGTTAAGGAGGCAGAGAGTAGAATTAGAGATAATATTCATTACTGGCCAACCATTCCTGTCGCAATCATCTATTTAAAGCATTAAAATCCGCACCTAAAACGATAGGGACGTCGTTTAGTTTTCCAAAGCTTCAACAATAACTGAAGGGTCAATTGAGTGTTTGCGAGGAGAGTAGTATGAAATAAATGCCCGAGAAAACTTCTTAATATTAGCAGAAACAGCGATTACATTAGATTTTTCATTATTATTACAACTTTTCGGGTTTAGATTAATTTTACGAAGAGTTAGATAATTCTTAACTAGAATCGCAACACCACCATACTCTATCCCTAACGGGAACAACCGAAATTATTAACATGAAAAAATTTATCGTACGTCTTCGGACAATAAGATAATATCTACATCATGGTGAAGTAACTCTAAATCGCATTTATCGGCAAGAATAGTTCTAGCGTTCCACTGCAACACTCGAAGAATGATAGAAAGAAGAAAAAAAAAGAAAAAGAAAATAAAAAAACATAAATAATTATAAAAAATTTAAAAAAAAAAAGAGGGAATAAAATAAATTTAAAAAAGAAAAAAAATTGTTTTTTTTTCACCGGAGTACTTTAGCGGAAGGTACATTAATTAAATAAAAATTAAATTAAATCACTAATTTGAGGCAGTCAGTGTAAAAATAAAGGAGAAAAAAAACGAAAATGAAATCAATATAAATTACACACAGAATTGTAAATTTAAATTACCCTTGCTTTCACTTCATCATGAGAGTAGAAAATAAAATGTATCAAGTTAAATAAGTAAGTAATTAAGATAATAAAAATAAATATATAATACATAACACAGCAGTACATCTGCACATGTCTGAACATCTATTGTAGTATTCTTATTATTGCTTTTATTACTACTTTTACTATTTGGAGACTGTTTCAATCCTTAATTACCAACGGTTTTGCTTGTAGTTTGATCAGTGTCCTTTTTGTTCATATTATTTTTGAGTATCGATGTGTACCAGGTTTTGGGCGTGACAGTTTTCCCGTTAGGAGTGCTATTCAAATTTGTAAAATTATTTTATCCAGCCGGTTTTTTTGAAAACCCCTTCCGAGTGAATATTTTTCCTCATACGTGAACCGGGGGTTGGGAGTTAGTTGATTTAAATGGTAAAAGACTTTTTTTTTTTTTTTTTCGTTTTGCAGTTTTAGGACTAAGTGGTGTTACACTACTACATTGCTCTTCATTAGATTGTGATAAGGATGGAAAACTATCTTCTTCTGAAAGCAGTGAGAGAATCTATTTCTAATTAGGGTGCAGGAATAAAGATGATTTTGAAGATATAACGGCGGTATTTCCAACGCCGCCTCCTGAAAATTAACGCCGTGTGAAGCCACTATCCCTCATTAATACAACCTTGTCTTTTCCGTTCTGGGCGGGAACTATACGTAGCTCTTTGTGTTGGCCGTTGCAAAAAACACATATCGGAATTGGACTCTTATATGATTCTTCCGCGTGTCCAATTCCACGACACACTTAATAAAACATCTAGTCTTTACATTGTTTCGCTCAGTCATCTGTAACATTGGCGAACTCGCCGGATAAATGAATCTCGTATACAAACCTTACACTCTGTAAGTAAATGTGACTCGGTAAAGTTTGCCCTTCAAATGAAATCAAAACCGAAGGGCTCGGTGCGTATTTCATGACTGATCTGAAAAGGATAACAAGCTGACACCTCTACTATTTCTTTCTCGGTATATTCAACATTAACGCCCTTAATCGCTGCTCGAAGAGCGATAAGGTGAGTCGGGATGTATGCCTTATAACCATTTAAAGCAAAAAAGAAGCTAGAGATAATTAACTCGATTACAGGCAAATTTTTTAATTTCTCTAATGTTTTTGTACATATAGTTACATAATATTTCGGCAACTTTAAAAGCACTGATCGAGACTCTAATAATTCTTTCCAGGTAATGTTTTTACGAACATTTTTAAACGATTAATATTACTATTATGGATGTTAGTTGGATATAAATTAACTATTTCCCTATTAGAACGATAAGCATGATTACTATTATTATCAACATACGAGGGTATAGGCAAAAATTGTGTATTTTTAAGTAAGCCGCGCATGCGTCAAGTGTTCTGTTGCCGTCAAAAGATTCGTGCTCGAATATCTGAATAGATATAAAGTTTTCAAATCGGATAACTACAAGCGAGCGTGAATAAGAGGCATATTATATTCATGCTCTTTTACTACCGTCTTCAACTGACCACGGCCAGACATTCAACAAATACCGCGTATTTATTTAAGGTCAGATCCGTCCGCTTTTCACTAGCGCGTTTTCCCGCCATTTTCTTCACCGTGCTAGTTCTCGATTTGGTTTTTCGGTTTTTTACAACTGCTTCTTTTAGCGGACAGGCGTTCACATAAACCGGTGCGTATTTATTACGTGCGGCTGTTACGGGCAAGATAAACAATTGACGTGTTTTCACGGTGTCGTTGTACGGGCGATAAAAAATAAAGCGATCCTGGAAGCGGGTTAACGCTTTGTCTCAAATATATACGTGTCTGGAAAGCTAAAGAGAAATATACTGGCTAGCGCTGCTGGAAAGTTAATTTCCTGGAAAATAATCGCCGACTGCCGCATCCGACACATTATGGAAAAATTTTCTTCAGCGGAAAATTCCTTCCTTAGTTTTTCTTCGCTACCCGCCGAGTGTTTATTTTATCCATTTAGCCTGCCATAAAACGCAAACAGAGCAAACTGCCCGACTAAACACAGCGCCCACTCTCTATTTATTGCATCTCCTTCTAACAGGAGCAAAGACCCCTGGCTTCGCCCCTTATAATTACCCCGCTGCAACCAACCGGTGCTCTCACGGCCCCAGTTCATTCTGCCTTCCTTTATTATCATTATTATCATTATCATTATCATTATTATTATTATTATTATTATTATTATTATTATTATTATTATTATTATTATTATTATTATTATTATTAACGCTTTCAACTGTGCGTGAATTTTCATTTAGCACCACGAACTGGAAGCAACAAGTGCTTGTCCGCGGACACCGTTCACTGTGTCATTTATTAAATAATAAACATAATTCAATGCTAATTCTATCGCCTCCGTTACTGTCGCCAGCAACTTGCAAAGAACATACTTGCATTGTCACAGTTTTTTCCTCTATCCATCCTCGTAAACTAAATTACAAGATAATTATTTCGAAATAAACCGGATAAAGCGAATAAAATGATAAGGCTACATTTTCTGTTTTGCTTAACGTTAATGATTTTACGCATATTTCCTGATAAAAAATTTTACCGGGGTTCAACAAACGCACCCTCAGAAGCAAGACATTAGTAATGAATGCCATATGCTTTTTTTTCCCAACTTTCATCTCCATCCTGTATTACGGATTTCCATAGACTTAAACATTCGTTAGAAGTTATATTTTTTTTCTGTGTGGATACCTTTTTATAAACCACATTTTTTGCAATATATATTACGTCCACACCCATTATTCTCGAATAGGCGACAGTTGTCAATCTAATCATTTCAATTTTTCTAATTTCTGCAAAAGGTTATTTTTTTTTTGTTTTTTTTTGTTTTTTTTGTTTTTTTTTTTTTTGACAACTATCAATAAGTATTACTTTAGCACCTTCTCTCCCAAATTTTCCAATATTTCATATTCTTCATTCTGGTACAATTTTTATTTGCTTTTCTACACGCGATATCCCTCTAATTGAGCTTAGTGGGTGATTTTATCGTAATATTACCGAAAAAAGCTGAACAAAAAAGTCTCCAGCGTGTTCTGTAGTAGCCGAAGAATGTCTTTTTAAAGTGAAAACTTCTTTAGGCGCGTTTAGCGATTTTTGGTAACGGAGAAACTTCGGGTTCGCGTCACACGCGTTACGAACGTGTTAGTGTTAACAGTATCGACTAGTGCAAGAAATAAAACCGCTAACGCCTCTCCACCACCCCTCGCTTCTCTCACGACCGTATAATCAGTAATAAACTACAAAAAGAGGAGACTTAAAAAAAGTTTAATTAATTATATTAGGACTACTAGTATGGGGAATAATAAAAGTTTATGATGCCAATAAATATTATTATGAACATTATTTAATTGTAAATATTCTGTAACTACTATATTATTCCATAAAATAATAAATACTGTTGACACTGTCGTGTCTGTTTTTGTCGATATCGTTATTTGTTATTATTAAAGCGATTCCGTGGCAGTGAAAGTTCTTATTATTTTAATTGTTTTAATTATTTAATTGTAGGATTACAGAAATATGTTAATATTTTTATATAGAAAAATGAATAATAAAAACGAACCATTTATTTTCAAATATTTACAATATTCTTATCAATATTTGCGTTTAAAAATTTAATATTAATTATTTTTTTATTTATTTTAATGTTTGACCTCTGAAATGTGACTAATAAACAAACCATATAAAACTCAATACAGTTGTTGCTCGGAGTGAGATGTGGAAACCAAACTAATGTTAATAATTTGAAGTTGCAAATTATGAAATTTAAATTTTTTGACATTACAATTAATCTGGAAATTCGAAAAAAACGCCGTTATTTCATAATTTTAAGTTTTCATTTCTGTCGCCAGTGTCCGTGACTACACCGATTTTTTCTTTTTCTTTTAATCGATGCATTTTCGTCTTTATAATGTAGGAAAATCATGAGACTTTCGAAATTTTAGAATTCAACATCTTAAATTTCTTAAAAGCGTGTACATATCAAAATGCGAGACAAAAAACTTGAAAGATTCCACAGTCCATTCTAGAAAACGAATTTTACACATTATATCCGTACACTAAATTCTAAATCAGTTAGTGTCTTTAGAATGTAAAGTGTTAAATCTGAAAACAGCTAATGTTGAAATGTAAGAAGGGACAAATAACTCTTTAGTCCTGAGTAGACTGGTCAAAGGGCGAGACCTGGACCATAAAAGGGAAAAACAGAAAGAAAAGAAGAAACCATCAAGCCTGTTAAATATTAAAAATTCTCATAGTGGCTAATATAAGAACTAAAGTCATTTACCATGGACACCATGTTAATTTACTTTTTTGACGTTTCGGATAGCTTCTAACCATCATCAAAATATAATAAAACGACGAACAAAGTTTTTTTTTTTTTTTTTATATTTACCGCACCATGGGCAGCATCTTTAGCTAGACGCGCGGAAAGTTGGCATTAAATTTTTTCAATTAGTCCAGAATCTTTAAGAAAGGATAGAAGGTATACGATAGTAACATCTTATAGTTGAAGTTTAAGGTTAGGAGTTTGTGCTTGAGCTGCAGGCTTTGGAGCAATGGACATAGGACGAGAAAATGGGTAACAAAGATAGGGACGTTGCGTGACACAGTCCAGACTAAAAGATGATCATGTAAATATCTTTTGTGCCCGATCTGATCCTTACGAATCGAGGGAAAATGATTCCAAGGATAGACGTTGTGTTTGATACGGCGGAGGTGTGATGGTCTGCAATTAGTCCACTTTCTTGTCGCAGGATCGAGAAAAGTTTTTTGATTAAATATTTAACGTCTGATAGCGGGGTCCTTATATTCGGAGCAAATCGCATCAGCGCTGCTTCCTAAGTCTGGAATAGTAACAATAAACGAAATTTAATGAATAAAAAAAAATTTCTCTTTAAGCGGGTTTCTTTTTATTAATCAAATATAAATGATAAATTGTCTTCGTCCTAATCAGCTGCTACTTATAAATGTGAATAGCAAGTTTAAATTTTCCCTTAAACTATAAAACTGGAAATCGTAGCATCCTTTCTGCAATCAACTTAGTACTTGAAAGAGGTATAGCTGGGTAATGGTAAATCATTTCACTATCTGTTCTAATCTAAGAAAGGAAATTAATTCATAATGTTATCAGTGTTAAAAGTAAAGCAAGTCTCTTCGAATGTTTCTCACTCTCTTCAGAACGTCCTTTCTTCTATTCTCGGCTTTTGGATCTTTGTCTTCCTACTCCATACAATGACTCTTATGTTCTCTCATTTCCTTCCTTGTCAGTTGTTCCTATTCTAGCTTCTTTCATTCATTCCATCTCGCACCAGATTGAAATCTAATATGTTATTCTCCTCCTTTTGAGCTATTACTTAGATTCCTTGGCTGATTAGACTGTTGCTCTTCGTTGGCGTACCCATAAAAAAAAAAAAAAAAAAAAAAGTCCCATATCCTTAGCAGGGAATTGAGGATTGTGAAGTTAAGGTTCTTTCTCTCGGACGCCTTTACTTTCCCACATTTCCCTGGTACCCAATTATTTCAAACTGAGTAAACCTGGGAGCGATTCGGATCCGGATCGAAACAAGTCTCGAACCCGTGTCCTCTGATTTAGTAGCCAAACACCTTACCCACTAAGCTACAGTGTTGGTTACCACTAAAAGATGAATTAAAAGAAATAGCTGTCTATCTTAAATTAAAATATTTCCCTGGTATTTACATTGCGGACAATTTTAACGTTTGAAATATCTTAATCCGAATTTCATACATATCTGGCTACATAAACGAATAATATTTTTCCGCGATACCACCTTTTTCGGGCTAAGCAGCGCGCTACAAACGGTCAACGAAAGCAAACGACGAAACTGTTATCATCTTCACTACGCGTCGCCACGAGCAAACCAAATAGTTGCGCAATAATAATATTTCTGAAATAAATTATTAGCTGGTTAAAAGGAACATCGTTATGATGGGAAAATATCGATAATCGGCAAAATTCCAAATTTCGTCTCTTTGCTCTATTCCCCCGATTACGAACTGAGTGGGAAACGATATATATATATATATATAACTCCATTTTGGCCTCGCAAGGGGCTCTGCCTCTTGACCCCTCTTGCTTTCATTTCTGTCTCTTTCTCTTCTATATTTCGTATAAAATTATCAAAATTTACAACGTAATTCTTACTGGCATCAATACAAAAAAAAATAACATAATCACAAAAATCCAATCCTAGCATTTAACTTTCATTATATAAAATTAAGACATTTTTTCGTTACATTTTTCGTTACATATTTCGTTGCATAAAACTGTGAGATTTTTTTGGGACTTTTTTTAGGACATTTTGCGTTACATAAAATTGGGACATTTTTTGGAACATTTTTTCTGGGGGGGGGGGCTAAGAATTACGTTATAATTAATATATATATATAATATGTACGAACACATATATAATATGTATATACATCATCATCATCATCATGTGACAGTCGTCTGGCTGATTCGCCCCAGCACTATTTGTCTCCACTTGATACGGTCCATTTCTGTCCTCTTCAATTCCGTAAGTTGGTTTCTTTTAAAAATGCGTCCACGAATGTCATCCGAGGACGCCCACGCGGTCTCTTTCCTACTATTTTTCCTTCGATACTGATTTTGATTATACTATGTTCTGACCGCAATGCCTTAACCAACCCAGCCGAGTTTTACGTATCCGCTCCAGTATAGTTCTTCTCTCTTCGATTCCATCAAGCACTTCTTGGTTACTAATTTTCTCCGTCCAACTTATTCGCAGTAGCTTCCACCAGCACCACATTTCAAATGCTTCTAATCTTTTACAATCAGCTCGTTTCAGCACCCATGTTTCCGCACCATACAGTGCGACTGACCAGAAAAAAATTTTTATGAGCTGTTTCCGCAATTGCATTGAGATTGCTCGCTGTGTCAGTAGCGAGTATTTATCTTTAAAAGCCTGCTTGCCTTATCCTTTTACGTATTTCTGGCGTACAATCAAGGTTCTGGGTTATTATTTGTCCCAAGTATTTAAAAGTAGATACCTGCTCAATGACTTTATTTTCCAGCACGATACGGACTTGCTGTTGCGTTCTGCTTATAACCATCGCTTTTGTCTTTGAGATATTGATACGCATCCCATGCTTCACCATTTCGGTGTATAATTCACTAACCATGTTTGCCAGCGCCCTCGGGCTTTCCGCTAACAATACTTGATCGTCGGCAAATTTAATTGCATGCATTCTGTTACCAGCTATCTTTACTCCGTATTTATTTCCGTTAAACATTTCCTTCAATATCAACTCTGCGAAGCTATTAAATAAATCAGGCGATAACAAGCACCCCTGCCTTACACCCTCTCCTATTCTAATCTTTTCCGATTCGATTCCATTGTACCGAACCACAGCCTCTTGATTTGTATATAGATTGTAGATTGCTGTAATTAAGCTATTGGGGCAACCAATTCGTTTTAATAGTAAAAACAAATCTTTCCACAATACTTTATCAAAAGCTTTCTCGTAATCGATGAAAGCTACATATAGATACCGTCCCTGGTTAATATATATTTATGTATATATATATATATATATATATATATATATATATATATATATATATATATTAATTACAAAGTAATTCTTAGGCTACACCCCATTAGAAAAAATGTCCCAAAAAAATATCCCAATTTTATGTAATGTTTGTTACTGTTATTTAAAAAATGTCTTAATTTTATATAATGAAAGTTAAAGGATAGGATTTTTGTGATCGTGTTATTTTTTTTATATTGATGCCAATAAGAATCACGTTGTAAATTTTGATCATTTTATACGAAGTATAGAAGAGAAAAAGACAGAAATGAAAGCAAGAGGGGTCAAGGGGCACAGCCCCTTACGGGGCCAAAACGGCCGAGTTTATATATATATACATATATACATAAATGGCGAATTCAGATTTTTTCTCTGATACTTGTTTAATACGGAAAAATGTTGAAATGGAATTAACTCGACCACGCACTACTACAAAGACAAAAATTGAGATGCCATTTTTTTATTCAATTTTAAATAATAAAAAATTAAATTTAAGCGAATGTCGATATTCACATTTCGATGAAGGAAACTACTTACGTAATAAATAATAAGGAATAATGTAAAATGAATTTTAAAAAGGAAATAAATAAATAAAAAGGATTATTAAGTATCTTTAATTTAAGAACTATACAGATGAAATACAAGGGGGCTTAGCCTTATGATCGAGCAAAAAATTGAAATATGGCATTTAGAAAAGAATTACAGACGCAGTAAGAAAAATACCTCTGCTCAGATTAATGAACTTCTTCAAAGTGACAATCTAATAATCGCCAGTTCGCTGCACTAGTTCAGTCGGAACAGTGTCTCAGTTTTCCCGACTTCAAAAAACGCGATACTGATAATACAAAAACCTATTTAGTTCCTGGACAGTGCATAGCAGACGCTTTCATCGCCTAATTCAACTATAACAGTGTTGAGGATAAAGCAGTGAAAAAGGCAAGCGCTCTTCTTCGCTGCCGAGCTCCACATCACTGTCCGTTTACCGCTTAAAACGAATAAACATTAACCGTCTTCGATTGAATTCTCGACTGCATCATTTAAACGGCGAAAGCTTCCAGTTCGTTACTAGACAATTAAATTGGCCGAACTTCTGTAAAATTTAAGGTGACTTTTTTGTTTCATTAAGCCACGAAGCGTTCATCAATGCCGGCACCAATGTCATCACTAATCGGCTTTCACGCACATCGGAAGAAAACAAATTATAGGCGGGCTGCTGTCCGGATAGCTGAGATTGTAGTTAATTCTGTTTCAATGTACACATATTAATGACTTCGTCATTCCGTAGCTAATAAGAAAATCCCGTTACGAAATCTGCAACATTTCTGCCGTTTTGAATAGCAAGAAAGCGGGCACCGAAAAAGTGCTGTAACAAAAACTCGTAACGTGTCTGCGTCACGCTTACAAGACAACCGTCTTAATAAAGTGAAACCGGTTTTTCTTTTCTTAAATTAAAGAAGACCACAACGACCGGAAAGATCCTTCTTATAGCGAGGTCGGAAGCGTTACTGTTCTGCGAACCTGATCTTTTCGCAACGACCAAATCGGAAACGGGCGAATAAGAAGAAAAGCATATGAATTAAACGGGAAACGAACAGAGCCAGTTCTAATAAATAGACTGTCGGTAAAAATGCGTCCAAAGTTCATTTTATTAATTAACGTGCTAAAAAGAAAATTATAATGAGGTAGATAAGTTTAATTAGAGGCGACTGTTGAACTGCTGTAATATCAGAAGAGGTTAACTTTGCAACCGCTCGTAGGAATATCTCGCTGTTTTCGCTCTCGGTCCTATTATGCAGCACTCTTGGCTCGTTAACTGGCATTGTACAAATGAACGGGGATGCTCTCGAAAAAGAACCAGTCACAATGTGCACCGACGAAACTGGCGACAATTGTCGACTGGAAGTATTATTTAATGAGACACAACTCGCCACTCCACATTGCGCCACTTGAACCATCTTCAGTCTGTCAAACCAAAGCACCGACTCTATATAGTTTACGATCATTCGCCGCTTTAGGAATTCCATTCGGTTCCTGTTCAGATAAACAACAACAGCAACGTGCAAAACAGTTCTGAAGGATTAAGAAGGAAAAAGTCTATCTCCTTCGAAAGTTTTTTTTTCCTTTTTCTTATTATTATACGTGGCGAAATCAAAATTCGATCAACCGTCCGGCGTTTTTATCGCAAAATTTTAATTTAAAGTAGGCACAAAAAATTATAAAAAAACAAGTTAAAAAATTATTATACGCATTCCGTGAAAAAAGAGACAATTTACTCTTTGCGCAGAATTAATTCCAAAACGTAACAGAGAAAATCGTTACGTATTCCACGACGGTTGTTTTAGATTACCCCTGACGTAGGAATCACGTTGTCGCTAATATATATATACACAATTATATATATAATACGACCCGTACTAAAGTTTTTAATTTACCAGGTATAACGTTACATTAGTAATAAGCATATATTAGCGGACTTTTCCTTTTACATTTACCGGTTCTAGCGCTTTTATAGTAGAATGTTTCTTTTAAGTAGACGGACCTATACATAAAAATTACTTTTACGTTAAAATTACCATTGTCAAATTAAACATGTTGAAACAGATTTGCATTATAACTTGTTTTCCATATGGAAAGTTTTCAGAATTTTGACACAATGTATACCCTAGTTTCTTCAAATCAAATCAAATAAAACATATTTTATTTTTAGTTATTATACAAGGAATATCTAAATACAAAAACGCCAAATATAGTTTGTATCACCTAGAAAAAATAAATAAATGGTATAAGACTGATATAACGTATTACTTTTATTATTATTATTATTATCGTTTTTTGTCTGTCTTCAACCGGGCAGGTCTTTTTATTATTAAGTTGCGTTTATACGGGATAATTCGCCAAGTACAGCACAACGCCATTAAATTTTAACAGCACCCTCTCCGAGTATATTCCTGAGATGGTACATGTACCAAGGATCACCGATTTCTGAATCTCTATGTAAATTTCTTTATCGATTCCTATTCTACGCGTAGAATTATTATTATTATTATTATTATTATTATTATTATTATTATTATTAGGGTTTTTATTATTTCTATTGGACAAATAAAATACTATTAATATTTTCATTGTACATCGTTATTATTACAACTATTATTGTGTACAGTCAAATATATTTCTTACCAGGACAACGCCGGCTATTTAAACGTATGTATATACACTAAAGGGCTGGGCTCGCTGGCAGCTGCACAAGTCTAAATCTTCGGATTTTCAGTTGTTTTACTTTGTGAATTTCTAAAAAGGACTACAGCCTTTACGGAACGTTTATAAAAAAAAAAAGAGAAAAATAACTCGCATTTTAAAAAAATCAATTCCACAGCTACCATAAAATGGCCGCGGGATTTTGGGGGAAGAAAATTGTTCAGCTTAGTTTGTAATTTTTTAAAATTTGAGTCGTTTATTTTAAAAGATTGGTAGTTTTGTGTTTTTCTTTTTTTTTCGGTGGGGGGGGGGGGGCCTAAGTAAGAGCAACAGCCCAATCAACCAAGAAATCTAAATAAAAACTCAAAAGGAGGATAACGTATCAAATTTTAATCTGGTGCGAGATAGAATGAATGAAAGAAGTTGTGATACAAGGAAGAAAATCGAAGTTTCTAATATTTTAACAATGGAAATCTGTCATTTAAAAAAAACAGTAAATAACGTCTGTGTCCAAAGGGCTGTAGGTTTTTTTTTAAATTTTCGCTCTTAACGCTTTCGGGCTATATTTTCAAATTTGGTCACTTGAACTATAAAATTTTTAGAATTTTTGCAACATCCTACGGTCAAAAACATGCTAATTGAATGAAAATAAAAACTCCATAGCCACTATAGAACGGTCTGCGGAACGTTTTGAAAATTGTTTTCTTAAAAATTTTGCTTCTTTCAAAGTTTATGCCTTCTAATTATATAATTTTCCGAACTTCTAGCATAATTTGATGAAGAATATATTGAAAACTAAATTTCTAGCTGTTATAGAACGTGCTGTACCATTTTTGACCATTAAGTTTTATAATATATATATATATATATATATATATATATATATATATATATCAGTGGCAAATTCTAATTTCAAGGATCAAGGAATAACAAACTAAAATGCCATTTTTTTTTTATTTTTTAATTTAAAAAATTAAGAAATTAAAAAAAAATCGTTGAATAATTGTAAAAGTACAAAGATTTATATATAACGTTTCTAGCGCTAAAAATGGAATTACGAAGAATGTTATGAAATATTTAAAGGAAGGTAAAAAGAAAAGTGACGGATGCGTTAGTAACAGGAATGGTGGAAATTGTACAGTTTAGGTTTTGTGTAGAAATCTCTCTAATGCTAATTCAAGTTTGTTAATAGCTTCAGGATATCGAGCGCGCTAATTTATTGACGAATTCGAAATCACTGCCGAAATAAAATTAATTTATTATTTATAGCACGTCAATAAATAGCTTGGTGCTGCTCAGAAACTAGAAATTCTCCATTCATCGCAATCGATTTGGGTAATTAAAAAATTTAGTACTCTTTTCATTGATCAGAATTCCCGAAATGTAAGTCACATTTAGTAATAAAATATCGATAATTTTAAAATATAAATGTCGACACAAGTTTCCTGCGGGAATTGAATTGCTCGTCACTTTTTTGTTAGTTTGTTTTCCTATTGCAAGATTAGCTTTATTCATTTAAACCCATTAACCTTCATTTTTTTCCTAAATTCATATTCCGCAATACGCTCTTTCACCAATGTCACAGCAGTTCTACGAATAATTATTAAACGCAATGCGAAAGCGATATAATGTGTCCATTACATGAATAATTAAATGAAAAAATAAAATCAAAAAATTATCTAATAAGGAGTGTCGAAATTGTGTGTGTGTGTGGATGTGGGATTCTGTAGTCGGTCGGGGTGTGGTGGAGCGATGCGTAATTAGACGTCACGGGGTGACGTAACGAAAATGACATGCAGCGCTCGAGGAGGATAGATGAACTAGGAGTTAGGAGTCGGACCTTGGTGGCGGTCGAAAAAGAAAAATTAGTCGAGTTTGAAGATGATCATCGGACGATTCGAAAGGAAGAAAATTAATTTTGATCGCAAATTTAAGCCATGTCGTTCGAAGTTTTTTATCATGTATAGTCGCGGGCAGTGTTTAACGTTATCTCACCAAAGTTATGGCCGAAAGTTTTAACATGTCCGAATCAATCGCGAAGCGTTATCGATAAATTAATTCAGAGGAACCTCGGAATGCCGCAGTCCCAGCATAAACCGAGCTATGTATCATACGTTATTTTTTTTTCTATTAATCGTAATCTCGTCGTATTTGTACTATATGTTAAAAATTCATGTTTCCCTTTTAAAACGGTCAGCCGGTTCAGAAAAATAATTGCAGGATAAAATCAATATATTATTAAAACTCCCAGTGTAAATTAATAGGGAATTTAATAAATTTATAATTTAAACCCGCGAGTTCATTAGTACCTTGTGGTTGGCATCCCTGAGGGCTAATAACATAGAAGAAAAACGTAACTGAGCCACTTCAGCGATACTTTGTTATGCGAACAAAATGACAGCCGTGTTTCACGCGTAACTTGAATCTTTTCAATCATGGTACATCATCGAACGATATTAATAAGTGACACGTTGCGTATCGTAGACTGTGGAAATAATAGGAAAAATTTGGAAAAGACGTTCCTCTCTTTGTTAATTACCGAGTGAAAAATATAGGAAACACTCCGGGACTGCGCGAGATTTTTTTCTTGAAGCGAACGAAGGTGTGAGACTTCCGTCCGAAGGAGGTCTATTGAAGTTTTCAACGGACGAACGCGAGCATAGAAGTTATCGAGAATAACTTTTGTAATTTCATTAAATTCTGGTCACTGTAACTGGTTCGAAAAAATATCGCAAAGGCGATGTTTCACGATATTTCACGATAATTCCAGTTTTAAGTGGTTTAGAAGTTTTTCAGCGGCAACGAATTCACCATTTGACGTAGTAATTACTGAGAACTGCGCCATCGTCGGCTTCCTCGCTGTCGAAGGAAGCTGTTTTCAGCTTATTTTCCTCATCGCATTGGTTACTTCGTCGTAATTCAGGCGAAGTAGGGCCGCCATCAACGGGAATTGACGAGCTTGCTAACTCGCCGCGAGTGAACTTGTTCACCAGTCGAACTTTAGAAGCGGAATTTCATCAACATCGATGCACAATGTCCCAACAAGTAGATGACAAAAAACAGACACAATAATTTAATGTGTTTCAACGGTAAAAATGAAAAACGTTCCCGTTACGCTTTTTAATTTGAACGTGCTTTTTACCGGGTTTTTTTTTTTTCATATGAAACACCAACGTTTTTTGAAGCTGTTTCTTAAATTTATGTACTAGAAAAGGGAAGACAAGCTGCATGTACCGAATGAGGTTCCGAGTTCTCGTCTGAGAATAAGCAAGATTCGAAGAAAGCGGGAATTAGATGAAATGCGAATGGCGTGGCGTTTAGTAACCCTCGATTGCGTGATTTCAGGAGATGAAAAAATGTTTCGCGATACTAAAGCTTAATTTATACAGCAAGCATACCTATGCGGGGTTTAAAGAGCTAGGTAATTGTTTTACTTCTTAAACGTCTTCTGTTGTTGTTTATTTTTCTTATTTTAGTTTATGTTCTGTACAATGTGCGAGCCCGATCTATATCACACGTAAATCAAATCAGACCAAAAGGGTTGTTGTTATTTAAAAAAAAGGATAAACGTACCTGAAGATTATTGTTGCAAAGCATTTCAACTAATGCGCGTATGGCCCAAACGAAGAGAATGAATTGAGAAATTAGAAGAACAGACAGTTGAAGAGTAAAACAAGGAACAGAAGATACCCAAAGAGGAGGGGGGGTCGGACTGCGCGATAGTGGAAAGTGGTTGTATATTCAGTATGTAGTCAACTGATAATACGGAAGAACATCCGTATGGAAATAGAGTGATGTTAATCGGCCTAGTGATGGTGTAACCGATTTTCAAAGTTCTATGTGGTTTTTAGTGTTCAGAAGACAGACTGTTTTCATTCGAGGAATAATCCGTAGACAATGGAGGAAGTTCATCGACTCAAAAGATAAATACTATTACGACAAACTTCTTCTTTTACGAGAACTGAATGGTGTTGCACCATTGTGAGTTTCTAAAATCATCATTTTAGTATGCGTCCGCATACTTTCGGCATTTCGCTTCAGAGGTTTTAGTGATATTAGCCTGCGAAATTGTTAGCTTCGAATGGCATCCCACAATGGAAGTTACTGATTTAAGTAGAGGTGTAGCAGAGCGTAATAACATTAACCAGTACGTCTCGTAGAATTTGGGTGTTATAAACTAACGGGAAAATAGCAAAAGCTGAATAGAAGGAAAATTACAAGAGCTGAATAGAAGAAAAATACGATGCAAACTGAGAAAAATCCGTCAGACGGAGATGAAACCTTAATTATAAAATATATACGATTAAGATGTTGGCAGGGTAAAATTCTTGGTTTTAAAGCGAAAATATTTATTTACTGGCAGACGCATGCGCGCATTAAAAAAATCGAACATATTTATTTACGTTTTAAAAGCGACGCAACATACGTAAATAAAAAAATGAGCATATACCTGTTTTTTTTTAGATTGCCGCTTAAAGGCCGTCTGTGACCTAGGGCTTGAGTTGTTTTTGTGAAATAGCAGTGCACGTACACCCGGCATCTGTAATTTATTTGGAGGTTAAATGTCTTCTGCTACTTCAATCGACATTAATGGAGGGCTTCGCCAGTTGAAGCGTGCGGAAAATTGTTTCCGCGGTAGTAATGTAGCATGCCTGACCATGAAATGGAAACTTATAACGGCCTGTACGACAGTTAGGTTGCGTTTTTGCGGTATGACGGAAAGTGACCAGCTTCGGATAAGTTTAAAAATCGGAGCTATAGATCACCATCCCAGGGATTTAGTGTTTCTCTAACGGGTTGAACCACCGTGATCGTTTATATGTTTTTCAGATTAATCCCTGTTCTCCTTCCGCCCGTTTTTCGCTATTCTCTTGTCTCCTCCCCAAATTGTTCTCGCCACCCTAATGAACGACGCCAATCACATCTTTTTCGAATGTCCATGAACGTTGTATTCTATATTCTTGTCTAACTCAACCTACTCCTTATTGTGCATCTTATATTTCGCCCTTCTCTTTGCCACCCATTATTATTTTAGTTCCTTTATATTGTCCATATCCGACCGAATCAAAATTTAACTGACAGCTTTCTTGCTGTTTCTGGGTGTAGGTCCATAGCTGGCGTGCTCAAAGGGGGGATAAAAAAAAATCTCTATATATATATATATATATATATAGAGAGAGATAGAGAGATAGAGATTTATAAATTCCTCGCTAAAAAAAAAAAAAAAAAAAAAGTTAATTACTATACAAAAAATAACTGTGAAATAGATCAACATCATTGGTAAAAAAGCCTTTTGGTTCTGTAGAATATTTAATTAGTCGATAAATGATTTTAGTAAGAATTTTTATTTTACCTTGGCGACGGTCGGATTACAAATAATTCGGGACAATAAATGTACAAATTACGGAAAGCATATAACGTATTGAAACATTTTCATCGACAAACATAGCAAATTTAATATTGACTTGTAAGGTATTGTACACATTCGATCTCGAGGTGAACGCACTATCAGGGCTGTGCGAATATAATAAAACAGAAACGAGACGGAATAAATTTAATGTATACAACGTCGAACTAAATATGGTAGAAGCGGCAACGTTTTGAGTCGACAGCGTTTTCAGGCAACACCGTTTTGAGGTGACAATGTTTTTTGCTGGCGAGCGGATAAGCAACCTCGGAGAATCCCGTGTTGCACCGACCGCGAAAATATTTACCATCTGTGGCAAGATTCATTTGGCATAACAGTTTTTGAAAAGTCGGATGTAACGAAAGAAAATACGACTACCGAAAAGAGGATTGCGAATCGATGGCAGACTTGTGTAAGAAAGTTCATTCGAACTGGCTTTCTTATTCGCCATTCGGTTCGGCTATAATAACCTATTAGAAATTCCCACCGCAAATGGAACGGTATGCCATCGTTCTTCCGAAAGATTCAGCCAGGCAGCATACACGCTAATTTCATGACGGCGGTAAATTTGAATTTTGCAGGAAGTCTCGATTGTCCGGTAGCAGAAGAGAACGCAGTTTGCAAAGTTTAGGCAAATTTTAGCAGCATGTTCTCCCCCCCCCTCGCCGTGACAGTTTGGAATTCAATAATTACCGCTATGTCGAAATACCGGTGGATTTTAATGCAGGTCTTTACAATAAGATTTTTCATCAAAAATAAAAAAAAACAAAAAGGAAAAGAAATCAAAATTCGGAAACGGAATAATTAAGGGCGGAGAAAAATTCCAGTGTTCTTCAGAGAACCTAATAATAACTCTCACTGTTATACCGGAACTGTATGCGTCGTCAATTTGCTGGAATACAGTCCGGTGTGGTTCTTTTCGTTTTTGTTTATTTTTTTCTATTTTTGGACCTCTTGTTTTTCCGTTCAGAAACGAATTGGGCGAGAGAACGAGAGCCATAAGTCCGTTTCATTTTTTCGGATATTTTCCGATTTTGCACTTTAGCTTCCGTGAAAAAAGAAAAAAAAAAAAACAGTAATTTTAAGCGAGACTTTTAACGTCGATTTCCAGACCGTATAAAACTAGGTGTCGAGTTTTGTTTTTTGTTTTTTTTTTTCTCCGCTCGCTACCGCTTAAGCAATTAAACGAGAGTGCGTAATAGCTGCTACTACGAGCAATGTGCAAAAACACATAGGCCGATCGCCGAAAATCGTAATCATTCGACTGGCGCGATATGCTATTGTCCAAGACGTTGAAGAAGTCGCAGGCATTCGGAAAGCGAAGAATAGAAAAATTTTTAGTGACGATATCCGCGCTGAAATATCGAAATACCGGAATTATGAGAATAGCCGGAACGGTTCGAACTACTTTAGGATTTTGCGTCGTCAACCGTACAGAAAAACCTTTTATATCTTAACATTTTCCTGCTAGTGCGATGGATGTTTCGATTAAGCGCTTCTCTAGCAGCACCTTTCAAATCGGCCCTAATTTTATCATCTGTCGCCTTAGTCTTCCGGCTGGTCTCTTGCCTTGTACCGTTGTTTTGTGCATACGGCCGAATTGTAACGACCAGATAATAGGCAAACTGGCAACCGGCGCTAAGTACTCGCATTTCCATCACTAACACTGTTCTTTTATTCTGGGTACAGGCCGACACTGCTCGCTGTCGAAGGCGACCAGTGCAACGCGGCCCTCTAGCCATTAAAAAATCCGTTGTAAAACAAAGTGACCACCAGACGATCATAATAATGTCGCAAACAAGACTCGGCGAAAAACTACTAAACGAATGGGGTCTTTCCGTATGCTCTAATTTTTCGCAAGAATAAGTAAAGTTACCAGAAAACGGGAAATACCACTAAAATGATTGTTTAAGAACCGAGCAGACTTAATAATATCGAACTAGAATACTCGAAAATGGTCAGTGCGTTCTTTCGTCGTGATGTTAATAATGGCAACAGTCATGCTATTCGTAGTAGGACGTTGTTGCGTTACTTTATTAAAAATCACAATTACTCCTATTCGAACGCTACTTAACTGTTATTTTTTTTCACTGAGAATGATAGATCATGTGTTGTGCATTTCGGCTAAACTAAGTGCACACATCCTTGATAAGGTATCATGAATTGAGGTTTCCCGTAATGAAACCTAATAGATCGAACGAGAGAATATCGGGTCTAGCTCCTTTCTCTCGGCCACCTTCACCTTGCCAGGTTTCTCTGATATCCAAATTTCAGATTATGTATATACCTGCGAGCAACTTGGATCCGGACACGAGATAATCACTTCCGAAAATCAATGATACCTCCCCGGCCTAGTGATCGAGCATCTTAACCATATTTTTCCCGCTGTTCGAAATTTTATGATCGATTTTCACGTAATCAATTCACATAGAAAAAGTTGCGTTATTTACCGTGCTTTCTTTGGTCGTGCAGTCAGAATAGCCATTAACAGTTGCGATATTTTTAAATTTTATTTATTTCGATTGATTTTTTACATAAAATCGAATGCGCAATTAAAAGAGCAACGTACATGGCGAAATTAGCCGCGCTGGCATCTCCAGATTAAAAAGACCGAACTTACTGCTGAAAGCACACCGAGATCACACATTACGTCCGTTTATTCTAATGTAAATCTAAATTTTTTGAATTAGTCCAAACCATCTGATAATTTCAATTTCAGCGCAGATGCGTGTATGCTTATCAGCCTTCCAAAAAAAAAAAAAAAAAAATATTAAAAAATAATAATACCGACTTTAAAATTTACTATAAAAATTTAATAATAACGCTCTTAAAAGTTACGAAAACAATTATTCGATAATAAAAATTTAATAAAAACGCGTTTAAAAATCAAATAAATTATTATTCGATAGTAAAAATTTAATAAAAATGCGCTTAAAAATCAAAAAATAATTATTCGATAATAAGAACTTAATAAAAACGGGCTTAAAAATTATAAAAAATTATTATTCAATAATAAAAATTTAATAAAAATGCGTTTAAAAATTAAAAAATAACTATTCGATAAGGAAAATTAAATAAAAGCACACTAAAAACAAGATAAAAAAAACTTATTCGATGGGAATATCATATATTTTACAATGAAATGTAGAGTTAAAGGAGATATAAAAATTATTCTTATACGTGTACATTAATACTTATTCGAGTTAGCGTGGAAATCACAAATTACAATATCTAAAAGTAATTTAATGAATATTTAATGCAGTTTTTAATTATTAGCACGATTTGAATTTGCCGTACGAAACTCTAATAAGTACTTAATATCTCCACTGTGTATTTCACTGTGAAATATATGTATTACCTTTCCATCGAATAAGTTTTTTTTTATCTTGATTTTAGTGTACATTTATTAAATTTTCATTATCGAATGGTTATTTTTTACTTTTTAAACGCCTTTTTATTAAATTTTTATGGTAAACCAGCTATTATCCACGGCTTCGCCCGTTTATTAGTACCCGTTTAAATCTGCACTTGGAAATTAATAAAAAAAATTTTGTTTTATCTGGAATATTAAAATCCGTCCACGTTGGTACAAGAAAAACATACGCAAATATCGTATAACCTCGTTGCATTTTAAAGTCGGTAAAAAAAAAGAAAGGGGGTGGGGGGTAAATTTATAACGTAAATAAAATCGTTTCTCCCGCAGGACCACTGGAAAATATAGGTACGAGAGAGATAATTTCGCTTTCGCTGTTTATTATTTACGGTAAAAATGTTTTCACACTGAGACCAAATAAACTAGTATCGAATACGAAACTGACCCTCATTTTTCAACTATTTTTCCTGTTTTCATATTTTTGATATTTTCAAAAAATTAAAATTGTGAATATTACAGTAAATTATTTTCGATTTAATTACGAAAGATACACAGGGGAAAAACAAATAAATAGAAAAAGTAATAATTTATAAGAGTTTTCCTTCTCAGTATTAACAAATGTGAATTCGCAAACCTTTTGTTAAAAATACAAATAGAGAATTAACCGCTACCGCGCGCAAACAATGCGCACTTGTGGCTTACTATTAAAAGCAGTTTAAGATTAAAAAGTGTAAGCAATTTATTACATTCTGCCTTATTCGAAGAAAATGTGTTTTGTGTTCGTACTGTAGTGAACGCTTTACTTCATTACAAACTTTTATCATGTTCAAATTCTGCTGCTACGTAATTATGATTCTGCTGCTGTAGACACATTCATTATATGTATTTCTATTTTTCCGTTCAAAGAAAACCACCTCTGAGTCAGGTCTACAAGTATGAAATGCGGATTTCTTTTTTTTTTCTCGAAATAAACACGTTAAATTCGGGAAAATGATAAAAAGTAGGTTACTCAAAGAAGTACGCCTAATCGATCGTTACACATCTTTCCCATCTTTCGTGCGATCTGTCGATACCGCGCGCAAGTAAAAACCTTTCCCTTGCCGCCGCAAAACCTTTCACCGAGCCAATTTTTCACGTTTTCGTGTACCGTGACCCATTGGTGCAAACAAGTGATCACCGGAAGGAGCCGCCAAGTTTGGTGTGAATAAGCTGCAAGGGCTAGCCCAATCGGGTGCTTTCAATGTGTCGCGAACCGGTTTTGCCGTATATGGTGGAGCATTGTCGGGGAGAGAAATTACCTTGTGTTACTTTTTTAATACTCCGGACGTTTTTCGAACGGTTCAAATGAGTCAGTTGTTGCTGGTAGCGTTTGGTATTAACCGTTTTTCTTCTGGTCCTACCAGACGTAGAGCATCGTCTTCCTTCTAAAGCAGTTCAGTCATGCGGTCGACGTGGATGGTGCGCCTGACTATACGATATTTTCCACTACGGATTTTCAAAGTAAATCCACATTTCAACCCCCCCCCCGTAACAATCCGATGTAAAAACGACTTTCTTTTGTATCGTTGGGGCAAAATGTCACACGAGTTTGTTCGCCTCTCCATATCTGCCTAACTCACATGGTGCCCATTTGCCCAGCTTCTGAATTTATCCCACCTCTCATTGGAAATGGCTTGTTGTTGACTGACACTTAATTTCTCTGCTAGTTTGTGTTCGTTCAACAACGCTCGTAATTCTGCGCATCTTCGTACCTTTTTGGCGAGTTTCCGTATTCCTTATCTGCAACATCGAAGTCACCACTTTCGCAATGCCCAAGTTCTCACGTATCTTATGTTGGAGCATGTTCTTCAGAGCTTCTCGAAGCAGTCAGGACGATTCAGCGACAGTTTTCTTTAAATGAAAGCAAAAAATTAATGCTGCCAGCCAATATTCTTTATTTGGTACACATTTTAGATACATTGAACACTGCAAAAAGGATACTATGCAAACACTTTTTCAATTCATCACTGATGCACGCTCGACACACGCGTTAATAGCGCAACAAAATGCCGTATTTTGAAATTTGGCGCGAAGATGAATTAAAGGGAAAAATCGCGCATAGGCAATAGAAACACGTTTATATGCTATTTCAAACGCTTTCCAGTTCTTCAGTTTCCACAATCTAATCTCCCGCGATAGAGTGATGAAATATTGTAACCGTGAAGTCTTGCGTGATTTATCACACACGTGACAACGGCAAGACTTGATTTCGACGAAATGATAAAGTGTGCAGAGTATCGAGATTACTAACTTATCACGAGTAACTGGAAGGGATTAAGCAATAATAATAACTAATAATAATAACTAATAATAATAACTAGTAATAATAACTAATAATAATAACTAATAATAATAACTAATAATAATAACTAGTAATAATAACTAGTAATAATAACTAGTTATATTAACTAGTCATATTAACTAATTATAATAACTAGTAATAATAACCAGTAATAAAACGCGCTCCTCCAGCAGTGACTAATGTAAACAAACATTTTCTTGGCATAAAAGTGAAGGATGGCGTCATTAAATCGTTAGTAAAATGAATACCACGTGTGCAAAAATGAACTAATCTGGTTTTTCAGTGACTACTTCATTCAATTCCGCCACACCCATTGCGCGCTATATCTTACCGTTAAAACGAATGTTGATCTCGCTAAACAATAACGACCAGAGTTATTTTTAGGAACTGAAAAATCGCATTTTTCGAATGCGGTTCAGTTGTTTTTCGTTTTGTCTTCTTTGCTTTGCTTTGCTTTTTGTTTCGAAGTAAACAAGGTGCGGATGTAAGCTCGTGTAAAAGCTCTTTTAAAATAATATCTCAGTGTTCTAATGAACAATACTGCGCAGTTTTAATGGGCTAAAAAGTAGGCTGAAACAAACGGGATACATTAAAAGAAGAAAAAAAACTAGCAACAAAGAACAAGCCAAAGAAAAGAAAAAAAGAAGAGAATAAACAGAAGAAATAGATAATAGAAGAGAAGTAATGGAATGGGATGACTCGTAGGATAAGTTTAAGGTTGCTTTTAAGATACAACGGCTGTCTAGAGTCTGAAGTAGTGTACGATAACAACACTGAGAACAATCTCTTACGAGTTGACTTAATTTAATCCGAACTTATCGTTGTTGTTTTAAAAGTACTTCGAGGCAACTCTATCTTCAGATGCTTCATGCTGTTCCGCTCCCTCTCTTCGCCAAAAGTATATTTTATTCATGAACTTTTGCAAAGTACTCTCTCATTTCGCTCCCACGAATCTCCGCCGCTATTATATTTTCATATTATCGTCACATCTAGTTTTCAACATTTTTTTGATACTTCAACTGGTCGCTTATGTATTTTTGCGCAATACATACATAAATGTGTGAGTGTGTAAAATGCAATATTTCAGCTCTTTGTTTATTTACCGAAGCCTTCGATATCCGGATTAATCGTTCTGTAACCGGTTAATAATTTAGTTTATGCTGAACTAAAATGCTAAAAAGTACACAAAACATAAGAATTTTTCTATAATCAACCATGTGTGATGTACATATATCGTTCGTAAACGAATAACTAAAGTGATTTTAACCCTGGACAGCTGTTACTGAAAAATGTAGACCACCGAAAAGTATTGTTATACATATTTGCGATAAATTTTTGAAAATACGCTCACACACACACACACACACACACACACGCAGTGACGTTTTCTTATAGGACTAGCGGAAGTACACCTTGTAATATGTGTATTCAATACTCTCTGAAACGTGTGTTCATTAGGTGTGTAAAAAAGTTATTGCGATGTCCTAAAACTATACAGATGTTTCTACTCCAGTCAGCTGGAATGGAACGAGAAGAGTTACTAAAACTTTGCTCGTGGAGAGAAATTCGAGTGGCGAGAAAATCATCGACCCTTGCTTACTTTAGAGAAAATTATAAAATGTCCCCTTTTTTAGTCAAGCTGAATAATAGTGATAGCTAAGTAGTTTGTACCCAAAAAAAAGTACCGACTCTTAAACTATTATCCAGTTACACACGCAATTTTGATATGCCATTAATCTAGTCTAAGAATGTTGCATAGCCATGATTCAGATTATTACGATCATAACGATCGATGCCGTTTGTTAGCAACAACAGAAATATCAGATTACACCTCAACTCAAATAACGGCGCAGCTTGCATTGTTTTACTTATGTACCGATATAATTTTTATACTGAGAACTACTAATTACTAGATTTAAATAAAATATTACATACACTAGCGCGGTATTACTGTTTATTTTTTGCTTTTTAAATTAGGGTTTGTGCTAAAATTTTTTGGCGCCGCGTCAACACACCCTAGAAAATAAAAATGAAATAATAATATTTCATTTAAAAAACACTCTATATCCGCTTTCTTGTAAGTTGTAAAATATCATTTCGTTGCGGGATAGATTCCGAAAGCATTAAATATGTTATATACGCATAAACAACGCGTGTTTATAAAACCAGTAATATTACAGATTTGAAAAGTGGTAGAGGAACCGTAAAATCGGTGTATTTGAATTTTAGACAAGATTATTTCGGCGGAGGAATTTATAGTTTTTATCAATTTGAAAATATCGGATTTTAATCTTCCGTCGGCAGCGCGGGTGATCTGATCGATACACAGGCGCGAGATTTATTTAGTTTATTTATTACCCAGCGACATCAGCGACTTCTACTGTCTGCTAACTTCCTAACACTTATAATTCTCCAGCAGTGAAAACAGTTTAGTGTGTCAGAAGTTGTTATACAGTGTAGTTATTGACAGTTTGTTTGATTTGATATACCGCGCCTGACTATGTCACATTTCTAAGATCTTCAAATTATCTTATTTGTTTTGGTGAGTTGATTTTGCATATTTCTATACCCAGAGAGTAAGTGTACAATTAAAAAAACATGTACTTGATGTGTATCTTAAAAATATCATATTGATACATTGCGCCTGAATGTGATACTATGTAGATATTTTACATTTTAGCTAACGAACGAAACAAATTTTGGTGTTTTTTACATTTTTCAGTTTACTTTTCCTCATGAATAACCCCCAAAAAACGTATAATTGGTCGGGACACAAAAATGTTGAAGAAATTCAAAAAAATAATCTTTGAAGACAGCGATGATGCAGATTTAGAAGCTTTTGGGAAGACGAGAAGGACACAGAGAGCGAAGATGAAATTGAAATTCGTCAGTGAAATTCAGAGACAAAGGAAGATGACGATGATAAAGATGATATTGAGGAAAGTGACAACTGTTACATAGGTACGAACAAAAAAAAACAATTTGGAATAAGAATCCTTCTTTTAAAAGAGTACGTTCAAGAAATCACAATATAATTCGAAAACTTCTAGAAGTTGTTGGTGCTTCTAGAATGGCTCTAACTGCTCTTGGAGTTGTCTGATTAGCGATGATATTTTGAATATTATTCTGCAATATACAAATCAGTATATCGAGAGTATGAAAGCAGTGTTTCAACGAGAAAGAGAGACGCGGGACCAATAGATATTGAATTAGCCTTTATAGGTCTTTTGTTTCTACTGGCAGTTCACCGAAGTAAAAGATAACGTTTAGAGAGGATTTGTGCGGTTCTATTGATGAAAACAGATCTGATACTACTGAACATAATTAAAAAACCCAAGATTAATTTCTTTGGACATTTCATGAGAGGATCAACATATCACCTTCTGCACACAATTATGATGGGAGCGGTAGAAGGGAAAAAGGGACGAGGAAAAAGAAGGATTTCTTGGCTCCAAAATATTAAGCAATGAACTGGAGTTACAAAAGTATGAGAATTGTTCCAGATTGTAAGAAATCGAGACTCATTTCGTCAAATGGTTGAATCCATGAAAAGTGGTTAAGCTATACGCGACGGGTTGCATGAAGAAGAAGAAGAAGAAGCAGAATGGGAATGTGAAAAAGTTCATCTCGAATTTAATTTAAAACGCTTCAAATTTATTATGGTTCAACGATCAAACCACTCGTCAGCCAAGGAGACAAATAGATGAGCTGGCAGCTATTCGTGAAGTATTCGATAACGTCGTAGAAAATTCTAAAAAGTGTTATTCATTAGGAGAGAATGTAACAATAGATAACAAACTAGAGGCATTTCGTGGAAGATGTAATTTTTAAACAATACATCCTCTCTAAACCACATAAATATGAGATTAAGATCTACACACTTGTGGATTCTCAAGTATTCTACCTTTGCAACTTAGAAATATATAATATGCAGGACGATAGCCGGAAGGAATTTACTGCGTAAGCAATAAACCATCACAGATGTTGTACTGCGACTTTGTGAACCAATTTATGGATGGGGCAGAATATAACGGCTGACAACTGGTTCACTAGTGTTGGATTGGTTGAAGAGTTGGGAAGTAGAAAACTGATCTGTGTTGGAACAATAAAAAATAAATAAATAAATAAACGTGAAATTCCTGCAAACTTTACCAACAGTGAAGGAAGAGTGATCTGCAGCAGCTTGTTTGAGCTCCGAAAAAATCTCATGGTAGCATCTTATGTTCTTAAAAAAGGAAAATCTGTTGTTTTGACATCTAGTTTACATGAAGATAATTCGATAGATCCCGATACTGGAGATAAACAGAAGTCGACTGTTATAACATTTTATAATGGAACGAAAGATTGATAAGTTACGTGCGTCATATACAACGTAGACAGAAATGTACGCCGTTGGGCAATGGTCGTATTTTTTGCAGTACTAAACATGAGTGGTATCAATGCGTAAATAATCCATTTTAGTAATGATCAACAAGTTGTTAGAAGAAGGATCTTTTTGAAGCAACTATCTCATGAATTAGTTCTTCCTCAACTGACTCGTAGGAGTACGGAAACTTCCGGAATACACATATAGTTCTCCGGGAAAGTTTGAAACCTTTTCCGACCGCAAGACGAAGATGAGAATGATAACAATGATGTGGCAGGTAAAAGAAAAAAAGATGTCAAGCATGCACAACGAATGATGCATGTAAAAAGCTTTTATACTGATTTTTTGTACTGATTGTGCTTCTCAGTTATCCCACGTTCATTACAATTATAATTATACTTGTTCTTCCCGCTTTTTTTACTTATACTTTTTTTAATATTTTCTTCGCAGTATTTTATATTATTACTTACTTAAGAAGAGAGGCGTATGGAAATAGTTTTTAGTTTTTGCGATAATTATATTTTTACTTAAATATTTTCCCATATTCCATTGTAAATTTCGTTTTAAATAAATATTCAAGTAACGTATTATGTTATTATTTTACTAGTTAAACAAATACAATTCCCACAGCAGTGTCACAGCTTCAGTCTGATTATTCCGACTCGCCTAGTGTAACAATTATGTGGAAGCGCTTTTTGAGTTTCAAATTTCATTTACTTTCGCATCGTACAAACACCCCAGTGAAATACCCCTTATAAAATATTATAAAATAACATCTATCCATTAAACAACACCATCGTCCAGTACTCTCGTCCTTTCGGTAAGAATTTTTAGATTATCCGATTCGGGCAATGGTATTTCTCGTTATAACGGATAAAAAAAAAAAAAAATTGAAAGTTTATAAAAAATCGCAATAAGCAACAAAATTAAAAAAGTGACTTGACTGTACGATAAAATTTTATTTCAATTAAAAAATTTCCTCAGCTATTACTGAGCTACTTCCGCTTTTTACCGACAGAATAGAAACTTTCTTATTATTATCCTATACTATTCATAATGAAATAGTAGAGAAATTCAACAAGAAACGCGAAGTAAACATAGTGCCAAAAAGATATATTTAAAACACATATCATTGGAACGCTTTAAAGTTATTCCGTCTATTTTACGGACATTAACCGAACGTACGTATATAATTATTTGTGTATATTTTGAACATGTGGTAGTGAGATTTGAACCGGATCTTTTCTGAACGAAACATCACTGTCCGATCAACTCTACGCTATACGGTAGCTGGATTTATTCCATCGAAAATCGTTTTTGGATTCAAAGAATCACAAACAAGGAAATACTAGATAGAATTGGAAGACAACCCATGCTGTTAAACTCGGTCAAAGAACGCAAGCTACGGTATTTGGGCCACGTAATGAGAGGCCCTAAATACGAGATCCTGCGAGTCTCATCCTAGAAGGAAAAATAATGGGCAAAATATCTGTGTTGGACGCCCGCAGAACTCCTGGATGAAAGATTTCTGCCGATGGCTTGGATGCACATCAATTGAGTTGTTCCGCTCCGTTGATTCAAAGGTCATGCTGGCAACGTGGATCGCCAACCTCCGAGGCGAAGATGGCGTATGAAGAAGAAGAAAATCGATTTATTTAACTACCTCCGAGAAGGGAAGGTGCGTTCGAAACAACCGTTAAAAAATACCAACTACGGTTATTAATTATGTAAATAAATATAATTGTAATATGTGCGTCGATTAATCATACTAAAGGAAGTGTATTTTGAAGTAGTGTACCACAACGTTAATATTTGTACAACTACGAATGGTTAATCAGTACCATAGTCGTATACACATTAAGCGTGGTGGTACACATTTGAAGTGGATTGAAATCAATCTGGTCTCTCTATAATTGGCTCAAATGTTTCATTCCATTCTAACGGTAAAATGGTGTGTTCGCTTTTTTTGTCTCAAAATTTGTCAACGATTTTCGTACTCAGTACTGATAAAAGTCGAAAATAATTTTCCAAACGTATATATATAACTTTCAGCCAAAATGACATTAAAGTTTTTTTCTCCGTACGCGATAATTTTTCAAAAAAAGTACAGTGTAAAAATCATCCCTTCTGTTTAAATACTGTACTCTACAGTTCATAGAAATTTTACCGATTAATGACGCAAATTAATGATGAAAATATTTCTGTTGATCGAAATTTTAGCAGAAATTAAAAATGAACACAAAAAATATATCGCAAATGATTTATAATTGAAAAAATTTAAGTATATTCATTACTGTGTAAATCCGATGACTAAAAAAAAAGACTCCCTATCATCGGAAAACGACTAAACCAAACGATAAACACCAAGGCAAACGAAATAGATCAGACATCGATGGGCCAACACGACAAAAGAAAAAATAAAGAACAAAACAAAAAGCAGAAAACGCAAATGAAACGGTAAACAAAAAGCCGAAAATATAAACAGTAGACAAAAAGTCGTATTATTACAGAAGTAAACAAAACACCGAAAGTATCAAAAGGCACAAAGGCTTTTTTTAAAAAGAATTAGCAGCAATTTCAAACGAATTCTCTTCCTCCACTACTGTTTGCAATTTCGTTATATTATTCGCCATCATCACTCAGTGAGAAGTTGGCCAACTTTTTTTATTTCCATGGCTTCTTTAACAAAACGTTTTGCACTTAAATAGGGGGACATAGATTTTTTCGAAGAAAATCATATGAAACCGGTTTTGCTAATTTTTCTTCGACGAATACGCTCTGTGTGTGTGTGTGTGTGTATGTGTTCCTTTGCTACTCGGATTTGCTTGTCCGACATAATTAACATCACAGACGACAAACAATACTCTCCACATACTAAATCTCTGATTTATCTACACCTCTCAAACGCGTTCTTTTCCTTAAGAATTCTACAGGTCTTTCCAAAGCGTGACGTCATAGGTACACTGTTCGCTATAAATTAGTTAATTTCAATTTTTGCACATCAGTGTTGATTTTTATATCGTTTTCGTAAAAGTGTGTGCGCCTGGGTAGAGCAATTTTAATAATTTAATCGGAAGAACCTACGAATAATCAATTTTCACATTTACGCGTAGAGACTGACTAATTTCGCCGGCAGTTTCTGTGAAATAGGAATAGGAAAAAAGTAATATTATCGATTAAAAAGCCAACAGTGACACTACCATCGCATATTTGGGGTCATTAGCGATTTTAACATATTTCGATGTATCCTGAATATCGTTTGCTTTAAAATAAGCGCAGCTGAAGTAGTATTCGATATTATTTCAAATCGACTACTGAAGATTATTTATAGTTTTCAATTATGGCCGTTATCGAGACTGTTTTTGCATCTACTGACGGTGTACGTTAAGATTCTTCGATTTTAAGCGAGCACAGCAAACATTATCGGCAGCATGATAATAATTAGAACCGGGCGCAGATTAATGCAACATTTCTTGATCTGGTTTTTGGTTTTAACATAATTCAAATCGGGCGATTGCAATGTTACGCTTGACATTAGCTAATGGTATTAGCTGGGGCGAGAAATTTATATTATAGTTATAGTGTAAGTGCACAGTTTTAGGGCGGCAGCAATGGTGTGTGTAGGTTCGATTTCTGGTGTAGCTAAAAGATTCAAATTTTCCTTGCAATTCAATACTTGGGAAATTAAATATACTTAATTACATACATATATCCCCCCCCCCCTCTGAACAATCCCTCAGTTTTCTTCTTAGTCTTTTCAATTGCTTCCTTTTAAAGGGTGTTGTTACTCCTGGAATTCTTTTATCGTCATTCCCATTCCTAAGAAAAATTCTTCCCTACGTCCTATGTCCCTGGCATCCTGTATTAGAAAACTATTAAAGGGTATGTTCTCTCAACAAGCGCCTTGTTTGGTGGCTGGAGCGTAATAATATATTTCCTATTAATATGTTCGGCTTTCGGCCTGGTATTGGCCCTTTTGATTATGTTAGTCTTTTCGTTTCTCACTTATACAAGTCTTTTATCCAAAAACATTTCACCCTAGCTTCCTTTATTGATGTCTCCTTTGCTTTTGATAATGTTCATCTTCCCACTTTAAGAGATAAAATGGCGGCAATTAACTTCCCAATCAAATTCACCTCCCTTATTATACATGTCAAATCGTTCTATCCACTTCACCTCTCCGTCTCTTAACGTTCCAAGAAAGGTTTTCCGAGATCTTTCTCAGGGTTCCTCCCTCAGTTTTACTCTTTTTAACATCTATACTATCAGTATAGCTTCTCTTCGTTTAAATTCCTATTCTTTATTCTTTGCGGACGACATCCTCCTTTTTTTCTCGTCTGAGGATGTTTTAGTAGACTACGAAGCACTCAGTTCGTCGCTCATTGTGCTGGAACATTCTCTCTCCTTAATTAATCTTTCAATTTCTCCCTTTAAGTCTTCTTATATACTATTTTTACCCTCCGTCCCGATAACCCTGTTTTGGTCAACCTATCCTTAAACAATGTATCTCTTTTTCATGTTAATTGCTTTCGTTATCTCGGTGTCTTTCTTGATGGTCGTTTGTCCTTCTGCGAACGCATCAAATATCTTTCTGCTTCCACTATTAAAAGGTTAAACTTGCTGAAAACTCCGTCGCCAACTAAATTGAGTGGCGATCCCTATATTCTTATTTCTCTTTACAAATCTATTATCCGTTCCAAATTTGATTATTGCTCTTTTATTTATGGTAGTTCGTCCAAGACCCGTCTTTCCAAACTAGATGTAATTCAAAATTCTTGCCTTCGTCTCTGTCTTGACGCTCTTAATCCTCTCCAACCCCTGCTATTCTTGCTGAATCCAATTCGTCACCCCTATCCATTCGTAGATCTTATTTAGGCTATCGTTCCCTTGTTAAACGTCTTCCCCTCGCATCCTCTACTCTTGTTCAGTCTTACCTTTCGATTTATAACAGCTGGCGCTTCACTCCTAGCAAAACCCCTATTCTGGCTTTCATTATCGTCTCACTTTCAATAATCTCCCTTATTTTTCCTTCGACTTCGCTGATATCTGTCATCCTCCTAAGGTATTTATCCTTCCCTCATTTGCAAAAAATCTCCCCCAAACCGTAATTAAACAGGTATTCTACAGCACTATCAATTCCCTATTTCCCTCTCATGTTACCCCATTTACACGGATGGTTCGAGGGGGCCTGGCGGTGTTGCTGCCTCCTTCACCCTTCCTGATTTTAACTTCTCGGAATCTTTTCGCCTTTCTTATTTCTGTTCCATATCCATAAACGAATTATCGACTATCCTACGTTCTATTATTTTCATTTCCTCGAATCAATTTTCCTCTAAATTTTTAATTATATCAGACTCTTTGAGCGCCCTTCAGGCTATATCCTCTCCCCTTCCTTATCTTACGTGTGCCACTTTGTTGTTTTCCGTATAGGTTTACTCATTCACAATTTTTCCTATCCCCGTTCAATCAATATTGATTTGCTGTGGGTACTTCTCCATTCGGGCGTATTTGGTAATGAAGCAGGTGATTCCTTGGCTGTTGCTGCTTCCTGTCGTCTTTGTTTTTAAAAAAATTCCATCCGATAACCACCTATCAATTTTTTAAAACTTCCATATCAGATCACGGCATCGGATATTTACGTTTCCTCCTTTTCTAATAATTATTCATTTCATCTGTCAGTTAAATTACTCTTCCTGCATATTCATGGTTTCTTTTACGTTACTCTCTTCTTCGATATTCTGATGTTGTTTCCGTTGTTCGCATGCGCTTTCGCTATTCTTTGCTGCCATTATCTAAATTTCGTTTTCCCCTGATTTCTTCTCCACACTATCCTCTCCATCATCCGGATGATGCAGTTATTTTCGACGCCGATCATCTGTTCTTCCACAGTGTTTACCTCTTTCTGTGGATCGATCTGCTTTGTATTCCTATTTGTCGAGTATTGGACTTTCTACTTTTTACTGTGCTTTCTATATCCTGTCCTTTCCTTCCGCACTAATTATTCCTACTATTTGTTCCTTTTTAGGTAAAATTTCTGATCGGATCAAAATATAGCTGACTTTTTTCCTTACCTTTTGTTTCTGGGTAAAGGTCCTTGGTTGACGAGCCCAAAAAAAAAAAAAAAAAAAATCCCCCAGCAGTCGAACGAGAACAAGCAAATTTAACAAAACCGGTGTTTATTTACAACTGTCGCAATTTTAAAGCAAATTGACTACGAAATCAGTGGTGTCATAGGTTTTCGAGACTTGTCTCGTTCCGCAAGTCGCTGTGCCAGAGGTATACACGTAATTTGAAATTAAATAATGGTTATACTAGAGAAACTGGTAAAGTAAAGGCGGATGATAATCCAAAAGTAGAAAAGATAATTTTACCGGTCGCTACGCAAAGAGTTGTTCAAAACGAAAACAATCTCCTCACTTTTCTAACGCATAGATATAGCAGTTTTATTTTGAATTATACCATGTGATGGTGCGGTAGTCCCTATATTAGTTAAACGCTGCTTGTCTACCAAAAACCAGAGGTGTCATAGGTTTTCGAGACTTGTCTCGTTCCGCAAGTCGCTGTGCCAGAGGTATACACGTAATTTGAAATTAAATAATGGTTATACTAGAGAAACTGGTAAAGTAAAGGCGGATGATAATCCAAAAGTAGAAAAGATAATTTTACCGGTCGCTACGCAAAGAGTTGTTCAAAACGAAAACAATCTCCTCACTTTTCTAACGCATAGATATAGCAGTTTTATTTTGAATTATACCATGTGATGGTGCGGTAGTCCCTATATTAGTTAAACGCTGCTTGTCTACCAAAAACCAGAGGTGTCATAGGTTTTCGAGACTTGTCTCGTTCCGCAAGTCGCTGTACCAGAGGTATACACGTAATCTGAAATAGAATAATGGTTATACTAGAGAAACTGGTAAAGTAAAGACGGATGATAATGCAAAAGTAGAAAGGAACTGGCCCCAGTATTCTCTCATCAAATCCGTTAGATCCTTAAGTACACTATGAAAAGCTTAATTTCACAATCCGCCATAGCTTATATCAGGGACATATGGGACTTGCTTTATTTCACTTTCATCATCATCAAAATGCTATACTCGGTTACCGTGCGTAGCGATCACCGGGGATAAAATGAGAGTTTAATAATTAAAAAATAAACGAGAACATAAATAAATCATAGTTATTTATCAAAAGTAGTATATAATATTTGTTTCGTAAACGAAACATGCAACTGAAAGTTTGAACAATTGGTAGTATAACCTGGCGTATTCTCAAATATTTTTTAATAAACCGTTGTTATACAGGGGAAAAATTTTTAATACATAAATAGGTGTAGTATTTTTCGTTGGCAGATTTTAAATATCATTTTAAAAATACGATGATACGTAAAAATTTCGAAAGCTATCGAACATTAAAAATGTAGTACTATGAAGTAGCTATCAGTTTTGGAACCTCTGTGTCTAACGAACAGCGATTATGGTCCCGCAGTGCCATTTTCGTTCGATTTTTTTTATCTTATATCTGCAAACTTCCGGTGTGGAATTCGAGTGTGAAGATTACTAGATCTATTTTTTAACCTATTAAATGCCCCCACGTAGAAAAAGCAAAGGGAAAATTATTTTCTATATTTTCTTTAGAAAGCTTTTGAGCATGCCCAGAAATGCCAAACTTGTTAATATATTTACAATAAACTATAATATTGTATGTTACTATAATTTTTTTCTTATCAATTTAACACGAAGTATTTAAAAATGACTTCAAAGTTGACGTGCATTGTAGTGCACATGGAACACGTTTAAGGGTTAACCGTCGATCCAGGTGAACAACGGTGCGCAATTCCAGTGTCGCCGAAGCCTCGTAGACCGGTGGGACAAGTGTATCCGTGTAGGGGGGGATTACATCGAAACGTTAAAAAAAAAAAAATTCTAAGTACATTAATAATTAAAAATTTTATAGCGATTTGTCTGTTTACTTATTGAATGTATATGCAGATATTTCTAAATCAGGAAACTTGTACTACCTCCCCCTTGTGAAATACTCACATTTACGTCGATCACACAACTATCCGTTTTTATTTTTAAAGCGTTAAAATATACTTCGAGATAATTATGCCAAAATAAATGCACCGATCGACGCCTGCCGACATCGCGAACTGAAGTATGCACAGAAAACTTCAAATCGCAGCACAATATACAATTTTTGTGGACCTTTGTACGTTCGAAAATTATATAATCATAGACGAAACCTCAAAAGCGCAATGAAATAAATTTAAATCGATAAAAACCTGTACCAGAAATATATATTCAATTATTCAAGCAAAAATAATAAATTCGTGACAAAAATTCACGCACACTGTACACGAAACTAAAATCAAAAATAGGCTGCTAGAATGTAATCGAACTAGAAAACAGAAGAGCAGAAACAATCTCCTAACAGGATTACACATTTTGCTAAAACTATGCCCGTTTTCGATTGTAATAGGCAGTTTAGGACATATCCTAAATTAGGATGCAAAAATGTGATCACTAGCGACAGATGCGCATCAAGATGCCAGTTAATCGAATGCTTATGATCCTTTTGCACAGAAAAATCTAATTTTTAACGGCTCCAAAATCAAACTGAGGTCCGAACAGCACGCTGTTTTCGACAGTTTTTGATTCATAGTACGTACCGCTCCTTATCACGTTATATTTATGCGACTTCGCGCCAGCGTTTGCTAACGTATAATTAAGTTCTGTGAAAAGAAGTATAAACAGTATATCGATTAAAATACCTCTCAAATTTTAGGAATGAGGAAAATTAGCAAACTTACATTTTACAACATACCTATATAATTTCGTACAAATTTTCAATTCGCAATAATAATAATAATAATAATAATAATAATCATTTTTTTTCGGATATTTCTTTGAACTTTTGCGAACCCCTGTTTGGGGATATCGCGGATTCAAGTTACCGGACTGTTTTGTTTAAAATCAAAAAAAAAATTTCAACAGCGTGAAATAAGGATTTCCATTCCGCGTGTAACTGGATTTTTTTTTGCTTTTTCAAGTGCGACTCTTGTAAAGTTGTTCTGGAATTTCTCAGAAACTATTTGTATTTTGAACGAAGTTCTAGCTCGTTAACGATCCCAGTTAGTTCACCGAACGCTGCAGCTTTTAAAAACGTTTAATCCGTTTTCTGGGAAGAAAATATGTACGCTTACCCACGCACACACACACACCATACAGCAACGACTCGGATTTTGTTTACCCGCAGCCCCGAAGTATCTTGAGTTAACGCATTATCGAACCGATTTCCTGTTTAAAACTGGAGATTAAAGAATCATGTAAATTTCGTATTTCGAAGTATTTCTCTATTCTTTGCATTCGGATTGAATCTCACCTTGTACATAATAATAACAATGTCTATGAAATTAATGTAAAACTCAACGTTACGGACCGATTTTTTATTTAATTATATACTATTGTACGCATCGAAGCTGGTGATGGTCTGTTCAGGAGCCAACTGTTCTTTAAGAACGGGTGTTAAAAAAGTGCTGGATTCGTAAACGGTTCGCAAATACATAATTGTAACAGTTCTTAGTTCTTAGCTCTCTTTTAACTGTTCAATCAGTATAAAAAAAAACTGCAACATAGAAGCAGTGATGGCAGTAAGTTCAACAAAGAGAACAGTTCTCTCTGTTTCAGTTTTAATGATTTTCATTGTAGTAGACCAAGCGAAGAGTATTGCATTGAATCGTGCATACCTCAATGATAAATATAGTCATAATAATGATATGTCATTACCACTCCAATAACGTTATGGTAATGCGAATGGAATTAGCTTGTTCATCTATGCATTTCGCGTGAAAACTCCGTCTGGCGCCAATTTTGACTATTCAATTCATTACTATTTCAGATCGACAGACCGTTTACTATAGTTAGGCAAAAACTTTAATTTTAAATAATTAAAAATTAATTTACTAAAAAAAAGAGAAAAAGACCTAGCCTAAAACCACAATATTATTATCAATAACTGGCAAGACACTGGTTTTTAAACAGATATCTGTTATAACATTCTCTATTATTAGGCATATACAAAAATTGTGGTGCGATCGTATGTTATTTTGTAAATTGTAGTACTATTTATACTTATTTTTAATCAATGAGAGCTGAAAAAGTGAGATGAGAACTATTATTACACTAGAGCTACCGTACTATCTGTTCGGAGAGCTGTTTAAAAAATAGTTATTACAGAATCGGGAGTAAGGAGCTGAAAGAGCTAGGAACTGACGAGAAGAGCTATTCTTTAAAATGAACGGCAACGATAAGAACAACTCTTTGAAAAAAGCTGTTTCGGTTATCGCTTGTCTGAGCTCAGTTCCTTAAAAATCATTTAACAGCGAAAAATGGATAAAGAACACCCTTTACGCTTAATGTTTTTTTTAGCCCTTCCTGGCTTTTTCCAATTCTGTAACGGTGAAAAATTTAGCCCACGTCTGATTATATTTATATATTTCTTTTTCTTCTTCTTATTCTTCCCGCATTGCAACCTGAAATACCAAACGATTTTATCGACATTTCCCCAGCTATGGTTTACCGACGTATAATTAGAAATGTAAATCGGATTAATAACTAAAATCGGAATTTACGGAATGCATCGATATAATTAAGGTGATATCGCGGACTTTCTCAGAGTTTCTGTCTACACCTTTATAGTCACCGTTAACGAGGAGTAACTCTTTATCCGTATCTAGCGAGTTCTTCTTCACGATTCGCTCTGTCAAAACCGTTCTATCCCTCCGCCTCTACAACTATGCTCTCATAGGAATTATTTCATCTATTACCCTTTTTCCTCTCTCGCCAATTCCATCTGCCATCTCATTCCGAACAGCTGGCTCTGTTGTTTCCCCGTGAACATTTTAAATCATCTCTAAAAATTTCTCTTTTGATAAGACTTGACATCCTACAAGCCATATCTCCTCATAACAGTATGGTGATTCTTTCATTCTCTCAGTCTCGATCGATTTATAAAATTACAATTTGTCCCGGGATCGATTAATCGCCGAATTCCTCCTCTCTGGACAGAATTCAATATTCCAGCCTCCGGTTTTACAGCATCGAATGTGGGGTTAGCCAGCTAAATGGTCGCAGTTTGCATACAGTTTCCTAATTAAACATTTTCCCCCATATCCGTCATCTAAGGCTATTTCCTCTTAACGGTCGCTGGCCTTCAATGTTCCCGGTAAATTCTCAATCCTCTCGCATGTAACAGTCCGAGTCTTTGCAGTTTTCCTACCTAAGGCGCGCATACCTTTAAAATTTCAAACTTCAATTGAACATGTACTTTATTCTCTACTCGTGTTCCTTGTTATCTCCAAATACAATCTGCCTCCTGGTCCGCAGCTTTGGTTTTAATCCATTTCTTCTTGCCATCGTTCCACGGATTCTTTCTTTAATCAGACGTCGATTTAAGCACTCTTTTCACCCCTTCTTCTCGCTTTCGATTTTCTTTTCGTTTTCTCCTCCTGATCGCTGCCCCCTCCATAATTTCGCCCCAACTTTCGTATGTGATGCGAGCCATATTTTCTTTGTGTTCGCTTTCGCTGTGAACGTGTTCTCTCCTACACTCCGAAATTTTACCTCTCAGTCTTCTTGCTCCTTACTATTCTTCCTTCGTCCTTTCTTTCCCATACACATAATTCAATTACGTTGATTTTTTCTACCCTCTATCTCTGACCTTCCCTCGATATAAATTCATTGCTTACTCGGCTCTGTTGGGTCAAATGGCGCATCCGTACGCATTAGAAAGAGTCGGGCTGCTTTGCTTATATTAAACTTTCAACGTGTTTAACCTATCGAGAACAATTTTTATACTTGCTTGCGAATAATTAAGAATATACTTAAACGATGCAAAAATATACGTCGAAAAAGGAGAGAGACGTTCATAACTGGATGAAAATTTTGTTCTAACGAAAACCAGTTAACGTGAAATTAAAATTAGAAAATTCGCTTACAATGAAATTAATGAAACTTACATGAAATATACGTGCAATGCAGTCCGGAGCCTTGCAACAGGCTTGAACATTGTTCGTTCGTTGTGTGACTGGTTGTTCAACGTCCTGCAAAACTATCCTACTAATTGCAACCGGAGCAATAAAAAGTTTAGAGGGTAGAATCACTCAGCAAATTCATGGTAACGTTATTCGCTCGGTTAATATGATAGAAAAAAGGGCTTGCGAAGAAACTTAATACCTGGCGAACCGTAATAATAAATTTTTAGCGGCAATCAACACAAATTTATCGAATTTCAATGCCAATAAAAAAAAACTGATTGTAAAACGATCGCAATTGTCGGTAAAGAATACTTCGTTCAAATCTAGCAAGTTGCATCTGCGCAACATTTACACGTATTTCTTGCAATGTTCTGTTGTATACCATCTTTTGCCGCACTTTCAATCTTACGGATGTACACGCAAATGCAAATGCAACGATACATTTCGTCGATGTTGGCTGCAAAAACCATCCAATTACTTTCGAATCCGAATTGTTAACTAATTCC
Source organism: Icerya purchasi (assembly GCA_039619475.1). Taxonomy (NCBI): domain Eukaryota; kingdom Metazoa; phylum Arthropoda; class Insecta; order Hemiptera; family Monophlebidae; genus Icerya; species Icerya purchasi. The sequence continues at coordinate 73,858,811 of CM077115.1, read as the reverse complement.
GACCGAATCATCTATTCTTCGTGCCGTTCTTAGTTCCGTTGTTTGAATGCCACTCGGAGCTTTATAAATCGTTTGCAAAGATGAAAACTGCGGAATTACTACGAGGTTGACCGGTTGTTAGCTAATTACAGCTGTGTCGGAGCATTTCCTATTCATTTACAATTCGATAAAATAACTTTTTCGGAGTCGTTTTTCGAACGTATTTAATCGAGTCATCTACGCTCGCATATCATTCGATGCGCGCGCTACCCCATGTCTGGCGTCAAAATGTTAATCTCATATTGTTCGCAGGTTTAGCGTTGAAACATTCGTATGTTGGGTGTTCCGAAAAAGAAAAAAAAATCTTTGGTCTCAGCGCCGCTGTCAAACTGCAATATGTCCTGCAGAGTTGGGATTTTTCAAACTTTGTGGAATCACCTTTTTTTTTTTTTTTTTTTTTCGGGTCCTCACTTTGAATAATACCGATTAGGCGCAAATGTATTATGCATTATAGTAGTACAAATTTTACGACGGTGAGGTTGAAACGACCCATGCAATAAAGTTTTTGATGTCAGATCATTCTTAACATTGATTACGGTAAATTAATACAAGTGTATATGTTACTTACGGAAATTAATTTCTGAAACGGTAAAATCGTTAAACAATTGAAAATTCTTAGTTATTAAGTCTTCTGCTGAGCACTGAAAAGGGGATTATCAGTGTGCTATTACATCCAGCTAAGATATGAACGATACGATTATCGGGAAAATTACATTTAATACAATTAGGCGAATCAGCATAAATCGGTGTAGAGATAGTCTTGTAACATTTCCGTGACCAGTGAGTAATGGTACGTTAAAAAAATTCGGTATGTAATCTATATTGTTCATCCTATTTAATTAATGTTAGGGAAGAAAGCGTAAGTTATAACACTGTTATTACAATTATCCCATACATAGTCTGATATTGTATAAGGTAATAGTCATGTAATAAAACTGTTTTACGTTATAAGTGGTTTTATTCTCATGAGAGTAAATTGACCGTTTTCGTAATAGGCATTATTGAAGTTAAGCGAGCAGGTACTTGTAGTAATATTATTTTTAATGCAAAATAAATTTATGTGTTTACGCTAATTCAAAAGTGCAGCGGCATAATTCCAGCTGTTGACACGCTAAATAACTTACCCCGTTTTGTATGATTTAATCTAATGGCTAGTATTCTTTGATAACTTACTAACATTTTCTGAAATCTTTTAAGTTTAATCGTATTTCCGTAAATAATACTACTATAAATATTGTAGTAGATTTTTGGTGACTGCATTGTATAAAATAATAATCCCTTTAGTATATAATTTACTTTGCAATTATTATTATAAAGTTTATTAACGATAAACAAAAATTTAGTTAACTTATTTTTAATACTATTAAAGTGATTATAAAATTTCAAGTTATTATCAATTACGATACCTAAGTATATATAGTATTTGATACTTCATTTATATTTAACCGATGCTGTGTTAAATTGTCTATTATGAATTCTAGAATTAAATAGCATGTAGTTTGTTTTTGATACGTTAATTTTTAATCCATATTCATTTAGAAATTTTTCAATAGTACTATATATATATACATATATATATATATACATATATATATATATACATATATATATATAATATATATTTTATTACTTGGAGTGTGTTCAGACTTATCTTCTATAACCACTACAATATCATCCACGAACGTTATTAGTTTACAGTATCGAGGGTCAAGATGATAAAGTCTAGAAAAAACGATATTCCACAAATACGATCTCAGTACAGATCCTGGTAACACTCTCTCGTCACAATAGGATATTTCTGGGTACACGATCCGATATTAATAAAAGTACATCTATTATGAAAGTAGTGATTTAATATAGTTAATAAGTTTAACCCCAAATCGGACAGCAATACAATTTATTCAAATTTATACTATCAAAAGATTTAGTAATGTCTAAGGTTAATAGGAGTACGTTGTACGATTTTTGTTCATAACATTTAATAGTTTGTAAAACATTAAAGATAGCCAATTCAATCGACTTGTTTTCAAGAGCTCCCCATAATTAATTACGTTATTTCTGTGATTGAATTCTTTTATGTTATTTTTATGTTATTTAATATACATTTCTCATAAATCTTGCTAATTACCAAATCACTTATCACGGGATGGCGTGTAATTTCCCAGACATGGTTTGCCCAAATTGTATTATTTAGGGAAAAAAGGTTTTCCAAAAAGCTCTATCATTTAAAATACAGAGAGCTTTCGCAATATTCGCCACCGTCGAGTAAATATAAATTCTCGCCTTGTCAGCGACACCCTGTCATCAAAAGGCGCCAATGTAAACGGGCATTCGATTAAATAACTGAAATCTATCTTTTATAACTCATTAATGTTACGCGATAGCGTTGTATCGTCAGCCCGGGTAAGTATTTCCAGTTATTCGGCTTCAAATTTTTAAGCACTTCAAACTGACGAAATACACAGAAATTTTTCGAATAACAAAGTAGTACCGATCCCCCCCGTAGCGAACCCGAACATTTTGTAGTTGGGAATAGTTTTTTTTTTTCTTTTTTTTTTTTCTATTTTCGACGGAAGCTAGTCTTGACTACTGCGATCAGGTGTCTAGTGAAATTCCGTCCCCGAACTTCGTGGCATTCGAGGTAACGGAAAAGTTTGCTCGTGAGAGAGAAAATGTTCAAACAGGATAAACCGGAACTCGGAAAACGATGACAAATCGGAATTTTCCGGAGAATTTTCAAATTGAGTTGGAGAATTAGAGCGGGATGAACTATCGAGATGTGAAAGCGTACACGATGTTTCTTATTGTAAATTCTTCCGAACTTTATCGTACAGTCGTCCGCGTTATTCACTGAAAAGATAGTAACGATCTGTTGCATAACTAAATCAAATCTCTCCGTCGATGTTTCATTTCGCTAAATTTTGAATCAGTCAATTAATGAGAATATTGTTTATTTACCAATAACGTGAAACACGATTTTTTACGTGCATTTTCACGACTTGTTCGAGTTTTCTCGATTCGCAACGACTGAAATACAGAGGTCTGGTCTGAAAAACGGAAATTCGCGATTATTATCCAATTTTTGAAATCGTTTTGAACTTTCTTCGTTTAATCGAAAGAAAACTCGAAATTAACATACCCGCCTTTCCGCATTTTCACCGCGTATTTTTCAACCTTTTAAAGCTAAATCAGTTTTGTCCACAATAAATATAAACGCAGTTCTATAAATGTTAAATTATTTACTGTTTCTCTTCCGAAGCGGGATTGCACGTTTCGGTTCAAGATTCGTCTAACCGGTATTTCCTAATATAAAAGCAGCATCGGGTCTCCGATTATCCTTTAAGCGATGAAACTTTTAATTTCGCGGAATAGTCCCGAGATGTCGCCTATAAGGTTTTTCGAATAAACTTTTGACATCGTTAAATTCCTTAAAATCCACCTTCGGTAATGTCGTGTACGAGTTGGCATGACGTTGCGAAATTTAGAGACTTTATTAAAGATTTACGGTTCCCGAATTCTTCTTGATGGAACTTTGTTTTTTCTTTTTCTTTTTCAATTTCACATACCGTCTTCCATTTCCTTAAAAATCCGTATCATATTAAACCTTTCGCTTCAATTAAATCGCTAAAACTGTTATACACAATTAAATTATTTCCACTGTTGCGAGTTTTAAGTACTTGGGAGTAATAGTAGACGACTCTGTAGCGAGTTTAAATTTTACAAACACGAACGACAGCAGAGAACGAAATTTTTTGCACATTTTTATAAATTCAGCGCAATATAGATCGGTGTTGTATAAAACATGACCATGTAATCTGAGCAATTTTTAACGACTGTTCGCGCATATAGGTTTCTATTAATATTACAAATATTAAAGAATCTTAGTAGTGAATAAAATTTTGTCAAAACTCACAGGAAGTTTATGCTGGTGTTCTGGTACTTTATGCGGGACTTTGTCGATAGATACAGCACGCCAGTAATGAATATGATGTAGGTATGTGTACAAAAAACTGTTTTACTAGCAGAATACACTAAATGTGTTCCCGGAGTACCTTTCATTTCGAACGAATTAATAAGAAAATACACAGTCAGCTTTTAGCATCAAATTTTTTTTTGTAAATATTAAGAATTTTGAAAAACATATCAACATGATCGTTGTAAACAATTTACAAGGTGTTTACAGAGACACGGATACTAATTTGTAAATTGCGACACGGCCTTAATGTAACGTTTAAACTGGAGAAGTTAACAATTTTTATCTCAGTAAAGCAGAGTTCCCCGAACTTTTTTTTTTTTCGTCGAGCCTCCCCGAATTATAAATAAAAAAAAAAAAAAACCCCACATTGTTTTAATAACGCCTTATTTTAATTCTAAGTTGTAGAAAATAAACTTTAACCAAATTTAAAACGTTTTTTATCGAAATAATTTATTATAATTAAAGTACTAATGAGACACTTGAGCTTACACATGTTCTGCACCAGTTGGTTGTGTCTAGGTTCAGTTTCTGCCCTAGTTATCGTCAGGTCGCTATCAACGGCAAGACGATTTCGCTGCTTAATTTTAATTAAAACCAGAGCTGAAACCCCGGTCTCACATAAGTAAGTCGAAGAAAAAGGAACACAAGTATTTTCAAAGCAAGAGAGGCAACTTCTGAATTAACAAGGAATCGTTTGATCCAAAATTTGCTCCAATATCAAGAGATGGAAGTCATCTTTCGTTGTCGAATCGGCCTTCACTTCTAGAAATTCTTCCTGAACTGCTTCTGGTAATTGTAAGACATCGACAACAAATGGGTGTCTCTGGTCATGTGCCATATATGGCTGACTTTGAATTAATGTCTCGATACTATATCGGTGAAATTCGCCTTTCAGCGCTTGCAAATGAGTTTGTATTGCAACTTTCAAATCTTCGTCTAGTTTTTTTTTTTTATTTTTAATTGCTTCGAATAGTCGAGAAAAAGATATTATTACATTTTCAGCAGATACCTTCTGATTCCAAAGTTGAAGCTTTGATATGAACCCCTGAATATGATCATAGTTACCTATTTTGGTGACGTTTCTGCCTTGAAGCTTCAAGTTTAGTTGATTGAAGGCATCAAATATATATTAGTTAAACAGATCAACCTCCATTGAAATTGTTCACTGTTGAATATTTGCAAAAAATTTTTTTTTTTTGTCTTTGAACTCAAGAAAGAAGATGACCTCTTCTTTCAATTCATAAAGGTGAATCAACATGTTGCCCTTAGACAACCAGCGTACTTCTGTGAGGACTCCGTAATCCAAGATCCTCGCAAAGTAAACTAAATAATCGACTGTTCAAAGCGCTGCTCTTGATGTAGTTTACGATCTTTATAGCGAAGTCCAAAGTCTAGCGTAATTTCCGTGGCAATGTTTTGGAAGCTAAAGCTTGTCGATAAATAAAACAACTAGTATACACTATCGCGGGATTCTTTTCCTTGAGCTTTTGAGCTAAGCCTGACCGTACACCTATCATCTGTATAAAGTCCAATGAGTTTATTCCAATCCAAATCATTTTTTTCGATGAAATTAGATACTGAATTAAATATATCTTCAGATTTAGTGCCCGCTGTCAAAGATTGGGAGTACAAAATCTCTTCGTCAATGTGATCTTCACTGATGTAACGAACATAAACTATTAACTGTGCACAATTAACGATGTCGGTATATATATATATATGTATATATATATATAAATATACAGGGTGATTATAATTCAAGTTTCAAAACGCTACAAAAAAAAGAACCACTGATCAGAATGACGTCAAATTTGAACGGAATATTATTGAAGAGGGGGGAAAGCGGATGGCGTAAAACAATAGTTCCAATTTTTTTTTTTTTTTTGCTCCGCATCTAACTTCAGAAATGCGCTACCAGTACCGCTTCATTCTGCAAAGGTTACTGTATAGTGCGGGTTTACAGCATCATTTATCATACGGTCATATTTTTTTTTAGGAGATGGGTGCTTTCTTGGTTTTGGTACCTGTTCCGTAACTGGTATGTGTCTTTTACAGAATCACGCCATTCCAGCTCTTCAACAGCGTGGATGTGTGGATGGGATCGTTTTTATGCACAACAACGCTCCTTCGTACATTACAAATTCAGTGAAGCACCATTTCGGAAGTGCTAGAATAATCAGCCGTCATTTCCCTACAGACTAATCGTCCCGATCAGCTGATCTGAATCCGTGTGAATTCTGGCTGTAGGGCTGTCTGTTGCGTTCAATGCTCCAATTGTGCAAACTTAGCTGAATTGAAAGCAAGCATTGCGCAACACATTCTGAACGTGACCCCGAAGACACTTCGATCAGTTGTAGAACATGCTGTTTCTCGATTCCAACTTGTTGCAAAAAACGGTGGAGGACAGCATGTATGTTTTGCGCCAGTCTCACGAAATTTAAAAACCGATTTAATTGGTGCTTTTTATGCGGTTTTTGACCGCAGGACAATTAAAAACCGATATCTTGCATAAAAATGATCCCATCCACACATTCACGCTGTTGAAGAGCTGGAATGATGTGGTTGCGTAAAAGACACATAGCGCTTACCAGTGACGGTACAGGTACCAAGACCGAGAAAGCACCCGTCTCCCGGACAAAATATGGCCTTATGATAAATGATGCAGTAAACTCGCACTACACAGTAACCTTTGCAGAACGAAGCGGTACTGGTAGCGCAAAAACTATTGCTAAAGTTAGATGCGGGGCAAAAAAAAAATTTTAACTTTTGTTGTTTTTTTTTATGTCATTCACTTTTCTCCTTTTTCGATAATATTCCGTTCAAATTTGACGTCATTCTGATCAGTAGTTCTTTCTTTACAGCGTTTTGAAACTTGAATTATAATCACCATATGTACATATATATATATATATATATATATATGTATATATATATATAAAAGAAACAGGTACGGTCGAGTTGTCCAGAAATTTCTTTACTTTCGATATCTGCGTGCATATAATTTATTTATTGAATAATTTCACGGCAATAGCACCGAATATCTGTAATGCACACAGCAAACAAAATCAAAAAATATACCATAAACATAAAAAGATTTCAAAACTCAATGAATACCACCATAAATCCTGATGTCCTCGATTGTAATGTGAAATTAATATTGAGCTACATATTTTAGAGAAAAAGGAAAGCAGTATAATTCGACTTTGAAAAGCTCTATTTCAAATTTAAAAAATTATAATGAAAAATTACAAGGAAGGAATTAAAGGAAAGGATTTTGATAATCGGAACAGTAAACAAAAATGTCGTGTAAAAATAAGCGACATCTGGAAAACAACCGAATTACTCTGATGGTTTTTTTTTCTTCTTCTTTTTTTTTTGGTGATACTGATGATTAGATGCAGTAGCATTAGAGTAAATTTTTTGCATTAGCGATACTAGTTCATTCTGTTCCTTTTTTAACGTTCTTTTCGAAATTTTCTCTTTCGCTTTCTCCGCGTCATTTTCAATATGTTCGTTATTTTTCGAACTTCACGTTACTTTGCTTTTTTTCGCGCCGTTTTCATTTTTGTTCACAATTTTAGTTCGCACATTTTCCTGTTATTCGTAGTTTGCGTTATAATTTACACTCTATGAGCAGCAGCAAAAATTGAACGAACTAAAATTGCGACCTAAAATGAACTGGTATCAGTAATGCAAATCGTTTACCGAGAAATTTGCCGTTAATTAAAATCGAATTAAAATTAAAACAGTCGACGCTGAATAAGTTAATTCTTTTACAGCTAAATAACCGACGTGTTTCGGGAACACAGTCTCCCATAATCATGGTATTTTACAAAATGTTGTAAAATACCGTGATTAGGGGTGGGGTTCCCGAAACATGTCCGTTATTCAGTTTTTAAAAATTTATATATTTTCCAAATAAAAAGTTGTTTTTTTGCATTTCCTTTGATATATTGAATTTTTCGGAAGAAGAAAAAATGTTTCATATCAAATCTCGTAATGATAATACTTTTATAGTCGCATTGTACGGTGAATTTCTACGAAGATAATAATATTAAGTGCTAGAGTTACTGTATATTATTACATAACAATTCGTATTGTTTAGTGAAACAGTTTTCTACGTGTAAAAAGTGTGAAGTTGTTTCGTTTTTCCTGGACAATTGAATTAAACACAGACCATTCGCTGCCTGTGTAATACTTTATAAAGAACGAAGCGAATGATACTTTTTATTTCAGGAAAATAAAGATGCTCGAAAATGAAATCGATAATTCGGACACAATTTAATAGAGCGTGTTTTTCTATTGGGCAAAGACCGTTTTGAACGAATAAAAACTTTAAGACACTGTTCATTGTCGAAACCAAAAACAATGTGCCACGTTCGAGTTCAGTGAGCAATGCGAGTGGAAGAGTCGGTGTAAACTCACAAGAATCGGAAAATTCCATTTGCTCAGATAAACATCGAGAAAAATTTTAGAACAGACAGTATCAAAACACGACTAGAATTTGCCATCAACATCGGAGAGGAGGCCTCATGCAACCATAATTAGGCGAGATAAGGCTATTATTATAAACACAATGATATTCACTATAGTAAAAAGTCTAAAATTTGTACGTTGAACAGCGTTAAATCCTCTTGAAACTAGACTTAGACTTCGGTACGGCGAGCTTTCTAACTTTAAACGCGATTAGAGTTAGTTAAGAGCTTTAGGCTTCGAGATTGTCGTAGGCGAAAATTTATTTTTTAGACCTTTTTAGCTCTCTCTCTCTCTCTCTTTGTCTCTATAGTTTTATATAGTTTTCTTATTTCTTCAGTTTGCCTCAAAGATCAAAAAATGAACTATTTGCAGAATTCAGGCTCGAGCTTTGCCGTATTGTGACTTCTTGTCTTTTACGTTTAACTGCAGATTTTCCTTGACGAGTGTTGGAATTTTTTTTAAACGCGTTCATTTTTTCCCACGACTCCGTTATTTTTATGCTGAGAATGATACGAAAAATCGTGTAACGTGGTCATGTAACGTTTAGATGTAAACATTAAAAAGGGTATATAGTTAATTAAAACCTGTTTTTTTTTGTAGAAATTACGGAAGACTATTTGCTTGTGCCCAGGAAGTTCCCTTAAAGTCTGAAGCATTGAGTTTTTTTACGTATATATATATATATATAAGCGACAAAAATGCAAAATTCTTTTAAACATTCCTATTTGACCGCAGTAATTCATTTGCATCGGGCTTAATTGCCGACAGAAAGGGTATGGCGACCGACGAACGGTAGGAGGACTGCAGCGTAACCGGCGAATCGTTCCGAATTGGTCGATTAATGACTTCGAATCGAAGTAATGATAATAACTACGGTAATAATGATAATTGTTTCGTTTACTTTTCTCATTCTTCGGTAATTCCAGTCACGATTTAGAAGTTTCCAGCCGTTTGAAGATAAAAGTCAACTTAGTGGCACAGCCGCCGGGCAAAGCGGTAGATGTTTGCTCGCAGTACGTTCTAATAACAGCGACTACGTGGCTCGGAACGGAGGAGGGAGATTTGCAGAGTTCAAAGAGGAAATTAAAAGTCGAAGTCCTCTCGATATTCTACCGACTGCCTGCACCGATGTTGATTCTCTTTCATTTCGCCAGAGAACTTTCACAGAAAATAAAAGGAAATTACCAAAATTGCTCTGTGTCTTAAAGAATACCTCGCGCAAAGCGAACAAGAGCAACGGGTGTTGGAAAAGGTGTGATAGGTTATGATTGCAGAACAGGAGATTCTGAACGATTTACCCGCTGCAGTCCACTCTTCTAATATATATATATATATATATATATAGTATATACATACATATATATGCGTGTGCGTAAAGGTACGAGTATATATATATATATATATATATATATATATATTTGCAGCTGGAAAAGAAAATTGATGAAAAGTTACGAGCAAGTTTATTACCTTTTTCTGTAAAACCTTACCAGAATGCGCATTGTTTTTAACTATATAAAAAAATGGATTTTTTTCACGCGAAGAAAATTCTTTGCAGATAATAAGTTACCGGAATTTTCCTCTTATCCCTCTGTATGTAAAGCATCTTTTGGAAAATATTTGACATTGTCCGTAGTACAGAAATGTAAAATATTTCATTTAGCGGAAATAATTCAAACGAAAATAGTATCTTTAATAGTTTAGCGCGTGTTATCGACGGGAACAGGTTAGCCCATTGAAGCTGGTGATTTTGACAAATTTTTTTTCTCTCCTTCTTAGTTTTGAATAATTTTCTATAAAGAGCAAGATAATAGGTTATTTGCGAATATAGGGCAAAAAGTTTTAAATTACGATATCATTTATTGATTTTGAAATATTTTCCGGCGCTGTAAATTAATTTATTCGTAATTTATCCGACGAGCGTGGCTATTTCGGTATCTGTGAATGAACGATATCGAATAATTTTAATATTAATGCTAGTGTCTGAATAAGCGTGCGATTTTAGTGAAAATACTAGATACATACGTACAGCGACTTATTTATTACGTTATTTTATTATTAGTTTATTTTATTATTACGTTATTTTATTATTAGTTTATTCCCGGGTTTCTTTAATTTTCATAACAAAATATGTCTTATTCTGTTGCGTCTGCCCCAATTTTTATACTTCACAGCTGTAAGACGGTTCTGCAACATCTATCGTTTTTGACGAAACTAATTTAGTTTCTTGATGTTACATCTTGGTTAATAAATAAATAAGAGGCTGCTGTTCATTAAAAATGTAATCGGCAACAGCGAGAGGGGGTGCATATTTATGGTACTTTTTTTTTTTTCTTTTTATTACTAAAAAATAAGTTGTGGGTCCCGCAAGGCATACTGCCCGTCTGCGAGTACCCAACACGCTTATCATCGTTTATTCAAGAAAAAATGTGTGTTACAAAAGTTCTTTACTTATACTATTAATTTTCGTACTTACAGTTATTGTGTAAATATAAACTAAAAATATAATAATAATAATAATAATAAAACAAGACTAAAAAAGATAAAAACAAAAAGAAATAGCTACTTATCGTTATTCAATTTCATAACCACTTGTTCGACAAATATTTCGGAATGGTCGATTCCACAGCCTTCAAATAACCTTTCACATTCCTGCATTTACCCTGAAACTAACATTACCGTCCATTATTCATACGGGGAGATCTTATTTAGGCCCCCGCTCTCTTTATAAAATACCAGTTTACTTCTCAAAACTTATCTGTTTCTAATTAAATTACCAATTTACTTCTAAAAAGTTCCTGTTCTTTCTCATATTTCTTACATTGGCTTATCAAATGTACTCTGCACATTATTCCATATAAAAAGCTTCCAATTAAATTTACAGATTTTCTCCTCCTTCGAAATTAACTAGCTATCTGATTTCAAATCCCTTCTCTGTTCTTTTTCCAGTCGTGAATAGAAGGTCTTCATTGTGTCGGTGCTTTTTTTCTTTCTTTTCACCCTAATCAGAACTTGAGCTCCTGCATTTCGTTCGGTTTTTGTTGTAATTAAAATACTTCACACTACTTTATATTCTCAATACGGGACTCTAATAAATTTCAAATTATATTTGATGCCAAAGCTTATTACAACAAGTTCACTTCTCTTCCCGCATACTCCGCATTCGTTATCTTATCTCCAACCTTTCCCAGCCTCACTGATTTCCTACGGATTGGTATTGAGGGTAATAAAAAAAGCTGATTATCTGTGTCGTCTTATTCTTTCTATCTAAAAAATTTTACCTAAAACTTCGGCTAACTAGAGAAAATGTTCTTTTTACCTCCATATTCATCCTTTTTTTCTTCTCTTCGTTCCTGGCTTTCTTATTTCGATCCTCTTTACGACGATATTCAATATTTTCCTTATATTGGCTTTTCACTTTTAAACTCCTCCTAACGATAATCAAGAAAATACCTCTAACCACATCCTTCTTGAATGCCAGCTCTGTCTTTTGAAGGTCTCCTATCATACTCTCCATTCCTTAATCTTTATATATTCTTACTCCGTACAATGTTGTTTTTGTTCTCTCTCTTTTCTTATTTTGTTCTGGCTCTTTGTTTTCGTTTTTTTTTCTTTTCCATTTCTGATCGAATTTCGATTAATTTACTATAACACTTACGAGAGTCAAAGTGGAGCTGTCCCCCTCCAAAAAAAAAAACGTTTTTTTCGTTTATTGTTCTTTCTTTTTTCGCTTCTTTTTTTTTTTTTTTTTTTTTTTTTTGTGGCACGGTCCATCGTGTAAACGTGTTCTCGCTAGCGGTAGAAGTAGTATCACCAGAGATGTACATTTAACGTACAGGGGAAATAGAAGACACACAGATCTTTTTTAATCAGTCGTAAAAACGAAGAACTAATGTAAACGGAAAAACTAAAGATTTAACCGTTTTTAGAAAATATTATCGAGCTCAATAATGGTGTGTAACAAACTCGCGGTGAAATTCAATCGCCTACGAAATAATAATGTTCATACCAACGCTAAGTAATTCGATCAGCTTTTTCTTCTTTTATTGCCCGTTCTAATGAGGTGTGGTGTTCATTACGTGCAACCTAATTGAATCCATTATTATTATTATTATTATTATTATTATTATTATTATTATTATTATTTCTATCGAGTACGCCTAGAGTTATCAACGTACACGTTAAACTGATATTAAATGTTTAATTTGATATACGAAAAAGAACAAAAGAAAAAAGAAAAACGAATAAAGGAGGCTAAAGCAGGAACAACAAAAGAGTAAACGAAAGATCGTCCGGAGTAGCGGAAGATGCAAAAGTTGAGAATAAAGAAAAGAGCAGTCAGATGAACGATGAGAATATTCGGAAAAAAACGTGGTTGGCTAAAATCGTTCGAATAAAAAGGATATTTTGAAGTGAATATAAAACGATAAAGGACAAACACGTAGGCGATTTGATCAGAATGACGTTTGTGAAAAAAAAGGGAGCAAGAAGTTGAATAGAAAGATAAAGGAATTGGAGCTGAATGGATAGAATAATCATTGCTTAGCTTGCAACGTAAATGTGGCACTGTAGGGCACGAAATTTTCGAAGGAAACAGCTACCAAGGCTAGCTAGAGGAGCAGTTACTTCATTTAATGCGGCCTAACTAACATTTTGGTAATTTGCAGTTCAACATAATCCCGATGTGTTCCTTAATAAATGCGGTATAATCTCTTCGTCGGGAGTTTGATTATTTTTGTTCGGAATATCAAATGCGGCCAATGATCGGGTTTTTAGCTTTTCTCATTTACAATGATGGTGTCTCGACTGATTTTTCTGAAATGCACGTATTGTTGCCAAAATGTTGGAATGTTTACGCGCGAGTGAGCTGATAGTGCTGGTATCAAAACACTTCTTTTCGGCTAAAATATACAATTTTCGATCCCGCTCCGGGGCCGCGAAATTCGAAAGAGGATCTAAAACGGGTCCTTCATTTGACGCGAGTGCGGTTTTTTAGAAAAAATATTTATACTTCATTCTAGCACGACGGTGTCTGTTTATTAGTTCGTTGTCCGGTTTAATCGATAGCCCCCGCTGAGTATCTTCGCGCGGAGCCTTTTGATAATGATATTAAGGGCTATTTCGATTTTTTTTTTCGTACAAGTTCGGATATTTGGCCGTTTATTAGAAATACGTAATTGTACCCCAGCAGCTCGATGAGTTGGCAAACACCTCTTGAATGGAGAGATAATTCATTTCGAAACTACAACTCCTCGGTAACGAGTGGTCGACACAGTTCCGCATTTAGCGTTCTCGTATATCGGTCGGAAAATAAATAGGCGCGGAATGGTACAAAAGAAAATAAATTAGAATAACGGAAGGGCGAAATGTAAACAAGTGCTGGTAGACGGCGCGAGAAAGGTCGATAATTACCGCTTCTATCGTTGTCGGTGGCGAGCTTAATTAAAGCCGGAAAAATAGACAAAAAAAAAAGAAGATTTTCCACTTATCCGCGGCGTCGTTGACTGCGAAAGAATAGTTTTCCCATTTTTCCGTTCCAGAATTTTTCCAGACGACACTGAACGAGATGAAAATTGTTGGCTGGAACATTGCGGAAAGCCGATAAGTGGCGTCTGCGAATAAATGAAGATGAGACACGGTGTAGTAGCGGAGTTCGCGATGGGCCGAGCGAAACACTTGAGCCGCGTTATCGAAATAATAATGAAAACGCCATGCCTGCTGAACCGGACGCACCTCCTCCGCCCTTGATTCTCCCGTTTTATTTCTCGCTTTTTCAGCGTGTCGTGAATAAAACCCGGTTTTTATCTTTTTTCTTTCTTTTTTTTTCCTTTTTTTTTTTTTTTTTTTTTTTTGGTGGGTAGGAGGGGGTCTCTTTTGGCGGTTATTTTTGAAATTTTTTCATTTTTAAAAATTGAAAAATGCCATTTCAAAAGTGCCGTCGATGAATAGCAAACACCGAAAGCGTTTTCCGGGGTTTTTTTTTTTTTTTTCTTTTTAAGGATCGGAAAACACATCCCAACATTTGTCATTCTACTTTCCGCTCGTTTAATTATACTTCACTAAAATTAAATAACCGGCCACATCATTAAACACGCGCCAAAATCAACAATCTTACCGCGACAATTTAAATTGTCTGTCCACTCGAAGAACATATAATAGATGTTTATCTATCGCGCCAATATTTAAAATTTTTCCAAATGATTCATCATTTTAAATTGTTCGCACAAACTTAATTAGGCCAGTAATTATGATTATCCCTTAATTAGGGAAGTCTCAATTACGCAGCCATGCATTCTAAAACAAAATTTTTAATCGCGGTTGAAATGTATTATATAATACCTTTTTTTTTTTTCTCTCATCGATGTTGCACTAAGAAGAGGGGGCACTATGACGATGTCGATTCCTTAAAATACTTTAGATATCACACTCCGGTGGTGTTTTTTATTTCAACCGGAAAAACAAAAGTAACATTTTACGATATGGTTAGTGTATTTTTACTTTTTGGTGCAGGCTTGGTAGCGGTAGAATGTGTTTTACGGAAAAAGTCGATATTGTTCACCTTGAATTGAGTGCACTACGCTTTTGGTTAGGTACTCTTGAAGTTATTAACTCGGATGAGTGCTAAGCGTCACTTTTTTTTTAACAGATGAGAACGGTAAGACTTAACGGTTAAAAAAATAACAGACTTACAAAGCATCGACATGTAGTATTTACCGATAAAAAAAAAAAAAGATGCGGCACAGTTAGTTACATTACATTATTTGTGTGTGTGTGTGTGTGTATTCAAAACCAGTTTAAAGATTTAAAATTAATATTTTTATTCCAAGAAAAATAAAACGAGGTAATATTAACAAAAAAAAAAAAAAAAAAAAAGGTTTAGTTTAAAGAACTAGGACAAAAAAAAAGTACTTTTCCGTTGTTAATGGAGTTCATGAAAATCGGAAAGTTTCTTAACTGTTTCGGTACACGTTTTGTGTTGTTTTGCTTTTTCGTTACCATATACGCTTACGAATAAACAAAAACTAAAATAATGATCATAGATAGCAACAGCCAGGCACAGAGTCCAAGAAGGCTAGGCGGACTGCAAGTGGTCGATAGATTCATATACTTGGGAACGTTGATTACGAAAGATGGTGGATCAACTGAAGAAATTAAACGCCGAATAGCGATAGCAAAGCTGGCATCATCACAACTAACTCAAAGTATGGAAGAGCCACGACATAAAGATCAGCACAAAAGTACGTCTCATTAATACACCGGTGTTCTCGGTTTTCCCATACGTATAGTCGGATGCTGGATCCTCAAGAAGAGTGATATTAAGCGCATTGACGCATTTGAAATGCACTGTTGGAGGCGTATGCTAAGGGTCCCATGAACTGCGAAAATAAAGAACTTTTCGATACTACAAGAAGTCAGTGTGGAGCAGCACAGGTTGCAGCATGTTGTACAGAGACGGATAGAGCGACCTTTTTTTGCGTACATTATACGACAGGATGGAAACGAAAAGTTGGTTATAACTGGAATGGTAGAGAGTCGCCGGAAAAGAAGGAGACCCTCGACAATAGATGGAGTCAAAAAGATAGTTGGCGCCAGATCATTGCGTGAGATGATCGATCGGGCAATAGACAGGACCTCATAGCGGCTGGACATACGTTACAATTGATCCATAGTGTCACGATGCTCGAAACGACCAACATACATATTTTAGTGCATAAATTAAACCGTTTTCTTTTTAGTTAGTTTAAAAATAAATACCTACAAAAATTCATGAAAAATTGAAAAGCATTTTTATAAAAAGTTTATCAGTATTGCATGAAAATACATTAAGTTTCAATTAGAAGAAATGAGTTCAACTATAAAGGGAAAAAAATTAAATCAAAATTAAATTTTTAATAATTTATTTATTATATTTTAAATTCGATTAAGTAATTGATAATTAACTGTTTTTCCCTTCTGGAAAATTTGTGTTGAGTTGCTCCTCGAATCGTTATAAATTTAATGAAGCGTGTTCGTAAATTGTCAAATAAAAAAGTCAAAAAAAAAAGGTATTATAAGTCGCATTAATAAAAAATTTGACCGAATTACCTCGCCCCGATATATTATCACTATCTTTTTAAAACAGGCGAATAGAATGCCGTTGCGATTAACTTTTTTCGAGAACTTCACAAATCTGCGCATCGGCTCGTGATCTAACGTGCCAGTATTGTGGTAGCTAGTATTCTAAGATAGACTGGCCCATCTTTCGTTCCGACGTTGACTCTTCACTGTCTCTAATTCCTTCGCATTTAAATCCATCTTCTCAATACGACCTTTTTATGGAATCTATTTCCAACGCTTTAACTCTTTCTTCTCCTCCTGCTCAGCTTCCTACACATAAAAGGTCCAAATTTGTTTCCTCTGTGTGGTGGAACCAAGAGTGCAAAGTTGCCTTTGATCGAAGTTTATCCACCTTTAGAACATTCCGTTCCTGTCCTAATCTCTCCAATTTTCTCGCTCACAAAAGTGCCAATGCCAAAGCTAGGTATACTCTTAAAACGGCAAAAAAGAACTCGTGGAGAAATTTCTGCTCCGCTTTCTCCCGTTCCACTCCTCTCACTCACATTTGGAAAATGGCGAAGACTTTCAAATCTTCTTCAGCTCAACATCTTTCAAATCATATCCTGTCTCCAGACAAATTAATTCCATTTATGAATTCCTTAGCTCCTTGTTACGTTCCTAGCTTCCAAGAATCCTGTCGCATCCCGGTTCCCCTCACCTCCTCTCATTTCCTACTCACTCCTTTTACCTACACTGAATTGGAAGCTGCCTTACGTAATTCTTCTAATTCTTCTCCTGGTAAAGACGGAATTCCCTTTCTCGTACTAAAAAGTCTCTCTGATTCCGCTCTTCGTTTCCTCTTAAATTTATTCAATTCATTTCTCTCGTCTGGTTCTACTCCATCTGTTTGGAATATTTTCATTGTTGTCCCGATCCCAAAACCTAACTCCTCCTCTCTTCGACCAATCTCACTTGCTCCCTGTGCCAGAAAGCTGTTTGAAAGTATAATTAATAGACGGCTAATTTGGTGGCTTGAGCACAATAAAGTATTGCCAAATAATATGTCTGGATTTTGCCCTGGACGCGGCCCTCCCGATTGTATCAGTACTTTCTTGTCAGATGTGTATTTATCTTTTATCAACAAAAAATTCCTCATTGCTTCCTTCGTCGATGTCTCTGCTGCCTTCGATAAAGTCCACCTTCCCACCCTATTCGATTCCATGCTCTCCTTGAATATTCCACCCTTCTTCTCTGCTCTTGTCATTAGCCTTTTCCAATCTAGGACTATCTTTCTCTCTTCTCCGCTCGAACCTATTTCTAGACTGGTCTTTCGTGGACTACCGCAGGGCTCTTGTCTAAGTCCAACCCTTTTTAACATTTACCTTATAAAAACTGCTTCTCTGTCAACAATCTCCTCTTCCCTTTTTTTTGCTGACGACATCCTCATTTACTCCACCCATCGTAGTATCTCCACCGCTAATTCCCAGCTGCAACATTACTTAACGATTTTGGAAAGCGCTTTATCTAATATTCATCTGTCTATCTCTCCAACGAAATCCTCTGCTGTTGTCTTTACTCTTCGTCCTTTTGACCCCTACTTAGTTAGTCTTTCCTTAAATAGTAATCCGATCCCCCTGGCTAACCATTTCCGTTACTTAGGAGTATTTTTGGATAGCCGTCTTTCGTTCCACAAGCATATTAACTATATATACGTGTCATCACTAAAAAGGCTCAACCTTATTAAGTCCCTTTCACATACGAACTGGGGAGGTGATCCGTGCATTTTGCTCATGTTCTACAAATCCTGTATCCGTTCTATTCTAGATTATTGCTGTTTTATTTATGGTTACTCTTCCAGGTCTTTGCTCTCCAAGCTCGATCGCGTCCAAAATATTTGCCTCCGCCTCTGTCTTGGAGCTCAGAAATCTTCTCCTATCCCTGCTATTCAAGCGGAAACCCACATTCCTCCACTCTTTATTCGGCGTTCCTATTTGGGCTACCGCTTCCTTATTAAACGTCTTCCTATCTCCTCTTCCTCACTTATTCCTTCTTATTCTCTCATTCTACAGGATTGGCGATTTAGTGTCAATAAAACACCAATTCTGTCTCTTATTTCTACTCGACTCCTTCAATTTTTACTATACATTCACACTTGCGATAAGCTCCCATATTTTTCTTTTAACTTTTCCTCCTTTCTTCATCCAATTAATTGCTTTTACTCTTCTGCTCCCCCTACAGCCGTTCTGCATCACGCCGTTAGATCGGAATTTTTACATACCTTAAACTCCCACTATTCTAACCACGTTACAATCTACACGGACGGTTCCAAGAGCCCAAGTGGAGTTGGTACAGCCTTTCTTTGTCCTTCATTAAATCACTCTGAATCCTTTAAACTTCCTTCCTTCTGTTCGACTTTCTGTGCCGAGTCTATTGCTATCCTCCATGCACTTTTCTTCATCAGATCTTCGAAGGTCTCTCGTAATTTCCTTATTCTATCAGACTCTCAAAGCGTGCTACAGGCTGTTGCATCTCCTCTGCCTCCCCACTCTACTGATTATGTAATCCTTTTTATACGTTCCTTGATCCATGACCTCTTTCTTTTTTGTGCAATCGAGGTTAATTTCCTTTGGATCCCTAGCCATTCTGGAATAGAAGGAAATGAGTCAGTTGACTTATTAGCTCGGCGAGCTTCTTCTTCCGGCAGGTTCCTTACTACTTTTCCATCCGTCAATATTAATCTTCTGTCCTCTGCAGCGCACAACCAATTATGGTTTAACTCCTACTACTCCTCATTCTCAAACCCGGATTCCTTTTACTTGTCCATCCAGCCTTCTCTTCCTTTCTGTTCCTGGTTTCTTGACTTCCCTTTTATGCGTCGCTCCAGCATCTCGGCAATATGCCGCCTCCGCTTTGGGCACAGCTGGCTTCCCTCGTCGCTTTTCCGATTCTCTCTCGCGGCATCTCCGTATTGTCCTTTACATCCTCTTAACAGTCAACATGTATGTGATCCTGATCACATAATGTTCGAATGTTCAGCACTTTCATCTGAACAATCTTCCTTTTACTCCTCTCTCTTATCAAACAATGTTCCTACTCCCTATTGTGCTGCATTTATTCTTTCCCTTCCTTCTCCTTCTGTCATCCAGGCGCTTGATACATTCTTGTTGAATGTTTCACGCCTCATAAAAGTCTGATTTTTTCTCTATTCCCATTTCTTGGGCTAATGTCCTCGCTGACGAACCCATAGTAAATATTAAAAAAAAAAAAAAAAAAAATTATTATTTTTTTTCTTTTTTCTTTTAATTGCTTATTTATAGCTAAATGGCGAGGCTATCTGATAAATGTTCTCAATGAATCGCAAGTAGAACGTGCATCCCCGTTGATGCTTCCCTCTCAAAAAAGATTATGAAATTAAGTCTTTTATTTTATTTAAAGTCGTGATGTAGATGATATTATCAGATTCCACTGTGTCTATTTTTAGATTCCGATGGATGACTCTTCACTGGACACGTACCACGACATTCGATAAATTAAGTGCAACACCTTGCTCTGAAATCGCTGGATGACTAACTTATTAGATTTCTTTGCGTATCCCCACAGTTGCGCTGCGTAAGTGTCCATTCTGATCGCAATACAGTTTTATATAGTGACAATTTAGAGTGATTATTAGCCAGTAAAGTTGTTTCATTCTGATATTAAGTTATCTTCTTTTACTTTTGGATGTGAGTCCTCCATGCTAGTCTTTGATCTAAATAGACACTCCTAGGTATCACATCTCACTTCGATCTTCTTTGGAACGTCTTTACTATCAATTAATACTCCCGTTTGTTGTGTGATCTTCTGTTGTAGAATGAAATATTGTGTAGAAGTCAAGAAGAAAATAAACATGCTCAACTTCATTCCGGATAAAAGTAAGGGAAATTTTAAGTGCAGTGCACTTATTCGTTCGAAGTAGGTGGCATCGTTTTAGCCATTTTACATTAAAAAATTTGAAATTATTTAATACATCGACTTGATTACAACCATTTGCGAGTATGTTTTAAAATTTCGAAATAATCGGTGTTTGGTTATTATTATTATTTTTTTTTTAGTAACTGTTGATGAAACAACTGGAAATTATTTACTTTTTATATAAATAATAAAATGCTAAAACGTTTTTGCATTAATTTTTATTCCTGCAGAGACTAATTCTTATTCGGAAGTAAAAAAAAAAAAAAAAAACATTCAAAATTACCGTGTGAATATATCAGGTGCGTGTAAACATTAAAACGTGTACTTTTTCTCTCTCTGATTTTTACATGTGCCGTGTGTAAGTACTGAGGTTCTTACAGCATGTAAAGAGAGGTGTACTTCAGTATTCCAGGTTGACCCACCGGTCCTAACGAATATCATAATCCTCCTGATGGTGATTTGCAATATTTGAAATAGGGATGCGCAAATCAACTACGATAGAGCAGCTAGATATGTGCCTTTTCCAACTGCGGATATACATACATAAAAAGTGAGTCCCATGACATGTTGTCGGGAATTGTGAAATTAAGAACGTACCTAAGGATCTAATGAATCTGATGAGAATACTGGGGCCAGTTCTTTTCTACTTGGGATCCGCCTTTACTTGCCCAGATTTCTCTGGTACACAATTCAATTTCAGATTAGGTGTATGCCATGTGGTAGCACGATTAGGATCCAGATTGAGACAAGTCTTAAACCCGTGTACTCTGATTTAGTAGCCAAACACCTTAACCACTAAGCTACCGCCATATATATATATATATATAAATTACAAAGTAATTCTTAGGCTACTCCCATTCGAAAAAATGTCCCAAAAAATGTCACAATTTTATGTAACGAAATATGTAATGAAACAATATCTTAATTTTATATAATGAAAGTTAAATGTTAGGATAGGATTTTGTGATTGTTTTGTTTTTCTTTTTGTGTTGATGCTAGTAAAAATTACGTTGTAAATTTTGATCACTTTATACAAAGTATAGAAGAGAAAGAGACAGAAATGAAAGCAAGAGGGGTCAAGGGGCACAGCCCCTTGCGAGGCCAAAATGGCCGAGTTTATATATATATATATCTTATATATATAATTCTTTTTTTTTTTTTTTTTTTTTTTTTAAATTGTTATTGTATTACAAACTGGCCATCTAGGCCATTTAGCAATATTCTTAACAGGGAAATATTTAGCATGAAGAGAGAAGTACCCAACAGTACCTACCCGATAAACTTTACCCTTACGCTTCAGCCGCCTCCTATCATTAGCAGTATGTAGCAGTCCAGCAGCAAGTTTATTCGGATGACTTTCAAGTCTTTCTGCGTGTCTTCGGGCATGAGTTTTAATAACATCTGCACCATACTCTATCCCTAAATCAAAGTTTGATTTGATACATACCATGGCGCCTTGGTTACGAGCCTAAGGATTTTATTCTGCGCGGTCTGTATTATCTTCAGATTTGTAGGTTTAGCACAACCCCAAAGCTGTACTCCATAGGTCCAAATAGGCTTCAAGATACTTGTGTATATCAAACGTTTATTATCAATACTTATTAACACGAATGTCTATTTCTCTTTTCTTTGTTTGAATATGCTGCTTCCATGTTAAACGACTATTTAGGTGTAATCCCAAGTACTTAACTGTTGTTCTCACGGGCAATTCCAGTCCATTTATCCTAACAGTTGGGGTTATGATTTTTCTATTCGTGAAATGAATGTTTACCGATTTACTTTCGTTGATCTGAATTTTCCACTTTTTAAACCAGCTTTCTGCTTCGATAAGGGCCTTCTGAAGATTATCGTTTGCTATCTTCGGATCTGAATGTGACGCAAGTAATGCCGTGTTGTCAGCAAATGTAGCTACCTGAACATTTTCCGGTACAGGAAAGTCTGCTGTATATATCAAGTTCAGCGTGGGTCCCAGAACTGATCCCTGGGGCACTCCTGCTTGAACTGGATATAGTTCTGAAAACGTGTGTTCATAGCGCACCTGGAAATATCGGTTATGCAGATATGAACTCAACGAGAGATATAACCTAGTTGATAACAAAATTTTTAATTTATATAATAGACCATTATGCCAAACTTTATCAAAAGCCTGTTGGACATCCAGAAATGCCGCGGTACACACATTTTTTGTTTCTAAACTTTTTTCTATTACACTTACCACTCTGTGCAGCTGATCCACCGTGGAGTGCTGTTTTAAGAAACCGAATTGATGTTGTGGAATTATATTATATAGGTATGGCTGCAATCTATTTAATACCAATTTCTCCATTACCTTCGACATAACAGGCAACAAGGAAATGGGACGATAAGACGTAACAGCATGCGGATTTTTGCCCGATTTCGCAATCATAATAATTTGCGCAAACTTCCATTGCACCGGAAAATAATGCATGCGAAGTATTGCGTTACATATAAATGTCAGCAACATTACAGCCTTCCGTGGAAGTCTATTCAGTAGTTCCGCGGTTATTAAATCAAAACCGGGACTCTTTCTCCTTTTCAGCGTTTTAAGTATGTTTTTCACCTCTTGAGGTGACGCTGACTTGATAGGAGAGGATAACTGGCAAGGACTTTTTAAAAAGCCATCGACTTCTTTGTCCGTAGCAGCCGTTAAGTTCGGCTTAAAAACTGTTTCCAAGTAGGTGGCAAATAAATTCGCTTTTTGCTTTTGATCTTTCGCCCAAGACCCGTTGCCATGTTTTATCGGAGGAATGCAATTTTTTGGTTGTTTAATGTTTTTTGTACACTTCCACAAAGAATAATCATCCGCCGCTAATGGCGAGAGTTTAAGTAAGTAATTATTAAAAGTTTTATTTTTAATTTCTGCTAATAATTTTTTGAGTTCTTTGGTTTTATTATTAAGTTTTTTGTCTGATGGATTTCCT
The DNA here is from genome assembly GCA_039619475.1 of Icerya purchasi. Classification (NCBI taxonomy): domain Eukaryota; kingdom Metazoa; phylum Arthropoda; class Insecta; order Hemiptera; family Monophlebidae; genus Icerya; species Icerya purchasi. Next base: position 73,835,393 of record CM077115.1, on the reverse strand, counting down.
GTCTGAAACCATTTTCGCCTAAGCTTTCTCTTTTCTAAAACAAGCTGGCGAACCAAAATAGGATAATTTTTTTTTTTTTGGTATATATCAATAGAAGGAGTATTCAAAGTTGCTGCTGTTTGAATCTCCCTAGTTATATATTCCACGGCATTCTCGATGTCAGTTTGGCTTTTTAATGGGATTTTTAGATCTAATTTTGAGTCTAAGTATTCCTCGAAGGAATTCCAGTCTGTTTTATGATTATACAAATATATCGGTTTTTCTCTGCATATTACTGAATCACCAAGGGTTAAAACAATTGAAGAATGGTCTGAGAAAAGATCGAAAGAAGAATTTATTTCTGCATAATAACTGGCAATGCCTTTTGTAATAAAAAAATCTAAATGGTCTGGTATTTTACGATTATCAGTTGGCCAATACGTTGGTTCTCTTGTTGATATGTAGTTAGCATTGTGACTTTCCAGCGCTTGTTTGAACACATTCTTCTGTGCGTGTATTTGTGACTGAACTCCTCCTAAACGGCTGGACCGATTTTGATGAAATTTTTTGTGTGTGTTCAAGTGTATTCAAGAATGGTTTAGATTCACAATTCGGTCCACTACGCGAAATATGAGGGTTTTAAATAGTTGAGATGAGACCAGGGGCACAGAAATGTATATGGGACGAATAAAAAGAAATTAATAAAAAATTAATTTTTAAATAAAATGATTACCACGGTAAAAATAAACTAAACCTAAAAATTTAAATAGAATGATTACTATGGTTATTTTATTAGTTTCTGGTGTAAGTAAATACGCCGCTTCTGTTACTTCACTTTTTGCGTTATTGAAACCATTAAACTTCCAAATCGCGCGCTCCTAGCTAGCTGCTGTACTCATTACGGAGAGTTAAAAAAAAAATGGTGTTTTCTAAAATATCCTGCAACGGAATTTACTACCGGGAACGTTATTTATATTCAAATTTGAAATCTTTACTCAACTACGTATAGTTTGCTGGTGTGGTAATCAATTAATTTTAATAAAATGCTGAAGACAGGGAGGTCGGAAGAAAAGTTGTTGTTGATGTTGGAATGGGAGAGAGCGGTGTCTAATATTCAAAAATATTTCATTTTACTTTCAGTTTGTGCAAATTCTGTGCGGTATTGAAGTGAGTATTTTATATATAAATACTCACTGTAATTACGAATGTAGAATTAATATGTGTTAAGGATACAATAGTTGCCCATTATGTTAAATACATAGATAGGGATGGTACATGTTTGTTTTCATCTCTATCTTATTTATTGTATAATAATGAATGATTAGGAGTCGAAATATGAAAATGTATTGTACAATATGTTTATAAAAACTGGAAGAGGTTTAATCCATATACACTATCGGACTTAATGGATAACATATAAAAAGAAATAGAGTGTATTCAACTGATATGTCAAATATTCGAACTTTTGGGCCAAAACCGCTGTATAAATTTTTTAAATTAACTTTCTTTTTAATAATTTGGTACCGGGAGTATTAAAATTCTTACTCAACTACTGCAGTTTGTTGTTGCGGTAATAAATTAATTTTAATAAAATGCTCGATACGGAGAATTCGGAAGATATGAGTGAAGAAGATGTTCTCTTAAATGTGTAATTATGGGAGATCACTGTGTGAGTAACTCTAAACCGATGGCTGTGTGTGCTGTTTAGTTGAGCAAAACTTTTCGTTAGATCAAGACCGACAGGTTAAAGAAAGATCGATAATCTTCAGCTAAACGTGGAACGTGAAGATTATTTTCTGTTGGACGGTAATAAATATGTTTCCCAAAGAGAGAAAAAATCTTAAGATAAATACAATTCCAGATAAAGCAAAAATTTTTTTATGAATTTCCAAGTACACATTTAAACGGACATTAATACACGAGCAAAGCCGTGGGACACAGCTAGTATATATACATATATATATATATATTCGGCTTCTCAACTCCAACTTCGACCGAGTTAATTCATATCTAGTGTACGTCAAAATTTATGTTGGAAATGAATATGACTCAAAAAATACAAGAACTAATAACAGGGAGAGAGAGAGAAAAAAGCAGGAGATACGAAGAAGCAGATGTCAACTTGGTTTAGATACTTTGTTAATCAACCTATTTTGTTCCGAAATTTTAGTATATATTTCCCGATAGCAATAAGCAATATGTATTTTTTCGGTTATTTTAATAGAATTCGAATTATTACATCACTGAGAACAACCGGTTTTGACTACCATTTCAGCCTATCATCGCTTTTATGACACATGCACACACTCCGATGCTACAGGTCCTCCGATTTATATATTACAGCGCTGCAGTCTTCAGTAAACATTGTGTATTAGATTTTACTAAATCCGCGATTAAACAGTGACGACAAGAGAAATATAGTTCTCCCTACAATGCAGTAGGTTTATTTTTTCTCTTTCAGATCTCAAACGCTTCCGTCCAGAATGTATTTCAAACCCATTCGCCTATTACAGACCTCCCGCTGTCGTCGGTGATGCCATTTTTTTCGGCCGAAAGCCGAGTGGCTGCCTAAAGAGGTGGACGGAATTTATCCGTACTTGTTTTATGCTTTGGAAAATTTGACGTCACTTTATTCGCCAATGACGACAACAGCCGTACAAAATAAAGTTGTCGTAATTTCCCGTTTAGGTATTTTTCCTTTCGGCGGACTCTTCAGTCCGATTGCAAGCTTGAAAGAAATTCGAAATCTGCCTAAATTTCTCAGCAGCCGGCAGCACTGAATCGGCATGCTTGCACACGAGCCTTAGAGCACTGCCGATGTGTGCGGCTGTCTCGGTTAATATATATTTAATCGCCGCCAGCGCCGGATAGAGTGATAAATCACTGCGCTTTGAGAGCAAATTTTTTTGGCATTCTACCGAATGTATGTTCAGAAGCCAGAACAAGCCTCGAACGGATACAGGCTGTTTCGCCGCCGGCGAAGACCAGTAAACGTCCACATCAGCCAGCGGCTGCTGGCATATTTTTATGGAAATTTACGCGGCTGACTAGTCGCGCGAATGGATACGAAGCGCGCGATAGTCGCTTGCTAAGCTCTTGAAATTATTATAAGTTCTCGCCGAATGCACCATTACCAGAGTACGTGCTCTTTTTACAAATGCAACTCGGTCAGTATCTGGCTTTTTCTTTTTGCTCCACATTTTTTTTCTTGTCCAAAAAACTCACTATCTCCCGTTCCACCATATATGTATATCCCCGATCGAACGTGCGACTTTTGCGACACACTCTGCCCCTCGGGGGTCGGCGCTCTACGTTTTCGCTCAGGAAATGGCGGGAAATTGATTTTTTCCGACAGTGCAGTAGTGCCGACGTCCGTCAGTAAAGTGGATTAAGTCCTTTACATTCTTGGCCAACTGTTGGAGAACACCAAGTTAAGGTTGTTAAATAGTGCGCCGTGGACGGTTTCGTTACAAAAACAAAAAAAGAGAAAAGTACTTCATAACTATTCGCGGAAATCCGAGATTACCCGCTTCAACATTCTGGCGGCATTGACTTAACTGACTTTGGAAACATGTCGGTTTGGTTGATCTCATTATTTTGATTAAGTTCCAATTTCACCGCGATAAAAATGGTAAGAAAATAAAAATAAATGATTAATTCCGCGAATGTTTTAACTCGTACTTTGAAATTAGTGTTCCCCGAAACATCGCCTGTAGTTTAATGTAACCTCGATAAAAATTACATTGTTGACCGATTGCATTAAATTCTTTCGCTGCTTCACAACAATAAAATGCCAATAATATTATACTTTCTTTTACCAAGCAAGACTTGCTTTGCTTCTAACAGGAGGAGGGTGTTTAATATCGGATAATGAGAGAAAATTTCGATTTCTTTGTTAAATTTTCCATTTATTTATTTAATAAATTTCCTAAAGTAATAAGTACAGCAATGTTATCGCAAAGAAGGCACTTAATTTTTTTAAAAATGGCGAAAATATCTGAACCTACACTAGTTCAGCAATCAGTAGGGGCAGATAATACAGATGCGATCGTTGAACACATTCAAAAACTCGGCATAGCCATCGATGTACTTTGAAACGTTACAATTTTTCAATAGAGGTGCCATCGCGGACACGGAGCCGTTGCTAATTTGAATATATAAATATTAATTTTTTAATTTTCATTTATTAATATTACTGCGATTTAATATTAATTCGACCAATAAAATCGCAGTAATATTAATAAATAAATTTCTTGTGAACGGCCGAACGCCGAAAAGACAACAATATTTAAATAGGCTATTTAAAAATGGTTCAATAATTAATGAATAATTAAAAGTAAAGGTGGCGGTTATGCGATGCACGTTAACAGTTGGTGTGGTCTTCCGATACGGGCGCAGATTTTCCGCATAATCAGCGAAATTTACACCTTTTCCGACTATTTATGATCGCGTAATTCAACTAGCGAAAATAATCCCGTTCACGGGCGATTTCATTATGTCGCGTTGTGTAGACTCTTGCTATTTGCCCTAAGGAGCGAAAACTATTCCCCGATAGCGATTTTTAATCCGACAAAAAAAAAATCAACTAAAAATCCACGCATCTAAATAAATTTCAGAAATTAGACAATGTGGTGGTGCACTTTCTCTAAAATTGCTCTCTTCCGGCAATCAGGAATTAAGATTGGAAATAGAGATTAACGCGCTTTATGCTGTTCTACGAACTAGTGAATAAGAACTAAAAGAAAAATTATGAATCAGCTAAAAGGTATAGTAAGCGAGAAGAACGGTCTCGCTGAATAAATGTAGAAAAAACAGAGGTCATATTCCAAGAGAACTAATGAAATGAAAGTAGATGATGTATTAGATGTATTTATATATACTATAACGATATCAAAAATGTAATGAATAGACGTGTACAAATGACACGGGCCGTTAGTAATAATAGCGGTAGAGAAGGGAAAATACTTGTGTATTTTAAAAGAAAGGTGTTCATCTGCCAGTAACAGCATATTTCGCAAAAGCATGGAGAGTATAAAAGGCGGTATAGAAATGATTGGTTTTAAACTCAAAGAAGAATATTAGATAAAGTAAAAACAACAGAACTAAAAAGAAAATCTAAAAGACGCTGTCCGAGAAATTCTAAGGGCTAAACAGGGATGGTTTCCATTAAATGATAACAGATGAAGCGCCCGATTAACTAAATAAGAATAGAAGAGAAAGGTCTCGACCACGTACACGGTGTGGGAAGACGATATTAATAAATTTGACGATGCCTGGTGGTCGGTCAGTGCATTAAATACGGATGCAAAACGTAAATACTGCAGCAGATTCACAATGGCTAAATGAGAAGAAGAAGAAGAAAAACAAATTCTATATTAGAATTAAGTGTGCTGTAGTTAGCGAAAAGGAGGGTACCTTTTATTTTTAAATTTTGATTCGACTTTTTTGTAATACATGGTCTGCGAGTTTTATAGTTTAATGCATAAAAAAAAAACAACAAAAAAACCTCTCGGTGGATTCCAATTGCCTCAGAATCTGAGTAGGTGATTTAAGTACATGTAATTGGGTCTGACACCGAGCCCATTAAAGAAAAAAAAAAAAAAAATTACTCGCCTCTTATCAAAGTTCAATTGCATAAATTTAAAAGTGTCGAAAAACGATTTTTCCATGTTTTTTTTTTCACTTTATCTTATAGAACAGATGCGATTTTCTAAATTGGAAAGAGTTTAGGCTTCGCAAAAAAAAGGGTGTCAGACATTACAAATTAGAAAACCTGAACTTTGTTTGAGAAAGCGGCGCCGAAGAAGAATGTGCGGCTAAATGAATTTGTTCAGGCCAAAAAAAAAAAAAAAAAAAGAAGAATGTGCTTCTAGATATAGAATTTGGCACGGCAAAAGAAACAAATTAAAGTCTTAGTCTTTCGAAATTTCAATAAATCCGAGTTATCGCCGTAGAAGAAATATTATGTGCCCCGAACGAAGAAATTACAAAAAATTTCACACAATTCTAATCACGTCAAGTGCTTCAAAATTTTCCTCTCACCTCTTTGTTAAGCAGTTAAGAAAAACTAGCGGAGTGTAGAAAGACATACATTTATCGCGAAAAAAATTTAATTAAGCAGTTGGTAGAGACTTAAGTTCTTGAAAACGTAAGCGACGCCATCTAATACTTCTGTTTCCTCTTCGGCGAGTATAACTTTAAAATAAATCTATGAAATGAAATTTTTAAGATCTTTTTTTTTTTTTTTGTGTGCTTTTACGCGACTGCTTAGAATATAAGCTGCGTTTTAGGTGAACAAATCGAGTAATTATTTCATTTACACTCTCTCTTTATTGCTACACAATTCGGAGGAAAAATATAATGGCCGAAAAAAAGCGTCTACGTTATTTTCAGGTTATGCCGTAGAAAGTGTTTAAAGTGATTAAGTTTTTTCTTTGCATTTCATACTGCGGGCCCGATAAATTTAATATTTAAAATGTCGCACAAAGCAGTCCGTAGGCGAGAATATCTAAAATGCATCTGGTGAACGACGCGTTTTTCTTTAGTTCGTTTCATTATCGCGAACTAGCTAAAATTAAAAATTAAAAATACCGCGGAGCGAAACGCAGATAATCGACGAGTACTTACGGGACGAAAATAGCGAAATGTATCGAGTTTTCAGATTGAATTTTATTCCGTCGACTGCGATCAAGGTAGAGAGTTTTATCTACTGTAATTTCGTTGGAATTGCACGAAATTCTACGAGTGTACACAATTTAGCCCCCGGAGTTACGCGCTACTGCTATCGCGCTTCATTTCGGAATTATACTGCCGTAATTACCCGCTATTTTGAACTAGTTCGGTAAATACAGTTCTTTTCTTTCTTCTTTCAATAAAATTTCTCGGTCTCGTCCTTTCTTGCTGATTTTTCAGTTTATTTACCCTAGCTTGTAGTTAATATTCTTCGTTTTGCACCTCTCCCCCCCCCCTTGTCCCGATACGCCAAAAAAAAAGAAGAAAAAATTTTGGTAGAAAAGAAAAAGACTTCTTCTGCGTAAAGATAAAAGAAAAAAGTAATAAATATCGAAATTTCTAATAATTTCCCAAATTTTAAATTATCCTGAATATCGAACGATACCTATTTTCGATAATTTATTTGAATAATTACAAAATCGATATCCCCCTCGTATTCGCAGCCGAATCCAACACATTTGTATTTTTCAAAGAATCGAACTGTAATCGCATTGTAATATACAATAAACTGTATGGGTACGATTTTGAAAAAGTATTGTTATTTTATCGATTGTCTCATACTTTATTTGTAATTATGTAGAATTTTTTAAAAATGTTATTCGCGATTCGTGTACGAACGCATTCGTCATGATATTGTTATTATTTTCTGAGTGTGTACTCCATATATTCAAGGCGATAGTAATAAATAAAGTTATTATTAAATAAACGATATCATGTCATTTGTACAATAAATTGATTTATTCGATATATCGGTAAGTTATATTAATTGTTGAATTTTAAAAAGTGGGTTATTTTTTTTTTTTTCGACTTTGGCCATCTGAGGACCACGGAAATATTACACGAATAACGCCAGCTACATTTCGTTCCTCCCCATTTTCTTTCGTTTGTTTGCCCAATATTCTTTCATTTTTTCCGAGTGCGCTTTCTTCATTTCTTCTGTCCACTTTCGCCCTGTTTTCTTCACTGTGTCCTTCCGGAATCCTTGAAAAGTCTGAACCTTCCGACTGAACTTGTTTCTGTCTTCAATTTCACTTTCGCTGATCCCCGTCTGTTCCAAATCTCTTTTTACTTGTACTATCCACAGTATCCTACATTTCGGATTGTTGTCGAAGTAGTCAAAGATTCTTTTGGTAAGGCGTTCATTATCCATTCTTTTGATGTGACCATAAAAGGCGATTCTTCTTTTCCTAAATGTGTCACTGACCTTTTCTATTATTTCGTATACTTCATTATTGCTCCTTAATTTCCAGTACTCATCGTCTCTCCTGGGGCCCAATATTTTCCGGATTATTTTCCTTTCCTTAATTTCCAACTGGTGCATTTCCTTGTTCGAAGTCATGTTCAGGCATTCAGCTGCGTATAGGCACTGCGGCTTAATAACCGTGTTATAGTGTCTTATTTTGCATTTCTAGATATTGATTTTTTATTATACGTGCTTTTTGTTAGCTGAAATGTCCTTTCCATTCTATGTATTCGTTCTTGCATCGATCTTTTATCCCCAGCGTTTACTTGGATCGTTTCTCCTAGGTATTTAAATTCTTCCACTCTTCCTATCACTCTTCCATGCGTTTTTATTATGTTGGGATCCTTTTTATCGCTCGTCATGAATTTAGTTTTCTCGAAAGCTATTTCCAGCCCGACCTTTGCTGCCATCTCACTTAATATTTCAACTTGACGCTTAGCCTCTGCTACACTACCGGCTACCAGTGCAAGGTCATCTGCAAATGCAAGGCAGTCTATCTGCAGGTTGTTTTTCTTCCGTCCAATCATCACTTTCTTAATTCCTTCCTGCTCCGTGGCTTTTCTCCATTTCCGTATTACCTTTTCTAAAACGCAATTAAATAGTATGGGCGATAATCCATCACCTTGTCGCACACCGGTTCTTATTTTAAACGGCTCCGAGTATTCGTTTCGGAATTTGATTTTTGATCTTGTGTCCGTTAGCGAGTTTATAATCAGTGATCGCAATTTGGTGTCTACTCCGAACTCTTCTAGGATGTCGACCGAGTCATAAGCTTTTTTAAAATATACAAACGTGACTACTATTCTTCTGGCTCTTGATTTTTCGTAGCTTAGTATTAGTTTAAGGTTCAAGATCTGCTCCACACACGATCTGCCCTTTCGAAACCCAGCTTGGTACTCACCCAACTGGTTGTCCAGCTGCTCTTCAAGCCTTTTCAGGATAGCTTTCGAGAATATTTTATACGTTACTGGCAGGAGCGAAATTCCTCTGTAGTTGTTAACATCTGCTCTTTCCCCTTTTTTGTATATTGGGCATATTAATGCAGTCTTCCAATCCTCAGGTGTCTTTCCTGTATCCCAAATCTGTAGTATTATTCTGTGTAATTTTTCAACACTTTTTCCTGTTGCCAATTTCCACATCTCCGCAACAATTGCGTCAATACCATCCGATTTGTTATTTTTAAGATCTTGAATGATTTGCTCAATCTCGCGGAGATCAGGAGCCTTTGAAACCTCTCTTATCCTTACCTGGTTACCGTGCTCGAATCTTGTTTCTGGTTCTTTACAAAGTGGGTTATTATTTATAATTTAATTTATTATTAATTAAATTATCCTTACATTTATTAATATAACATGTTTCGGCGCGGTTGAGTAAACTAATATTATTAATATATTTTATTATTTCCAAATCGTCTTGTATATTTAGTTTTAACCTGTGTTTACTAATAATTAATATGTTCTGCTGCAGATGATTTATTTAATTAGTCCGTGTTTAATTGCAGCGATATGTTCATTATAACGGATACGGAATGTGCGACGCATTTGTCCTATATCGTATATTTTGTTACACAAGTATTACGTTTAATTTTATATATGCCAGATTTATTATGTCTTTATGAATTTATTGGTATTAGTTAATTGGTTAAATAAGTTATTATTTCGTTTTGTACGATATTTTAATTGTTTTACGGAGTGAATTGGTAATACTATTAGTTGCCGGGTTAGCGTATTTTGTTGTCGATAATGCACTTGCAGCGTACTTTTACGCAGTTCTACTCCCTCAGTAATAACGGAAATTCATTTTGTTTCATTTTATTATTAAAATTACAAATAACCTCTGTGTCGCGGAGCTGAAGATTAGTAATTTCGTTGGTTTTTCGAGTTTTAAAAATTTAACGAAATTTTCAATAATTATCGACCTTTTCTGTAAGCAATTAACGAGCAAAGTGTGCAATTTTATTTCGGTGGTAATGGATAAAGCAAATACGACACATATTTGTTGGTAACGACGAAGAAGTAGGAAATTCTGGAGGGGTAAAAGTTTAGCAACACATTTATAAGGTTTTTTCATATCCTTATTTAACTTTAATTCTAATTTCCATTCTAATGTCAATTGTAATTTCGACTGTAACTTCTCGCGTTCTTTTTATTTATGCTTCACTTATTGACAAAAGAATTTCAATTACTCTCTCTAGATTAGTGAATTTATCGCAATTATTGTTGCTTCGGAGGAATTTATTATTGATGTATTTTCGAACGTAATTTTGGCAATAAAATAGCGGATACACACACGGTGGTGCTGAATTTCATTTGAGACGCGCATAAATTAACTGAGCAAAATTCAAATGTAAATCAGTTCTTAGTGAGCATGAACGAATGAGACTCGAGACCATACGAGATTAACAGAGTGTGACTATATTCCGATATCTGGAAAAAGCAATCAAATCTAACCCGGTGGTCGGAAACACTTTTTATATCAATTCTACAATGTCATGTCTGAAGCAATCAGACCGAGTTGCAACTGAAAAATTTCAGCCATTTCCCAGTAAAGTCGGAGGCTAATTTAAAATCCGTCCGTATGCGGACTTTTTTTAACTTCGTTTCTTCTGTTTATGTTTTGATTAACTATAACCGTACAAATTAATATAGGCGCTGCAGTTTTTACTAAAATTTTGATTCACAACAGTTTTCAAATGAGAGAAAACAAAGTGAAAATCAAAAAACGGGAAAACATTTTTTCCGGGTTTTTTTTCTTATTCTTTTTTGGTTGGCTTGCGAACGTATCGCGTCATTTTTAAGCAAATTATAATCGAATGGCAGAGAGACATGTCAAAAAGAAACGCGTCTTCTCTCTTTTAAATTAAAACGAGTACTCCGGAAAGATTACAAGCACGCGGTTTAGGCTTTTATCGTTTAGCGTCGTTTTCTTAATTTTTTATAACTACTCGTATTTTGTTTTCAATTTTTAATTGTAGTCAATTAAGATGTTCGGCGAGTTTATAGTAGATTTGTAAATTTTAAAAAATATTTTTTGATTTTATTTATTTATTTATTTTCTTTATTTACATATTGTGCATAATTCAAGCGTGTTTAGAGTGACACGTCTCGGCAATTCTGACGGAAGTGCTTCGTCTAATCAAAAAAATAATATTTCTTTTCTTTCTAATGAGTTTTACTCAACGAGTAAATTAGCCTAAAAGTGGGAAGAAGGATAAAAAAATAAAGTTCTCATTTAAGAAATACAGGAAATAAAAATAATTGTGATGGCGCAAGTAACAAAAGCAGAAGGAAATGAGAGCGTGTAAGAAGAGCACCGATAAGGAGAGTATACGGAGCTTTAATAGAAAAGAGTAGACGGACGAGGGTTTATTAGGAAAGGCCGGACATTCAAATAAAACATTGATAGTCACAGAAATGGCGAAGACCGAAAAAGTGCCGGTTAAATGGATAATAGATGGAAAAGTTAAATATTTAGGCCACATCGTAAGAGGTGAAAAATTTGAGATTCTACAGCTTATTATGCAGGGGAAAAGTGAGGGAAAAGAAGTGCCGGAAGACGGAGAACAGACTGGATAGAAAATATTAAGAACTCTGGACTGGCATCAGGTCAATCCATGACCTTATCCAGGGAGCAAGAGAACGCAAGTTTTAGCTGCCATCTGATGGCCAACGCTCTGGGAAGGGCTTATCAAGAAGAGAGGAAGAAGATGTCACAAAGAAAGTAATTAGAAGGGGGATGCAAAAGGACAAAGTTGAGTAAAAGCAGATGAAAACCGTGAATGCGGGAAGTAGTTTAAAACGAAGACCACATTTAAGAGAGGAGGGAAGTATCAAGAAAATCACGGATGAAGTTGAAGAGATGGCTGAATAGAGAGATAAAGGGAGGCGGGATTAGTAAAGAATAAGATTAAAGTCGTAATTTAGAATGAGTGGCTGAAGGAAGAAAAACAATATATGTATTACTAGCAAAAAAGGTGAATTTTCCAGTGGAAATGGAGGAACCGGCTAAATCGCCACCAGTTCATTACGCTCAATGTCTAAATGACATCAGGAATTGACGAAAGAAGATCGATCAGCGAAGAAGGAAAAGATCACTAATGAAGAAAGCGTATGAGAAGCACTACCTAATCGGACGAGAGATAATAGAAGGAAGGTTAGAGAGATGATAGCGCTTGTAAAGCTCTTTTAGAACCGGAGATTATGTTGTAGAAAAGTAATAATGAAGAAAGGACAGCACGCAGAAGAGCGACAGATTCGGCACAGCCAATTGAGGAAAAGAAGGCAAGTTTAGAAGATTCAGAAGAAAACCAAAAAGTGATACAAGCCAGTTACGTCGTACGGCGATATAGGACCTGGTTCCCGATTCTGCATATTAGGAATATAGATAAATTCCTCTCGCGCCCTGGGGTAATCGACATCTACAGCTAAGGAGCTCGAAAAAGGAATAACACAAAAAAAAAGAAGAAAATGATACGTTTCCGTAATTCACGCGCTGAAAACAGTTTCAATTGTCCTCAATGTCCTGAGCATGTTTTTTTCTTGTTTTTTTTTCGATTTCGAAATCGAAACGATCGGATAAATTTCGGAAAAGCTCGACGAAATTTGCGTGTCGAGTGAAGATACTAAAAACCGGTGGTGCTGGGGGGCTAAAAAAAAACCACTGGAAAACGATAAACGGCTGGAAATGAAAAAGAAATTAGCTAATTGTGGAACAACACCCGGGTGGTGATTTATGAACGGAGGGCATTGTTCACTGAAGACGCTAGGCAAAGCGAGCGCGGCACTGGCAGTAGCGTCTGCTCGTTTTTAAGCGTTAACGAGAAGAAATTAATTGCGGCCCTAGGCGGGCTCGGCGGTTAGCAGTTCTTTCGGCCTGGCCTAATTAGGACGTTGCAATTTCCTAATGAAATTACGACGCGAAATTTTCTAAAGCGGCCAGACGAGAACTCGCGCGCAGAATGATCAGCGGCAGAATTTGTTCTTCGGAAGACGATTAGTAGGCCACGCGATACCCGGATAAAATGCAGATATCGTCGTGGCGCGGAATATGTACGCCGGTAACGATAAGCAGCAGGCCCGCGAGCCAACCGTTTGCCTTCTCAATCGAACCGCACGGCGACCGAACGAAGACTTTGTCATCCGTGACTTCTTCGAATAATGAATGCGTGTCGGCAGAAGATAATATCTGCGCGCAGACACGAGCCGCTGGTCCGAGCAGAAGCGGCTGTCAAGTCGGAGAACATCGCGCCGCGCGCTGTTTATATAATTACGGGAGCCGCAGCGCGGGGCTCGGGCCGCGGCCCAAATTCGGCGAAATGAACTTAATTATTATTTACATTTGTAATTACATAACTGCTCGACGCGCTGGCGATATTGTAATTTAATCTTTCAGTCGAACTGAGCTCTGCTACTTTTGGCTGAGCGCCGCCGAAAACAACAAACGCACGCCGGTCGACCGTCGGACGGCGGACAGACAGACAGACCGAACTTATCTTTAGTAATTAATTTCTTTGTTCAATTTCCTTTCCTTCAGATTAGCGTTGTTCGCCGCTCTCGCCGACGACAACCGCTGAAAGCCCTTCGTTGTCGAGAAGTTTCTCTTCTGCCCGGAGTTTTTTCTGTCGTGCACGCGGCCAATCTGGTCTGAACATCTGCACGCCGTTTGCCGGCGGTTCGCTCCGACATCGCAAACACCTCTCTCTGTTCTCAGCTTAATCGTTACCAGTCGATGTGTGCAGTTCTTTTAATTCAATTTTTACCTAGGGAATAGCTCTCCTTCCGTACCGGACCATCTCTGCGCAGAGAAGTGGTGCCCGCCTGATAAATTCCTAATTTTTTAATTACGAGACAACGCTCGATAAACAGCTTTCCGTTTTAGCTTTTTATTTCGAGAGCAGTTTCTTGTCTTTCGCTAGACCTCACTTAACAGCTGAGACCAATAACTTAAAAACTGCTGCGAGAACTGAAAGAAATTGTTCTTCTACCGAGCAGTTCGCCGTTATGAAACTAAATAATACGTTTACGTATGAAAATTAAAACGCGATATAGATACACGTGCCCGATAAAACAGTTGTATTACATATTTTTCAAACGTGTCGCCTAATTTCATATTCGTGATAAATATCGAATGCCTTCTCATTTTATTTTTTCTGCTTTTGGTGTCTGCGTTGGTTTTTATTCAGTTTTACCTTTTAAGGCATTTTACAAAAAAACATTTCGAATTATTTTCAATTTGAAGTAGTTTAAAATTCTACCAAATGTTCGCAATTTTTAAATTTACTTTTTTTTTTTTTTTATTTTAAATAATTTGCGGGTCCCACAAGGCAATTGCCCGCCGTCTGTAGGTTCCCAACATAATTATATTATTTATTCATCGTATACATCTTAAATCTAATACATCTAATTCGTCTTATATACATATATATTACTTAATTCAACTTACTATTTTTACTATTCTACGTCTAATTTTTAAATCAATACATTTATACCTATCGCACATCCTAAAACAACATTTTCACATAAGCTATAAGTAATGTAGCTATAACTGAGCACCAAACATTATTATTTTTTTCCATTACATCATTTATAATTATTTACTCTTTCAATCAATTACCCGTCTTCTTATTGCTGTTCCTTTTCTATGACTATCCATTTCTCATTCTTTGCACCACGCAATCAACCATAAGGGGTATTGTGTGTTTTTTTTGTTTTTAGTAAAACTTTAATGAAGAAAAAATGTAAGAAACTGTTTACGATTCGACAATTATTTACTTGCAAGTACAAGTATACTGAAATTTCAAAGGACTTCTTTCGTCGGTCCTGTTTATAATAAATTTTACGTCAAACAATTTTAACTGCAAAACGAGATGTTTTTGGTTGTCTCTTTTTTTCTTTTTGTTTTTCTTTTCAACGAATTAATTATGAAATAATTTAAAATTGCTTTGCGATTAACAACGAATAAGGTTAAGTCCTCAGAAGGTGTTTTTTTTTTTCGTTTTTTTTTTGGGGGGGGGGGGGCTTTAAACTCAAATTCCACTTATCGTCTGTTTATTTCACTTATATTAATCTCAATCGTATCACTATTAACTATACCAATATCCTACTTCTTCTTACAAAATAATCATAGATTGCGTGATGTGTAATCGGTAGTGAAAGGATATAATTCATATTATACAGACACGGGATATTATAACGCTCGATGGAAGTCAGTTTTTTTTTTTGTTTTTTTTTTAGGAAATTTTTGAAACTGTGTTAAGTAAAAATATACTCCCCGACTGATTTTCACCTTTTTTTGGAAAAATTTTTTAGAGGTGGAAAAATATACTCGTATTTAGAATAATTCTATAATACTTAGACATGAACAATAATTATGAAAGTTCGGAGAAATTTTCAGAAGCGTAAAAATTTACTTAGGCTGAATCCATAGTACTTAGGCTTGAAGAAAAAAAATATATATATATATCAAGTGGCAGCGTGTGTGTGCGCGCGTGGGATCGGTCCGTGCACCTTTGCGGAGGCTAACGATATGGTGCGTATATGCGTGGGAACGGGCGGTATGCTATCGTGAGCTACTGGGAGGGGTGTGCGGGGTTGAGGTTATATTGCGCTTTTTAATATTATACTTAGGGTAAATAATTTGGAAATTTTATACTTACGCTCAGAATTTTGAAAAAATCGCGGCAACGTAGTGAGAGGGAGGGGCAAGTGGGGACTTGGGTTAGTTTCGGACATGAAAATAATATACTTATGTTAATTTTTAAACGATTCGGCTTAACGGAAATGCCGGGGAACCGTACAAGGAAAATTTGGGGAAATTTCGTTGTGAATTTTCAGCGTCCGAGCAAGAAATTGGGTTACTTTTTGCCTGCCGAATAAAATACTTAGGTTAGTTTTTTGCAGTCTGCACGCAGTTTCGGGGGCTATGACGTCAGACCGACCAGGTCTCGCATTTATAGACTACTGAAATCTTTGCTCAAAAGAAACAAATAGCGAAAATAACTAGTGGGAAAGAAAAGGACAGGATATAGGAAGCACAAGCCTTAACAAATAGGAATACAAAAAAATGCTCCGCAGAAAGAGATGAACACTGGAAGCATACACGATCGGCGTCGCAAATAGCTGCATCATCAGGAAGGAGAGGACAGTGTGGGGGGAAAGAATCAGGGAAAAACGAAGTATCTGGACGAAGGCAGCAAAGATTGGCCAAAACGCATACGAACAACGGAAACAACATCAGAACGCCGGAGGGAGGGATGCAAAGGAAACCATGAATAGGTAGGAACAGTAGGCTAAACAGACAGATGAAATGAATAAAATTATTAGCAAAGGAGGCAGCGTAAATATTCGATACCATGATCTGATATGGAAGCTTCAACAAATCGATAGAAGGTTAGCGGATGGAATTTAAAAAAAAAAAAAAAGGGCGAGAATAAGCAGCATCCCGAGCTAAGGAATCAGTCGTTTCATTACCAAATATGCCTGAGTGGCTAGGTACCCACAGAAAGTCAATTATGAATGAGTGACCGTATACGGAGGATGACAAAGTCACACGAATGATCACGAAGGGGAGAGGATATGGCCGGAAGGGCGCTCAAGGAGTCAGAGATAATTAAAAATTTCGAGGAAATGCGGCTCGAGGAAATGAAAGATTTATACAGCCTTGTTGATTAGCTCGAATTGCGCATTTTATTTATATTTTTACCATCTTCTTTACGCCAGAGTGTTTCGTCGTTCTCCACTTTTGTTTATAGCTGGTCAAAAGATTACTCGTTCTTCTTGTCTTTATTCTATTAACGCTCATCAATCTTTAACAACGTACATCAAATCCTGAAGGTTAGCCTGAATGTAAGGAACCTCATAAGTAACAGGAAAATTACAAAAATCGCGAACGAAGAAGCGCTTACCGTGGGAACGTCTTTTTGGGAGTAGTGAAGTCGGGAATTTTATCCGAAGGTGTCGCAGAAATGGTAAAAATTGTATTTTCCTTTTGCGGTTCTCAATTTCATTCTTGCAGATGTCTTGTAATCGAAAAATTGGATGTACTCGAAAGGTTTCAAAAATTCTTCTTTCCGATGTTAATTTTCTATTTTTTATCCGGACAAAGACAAAGAGAAAGCATTACTACTTTGCAAGGTTAAAAACATGTACCTCAGTCTCCAGTAAAACCTCTTCCCGGCAATCTGGTGCATGTGTCTCTCGAAAATCTCGATTTTCATTTTACAGCTCTTTTGCAATGCTTCCGTTTTGTAACGCATTTTCTTGTTTATGCCGAGGTACGATAAAAACGGAACTAAATACTAATGGGAACTTGAACCGTGCACAACCTCCGCTGGCCAGCGACGGATCAAACGAGTTTTGAAGGATGGTAGAGATGTTTCAATCGAAAATTTCCGCGCTACTCAGGAGAAGGGTTACCTTTGAAAAATAAAACGACGTTGAAACTAAAGTTTCGCTGACTGGAACACAGAGGAACGAAAGTTCCTTTGAAAGAATTCGCAAGTTCCAACCGCGACACCGAACTTCCGTGAAAGCCGAAGGCCAGGAACTATGCGAAATATAATCTTACTGAAGGCCGGTTAACCGCAGATGTGCTTTCTTTAACATTACTGTTGTGATGATAAGACGTGTGATTCTACTTTCTTGTTAACCGCGACGTCGATGTCTGCTGGCGCGGTATAATATATTTATATTTCCTGAAGGTGAAGGTACGGTTTATCTTTTCTTATTTTTACGAACATTCGTTAAGTAATTTGAATATTTCATCCGGAAGTAGTAGCGGAGTTAAAGTGGAAGCGCTGGAACGCTGATGAGCTATCTTCATCGAAAGAAATAGCCGAGTCGTGGGAGTAGGCGTTGAGGAGTGTCGACTTTCAGATGAATAAGGAATTTCGGAAACAGCTAACGAATAACACTCTATGCAGGCGGTTGTTAATAACACGCTGACAAACTTCTTTGCTCAGTTGAACAAGAAAATAGTTAGCGCGAATATCGAAATAAATAACGCAGGTTGGGTGATTTAGTATAGCCGACGAAATTCACTGCTGATATACGGAATTTCAGAGGTGGATAAAGATGCTGACGAATGTGTACTGTTAAACTAGCGAAAGAGAAGTTATCGGTAAATATTCTGTTGGAGGCTATTTGTAGATCGCACCGATTCGGTAAGTGACGTAACGATAAATCGGACATTAATAACAAGGCCTATCGTGGTGAAATTTTTAAGCTACAGGTACCGAAAATTATTATTCGATAATAAGAGATTATTAACACTAAACCTATCAGGCCCGTTTTGAAATTTAGTTTCGATTTTCGTGTATATAGCGTTACCGTATCGCCATGTAATTTTTTGACTTTTTCTATAATATATATATATATATATATATATTAAATTAGCGGGTAAAAGAATGATAGAATTACTTAATTTTCTGTTTAATTTAGTTTTAAAGAATAGAAAAATCCCTAAATCATGGAAACAAGCAAAGATTATCTTAATATACAAGAAAGGAAAAAAAAAGATAAAATAGAAAACTATCGCCCAATAAGTTTAAGCGCCACGGTGTCTAAAATATTTTCTAAGGTTGTAGCTAATAGGTTGAAACAAATACTAAATTTTGAACAATCTATAGAACAGGCTGGGTTTCGAAATGGATTCTCAACCATCGACCACTTACATGTGATAAATCAACTTTTAGAGAAATGTAAGGAATATAAAATAGGGATAAATTTAGCATTCATAGACTATAAAAAAGCGTTCGACTCGTTAGAGCACAAATATTTAGACAGAGCATTAAAAAATCAAGGAGTGTCCGGAAATTACAGGGAACTTATAAGGGATATGTACACGGATATGAAGGCAAGAATAGTAACAGACATAAAAGGCGAATATTTTAATATAGGAAAAGGGGTAAAACAGGGAGACCCATTATCTCCTTTATTATTTAACACTGCTTTAGAGGAAGTTTTTCGAGAGTTGGACTGGGAGGAGAAAGGTATAAGCATAAATGGGATAAAGTTAAATAATCTTAGATTCGCAGATGACGTAGTGATTATGTCCGACGATATAAACGAACTACAGAACATGCTAAATGATTTAAACAAGGCGGGAAAGAAGGCTGGCTTAATTATAAATTTAGATAAAACAAAAATACTATCTACAGACGAAAATAAAACAAGAATTACAATAGACAACACAGAAATCGGAAAGGCAGAGAGTATTATTTATTTAGGACAACTAATATCTCTAAAAAATAAAACAAAAAAAGAAGTAGAGCGTAGAATCGCACTCACTTGGAGAAAATACTGGTCACTGAAACATATTTTTAAGGGACCTTACAGAAATGAACTAAAAAGGGAAATTCTAAACGCTTGCGTCCTGCCTACCTTAACATTATGGAGGTCACACATGGACAATAATAAATAATATCATGAATAAAATTGAAATATGTCAGAACGCATTAGAGAGATCTATGATTGGAGTTAAATTAAGAGACAAAATAAACTCAAAAAAAAAATCAAAAACGAATTAAAAGTTAAAGACAATTTTACATGGGCAATAAGAAGGAAAATATGGGATTGGGCAGGACATATTGCAAGAATGGATTCCACAAGATGGACTAAAAAAATAACAGATTGGACGATATACGCAAAGAGAAAAAGAGGAAGACCGGAAAACAGGTGGGAAGATAGTTTCGCTAAAATGTTAAAACACAAACAATACCATCAGGTGGCTTATGAAAGACTAGAGTGGGCTCGGTTGAGGGAGGCCTTTGCTCCTTTTTGAGGGCTAAATTAAATTATATAATAGTTTATTTACTTCAATGTTGTATATTGTGTAACGTTATATCATAAGGCTAATAAATAAATAAATATATATAATCCATTTTTCAATATTCACGAATTTCTTTATTGCTCACTTTCTGAAAAAAAATCGTAATATGTCTACCATGAGCGGTCATTTGACCGGTTGAGGAATAAGGTGAATATAACAATATTTTATGGCATGATTTACATTTGGTTTCTTATTTATGCCCCGTTTGGTTTTTTGATTTTTACTTCATCATTTGTATATTAATCAATCTCCAAAAATGTCAAAACATCAAAAAAATATCAATTTATTAGACAAAATAAATAGTATTGACGAGGATTGTTCGGAAGATGGCTAGGAAGTTTTCGATATCGAAGTATTGATACAGCGGAGAACTTATTTGACAGCGGCAGTGACGAAGAGGATATTTTGGATGTACCAAGAGGTCAAAAAGGAAAGAGAACTATAAACATGAAAATGGGGAAGAGATTGAAACTGGTACGGACGGAACTGTTTGGCAAAAAATAAGAGAAGAGTTTAACCGCGGAAGAGCACCGATATATAATATTTTCAAGGGAATGTCAAGGCCGACAGGATAGGCCAGACGAAATATTACCAAAGTTGACTCGGCATTTTCCTTGATTATTGAACATGATTGAACAAATAAAAATACATATATACGGAATTAGAAACATTTCGAGTGCTGGAAATGAAATGGAATTTATCTGCTGCAAAATTACGTGCATTTATTGGACTTTTATATGCACGCGGTTCATACGAGGCTAAAAATATGGATTTATCTTATTTATAAAATCAGAAATGGGGTCCGTAATTTTTCTCGACAACTACGAGGCGAAATGAGTTTACCAAAGTCATGAGGTTTGTTCGGTTTGACAACAGAAATTAACGAAGCAAACGCTTACAAAGTGATAAGTTCGCTTTGATGTCTGAAGTTTGGTACGGATTTATCGAAAACAGTCAAAAACCAGGAGCTTTAGATGAACAGTTGTTTCCAACAAGAGCACGTTGCAGATTTACTCAATACATGCCCAATAAACCAGACAAATTTGGCATAAAATTTTGGTTGGCTTCCGATGTAAAGAGTTAATACCATAGTAAACGGCTTCCCATATTTGGGAAAAGATGAGGGAATCATCGGTGATCTCACTTGGGCGATTACAACGCAGACGTTAAAATATCGGATCACGACATGATAATGCAGTAATAATGGAGAGGGGAATAAACGGAGCGAAGTCAAGAAAAACTGATCAAGTGGAAAGAAAAAAGAGAGGAACGGGAAGCCGAAAAATTATATGTAAACATAAAGGAAAAATTCGAAAAAGTATACGACGCGAAATAAAAAATAAGAAAAAAGGAACGGTAAAATGTCGAACTAAGAAATAAGTATAAGCAATTAAAGTAAATGCAGAAATAAGACGGCAAAGTTTTGCGAGCAGGAAAACATGGTTAAATACAAATAAAACCATAAGAAAAATCTAGGAGTAGATGAGATGATCAAGATACACTTTTCGAAGGGGCAAGTAGGAATTGAAATTATGAACAAGTTCAGCGGAGATGAAAAAAACTCTCGGTGTCCAAATCGTACATCGTGTGAATCTCCGTTCGGAGACGGCGTAAGAAGAATAAAAAAACTAGAACACAAATGTAGCAAACTATCATTAGGGGAAAGAAAAGAGAATAAACCGAAAGTAAACATGTACGTACGTAAAGCAAACACATAGAGCAGGTGGGGAAAATAATTGAGGGATTGAAGAAAATAAAGGCCACCGAAGTAGATGAGATAAGAATAAACGATATGAAGACAATAAAAATATCTATATATATATATATACATATATATATATATATATATACATATATATATATATATATATATAGTAAAAAAAATTACGACACTGTGATAATTATGACATTAACGGAAGGAAGAATATCAGATATGGACTGAAGATTTCGAAAACATATGAAAACGCAGTGAGAATATGAAAATTATAGACCGGTTGCTGTAAGTAATGTGATTGCAACAATGCTAGAGAAAAATATGGAGAAAATAGTTTAACGAAATATTCACAAAAAAATCGGATAATTGATAGAACACAATACGGGTTTCAAAAATGCAAATCAACATCGAAAGCGATCGGTGAGATTACGGAAAAAATATGATTCAATTTTGAAGAAGGGAAGAAGTGTTATAACATTTATAGATGTAACACTAAAGCATTCGAAACGATTGACCATAAAATACTCACGAGGAAATAGAAATAACGCATAGTGTTAAAAAGTGGTTCCAAAACTATTTAAACCAATGAGTAAATTGAACGAACAAAGAAAAAAGAGTAATTGAATGTGGGAGAGTTCCGCAGGGTAGTAACTTACCGCCAAACGGTTTATACAAGGAATTAAAGTAATACTCGTTCGCGGATGATATAGCAATAATTACAGCACATAAAGATATTGAAGAGGCAGAAGTAAGAATAAAAAAAAAATCTAAGCACAATAAACAGTTGGGCACATGATAAAAATCTAAGAATTATTGTATCAAAAACTAAAGCAACGGTACTACGTTTGAAAAAGGATATAGGTGTGATGTATAGTGTCGAAATTTAATAATGCACTCAAACGAATGTGTACATTAGTGGGACGAAAGAAATAAATGTGAAAAGATAAACTGCCGGAAGATAGTAGTGACCCAATTTAAATATTTCGGGGTAATGATGCACCGAAGAATATGTTGCGAAGAAAATTAGGGCAACATTACCAGCATTATACTACACTTTAAAGAAATATGCAACAAATAAAACATTAAAAATGATGTATCATCATGCGCTAATTGAGGATCAGATATGGTAATTCAGGCATGGAGAATGGCTAGGGAAACGTACACGGAGAAAATAAGTATACCGCAGATATGAAATTAATATCAGATCATAAATGCGAGACCGAAAGTGAAATAATTCAAAAAGAAGTCGTGTACTGATCTCGTTAGAGGAATGTACTTATTTATAAGGATATGGGATGCCATAATGACAGGTAAGGAAATCGAGCAGGAGAAAAGAAGAGAAATAGAATATGGGCTGAGGGAAAAATATTTCTGCAAACTGTCATTAGCTAAAACAAAGATGGTGGAGCAAACTGACAAACACAACTTAGTTGTTGAATAAAATGCCTAAAGAGCTAATAAAGGAGGAAAAGGTTGCGATGAAAAAAAGGAAAATAATAAAGGAATGGTTGCAAGAAGAGGGAAATATACGAAGAATAATTAAATAAGAGAAAAGGGTTCGGAACATAATGATTAATAAAAGTGAAGGAAAATGAATAGAGGCAGAATAAAGTTTCAATAAACAATAGATTGGTTATAGTTAAGCTAGAAATAAGTAAAAAAGTAGGATAAGTTGTAACAAAATATTTGCGCGGCGATAAGTATATATGTAATATATAAAGTAGTTATAGAAATTATTAGATATAAGGAAACTCGTTGACAAGCGTTTAGGTCGGCGATATGTATTAAAAAAAAAAAAAAAAAAAAAAAAAAAAAATCAGTAACAAACATGTACGGATTTATATAGATTTTTTTTTTTTATTTACAAAAAAATTTCCAAAAAGTATACATTTATAAGTTTTAAGAAACTTGACTTATGAAAGGATATATGTATAACATGCAGGAGTAAAAGTATGTTTGTACGAAATAACGATCGAGGAAAAATAAACATTAAAATGTTCTAATTTTAAAGGATTTGGTGACAGTTACTTCTGTTATAACCCATTATTAAGTACTAATAAAAGCAATATGAATTTTTGTTACTTTATGTCTTGATCGATTTGTTTATTCCTAGGTCAATGAAAATGGATAAATTGCGGCACGTGAATGTTTGCCCGAACTAAATGGCAGTGAAAATTACTTCGAAACACGCCATTTGAACATAGAAATTTTGAAAAGAACAGTTTCGGCAATATTTCAGAGATGTTAAAATAAATACAGGAATTCGATGAACTTTTTCAAAAGAACTAAAAAAGCGCTCACAATTTCGTTTTGTAAATTGCTTCGCTAGGGAACTTTAAATTTTTTGTAAAATCGATTATGCCGCTTGAAATTCGCTAATAATTCCGCCATCGAACTAGCCGACATACAAAATGTAATAAATAATGCGAATATCTAAATGAAACAAAAAAAAAAAAATTAAAAGAAGTAATGCACGCAATCGACGGTCGAATTATCCTTTAATTAAATACATCTTCGAAATTGACGAGGAAGGGAACATTTTAGGAAATATAAAATAATGACGTGACCGCAAGAAATGGAAAAGAATACACATTGGCCGAGAGAAAGTGTACAAGTTTTAACAATAAAACGAAAAATTAACATGGCCGACCGGCACCGAGATTCAAACTACACCTGTAGCTTGTTATAATGCGCCCTACTAACAGAAGACCACACACTAGGGACAAGAGTATGTGATGAAATAGGTGTTATAAAATATGACACTTGTAGATGACGAATTTGTTATTTGCACTTAAATCGGATTTGCGATTGAGCAACGGATATACTAGCGAGATAGCTCTGTTTATTTTAACCGAGATGTACTCGATATGTTTGCTGTAAGTTAATTTGTTGTCTAATAAAAAAGCCAAGATATTTGATATGATTAGACCAGGCAATGTCAGTTCCAGAAATGATTTTAGTTTTCTTGGCAATTGGGGTCGCCGGCGGGTGAAGAATATCGCTTGGGTCTTTGATCGATTAATATATTAATCTGCCATCGGGTAAAGTATTTTAGAACGCGTGTCGAGGCTCTCTGAAGTCTGTTACTTATGGTACTAGGTCTATAAGAACTACAATAGAGGGCAACATCGTCATCATATAAAGCGACCACCTCAGTGTTAGAAATTTTAGGAAAGTCGCTGAGAAACAATATAGAGAGGAAGGGCCCGAGGACACTACCTTGCGGTACGCCTGCAAGGACAGTTTTCCTTGTGGATTGATAATTATTAAGAGTTACGTAAAACAGTCGGTTGTTAAGGTAGTTTATAATTATTTTAATTAAGTACGCAGGAAATTTAGAATTTATTAGTTTGTATATAAGTCCTCGATGCCGGCTAGTATCGAAAGCTTTAGCCCCATCGAAGAGTACTAACCCAGAATGTTTATTTCGATTAAAATTGTCCGTGATGAATTCGGGGTTATTCTGGCAACTTGCTGAGTAGTAGAGTGACGAGGTTGGAATCCAAATTGACTTATTGGTAAACATTTTTTCAAGCCCCAACATAGTCCGCGAGATGTTATTTCAACAATCATTATTAATGGGCCACCCCTGATAAATTCCTATCCCTCGAAATTTATGCAACAATCTGAATTCCATACTAACAGTGTCAGCCATCCTGAGGGTTGTGGCTCATGCGAGCTCTGATTAGAATTATCACATCGACAGAACCTCGTGGGGGTTGAGTGTAGGGTTGTGATGCCACGATTGGCCTCATCAACCCAACACCGGGGTTTGAACATGGATTATGATGCACCTACTACAACGAACATCGGAAAACAGTCTAAAAATGCACCGAGAGCAGACTGGGCCGTTGAAAGTTAAGGTGCAGCCGTAATGATTAACAAAAAAAATCCGAACGTATTTAGATTTTACCGTATTTATTAATTAAACTCACATTGTTTATGTATATTCGCAATAAATAAATGTTTAACACGTAATTAAAACAATTATATATTAATTAAAACTACGTGTTAAACATTTATTTGTTGTACTTTGATTTGTTGCATTGGTAACCTCATCAACTTATTACAGTCATTCACGTCACACATAAGGAATTCACGGGATCCTCACTTTAGTTTCCTTCAATCTTACCGGCGGGGAGTTAAAGGCAAAAATTGGGAAAAATGAAAATTATTTTTCCATTTACGCATTTTGTCGAACTTACCTTTACATTGGAACTTGTTTTTTAGGATTCCGTTAATACATAATGTACGAAATCCTAATAAGATAGTTCAGAAACGACAAAACTATTCAATTAAAATATGCAATAACTCACGAACGGAGTGTGACTTATTAATTACGAATTTGAATCGTAAATTCCAATTCAAATTCTCTTTAAGACAATATCGATGACTTCAAGTTATCACTGTGGACGCCAAAAAAACCCCAAAAACCGTTAATAATATATTGAATATGGAATATAAAACGACCTGAAAAATCACCCTTAAAAATTTCATAACTCATCGCCAGATAAGCCTATAAAAGTGAAATTCAAAATATAAAACAAAACGTAGAAGCTCTTTCATAGAGGTGAAAAATTGCACGGACACCACTTTGGACTGGAAAACAACAAAAAATTTACGTACATGTAAATATTAGCCCGAGTAAAAAAAGAGTAGAGAAAACCAAAACGTATTTGCAAAAAGGACCGCTTTATAGGATAAAATTATAGCCGAGCTTACAACTTTATATTTAGACCCTCCGGACTAAGTAATAAACTTATGTATGAATATTGTAAACTTGAATATAAACATAAAAATATACAAAACAATTTTCTAACGTTGTTAATATATATATATATATATATATGTATCTTTTGGTAATTTTCTTTTTTTAACCATAATTTTTAAAAACACAAAACATCAACACAGAAATCTTTATTAATCAAAAAAAGAGTGAAACGTCACAAAAATATCCTGACATGTTTCGGACAACAACGTTCCATATTCAACTGTTCTCATATGAATATATGTAGCGTTGTTCTTCTAAACGTGACATTTTTGTGACGCTTACTCCTTTTTTTTTTTTGATTAATAAAAACTTCTGTGTTGATGTTTCGTGTTTTTAGAAATATTATTTAAAATTACGAATCGAGAGTTATACGCGAAGCTAGAGTATTTCGCAAATGCAAAAATTGTTTTATTTTGTACGATTTCGCGTTTATAATTTATTTGTATCAAATTTGAAATTCATTTTATCGCGATGTCTTACGTAACTTTAGTTTTTGAGTGAAATTTGTTTCGGGGACGGCTGGGTGTCGTCATTACATTTTTCAAGAGTATTTTTAACGGTAAGAGGCGCTGTCCTTCTTTTTCTTTTTTCCCATCCCCTCCCATTTTAAAAGCCGAAGCGGCTCTGAAAAAAGGCAGTTATGATATTCCGGTCTCGGATTAGTTTGTATGCTTGACACATATCCGGAAAATTGCAAGTCCGAGATGACGGAAAGAAATTATATTTGCCGAAATGTCAACTTAACTTGCCCGGCGAACAACTTAGTGTCTTTCTTACTTGATCCTTCCGAGCTACAGTGTGTTGCAGTGGTCGCGGCTGAAAATTAGATTGATTGTTGTATACTGATTTAACCACGGGGGAAATTATAAATTGTCCAACTCGCAGATGATAACCTGTCATTATAACGTCGCGTCTGCGTAGGCAAGAAGAATTCCGAAAAAACTCCCATTTGACGGAAACTCCTCGGCAAACGAAGTATACTGAAAAGGAGGGGGAAAAAAAACCCAACGGAAACACGAAACGCTGCTTCGAATTTTTACATTATTTAACTGAATTCGGGGATTAGTTGTGAAAAGTTTTCAAATAATTATAATCGGTTGGTTTCCTTCAAGGACTGTTCCGGAAACGAAATAAAACTGACACCTTTCGAAGTTTCGGAAATTTTTCATTCTCTTTTTCTTTGAAATCATTACTGAGTCCCTATTAAATTATTCAACCTACCTGCCTGAAAAATTAATTTCCAGTTTAGTTATGTGAAGTTCGATTTTTGTTTGTTTTCTTTTGTTTTCTTTTATTTATTTATTTTAAAGGTAATAATTATTTCACCTAGTGTTAAGATTGTATTACTCAATTATAATAAATAAAAATAATTTATTTTTCGTATTTTTTTCCCGATTTAAGCAGGTTAATGTAGCGTCAATAAAAATCAATGTTAGCCGATTTTTCTTATTTATTTAAACGATTAAAAAGACACAACTATACTTTTAATATTGCGGAGATTTTTCAACGAATGACAATTCTACGCTTTATATCTGCTCGTGATTCTGAGATTAACATTTCTTTGGTACAATGTTTTTCCAACTGAATCTGAAGCGTTCGTTTGAAATAATTCCAAGTTATTTTTTAATTCGTTCAGTATATCATCAGGTTTAAACAATACAACTGGACTCTTATGCCGGCACCACAGTAGCGAGTAAAACTAACATCGACGTCCACAAATTAACAGCCAGAAACTCTACCCAGTTCGTAACATTTGACACACTAAACTCAACGTTAATTCCGATCTCTTGCTAACCACGCTATCATCTGAAGTATGATGTACCGAATTTTCTTTTCCAAAAAACTCATAGAAAAGTTTTATTAAAACTATTACGGACGGAGTGTATTAGCTCCGAAAACATGTTTAAATAAATTCATATAATTCGTTCACAGCTGTCTACACGAATGCGAAGAACAGGAAGGCGCTCTATGGTGATTATTGCAGGCTAAAGGATGGCAGGTCGTCGCGATAGCCTAGTTGCTAGAGCACTTGACTTCCGATATGGTGGTCACGGGTTCGATCCCGAGCGACGACGAACTTATTACAAGAATTAAATAAAATACACCCTGTCAAGAAAGTATCGGGAATTGTTAAATAAAACGAACAATTTTTAATTTTCATCCAAATTTATTTTGTCACCTTCAAAATAACATCCATTCGAAGCGATGCACATATGCCAACGCTTTTTCCACTCGGCAAAGCACTTCTGATAGGCGGTTTCCGGGATGGCCTTTAGCTCTCGCGTCGCATTCGTCTTGATGTCATCAATCGATTCGAAGCGCATTCCCCGTAGCGGAAATTTGAGTTTTGAGAATAGGAAGAAGTCGCAGGGTGCTAAATCTGGTGAATACGGCGGTTGTTCGATGATATTTACCGAGTGTTTGGCCAAAAACTCATTCACAATTATGGCTTTGTGAGACGGCGCATTATCGTGATGGAGAATCCAAGAATTGTCGACCCACAAATCGTTACGTTTACGACGGATAGCCTCTCTCAAATGTCTCAAAACACTTAAGTAAAACTCTTTGGTGACTGTCTGTCCGGCTGGCACATATTCATAGTGTACCACGCCTCGAATATCGAAGAAAACAATCAACATGATCTTCACTTTCGATCGGCTTTGGCGAGGTTTTTTCGGCTTTGGCGCGCCAATTGGCCGCCATTCGGACGATTGCTGGTTCGTAAGCGTGTCGTACTCGTACACCCATGTCTCGTCACCAGTAATTATCTTTTCCAAGAAGGTAGGATCCAAATTGGCTCGATCCAGCATGTCTGCAGCTACCTGTTCTTGGTACTTTTTTTGAAAGAAATTCAGGTCTTTCGGAACAAGCCGAGCCGCAACGCGTTGCATACCCAATTTTTCGTGCACAATCGTACGTACGCTCTCGTGTGACATGCCCAATCCATGAGCCTTCTCTCTCAAGCTCACATGACAATTTTCAGCAACGATTTCCTTGATTTTATCGACGTTATCATCGGTCACACTCGTTGAAGGCCGTCCAGAGCGAGGCATGTCTTCGACCGTCTCCCGACCATCCTTGAACGCTCTGTACCACTCGTAAACCCGCGTTTTTGATAAAGCAGATTCACCAAAAGCCTTCTGTAACATTTTCAGTGTATCGGCACAAGAAATTTCGTTCGAAACACAGAATTTAACACAAGTACGTTGTTCAATATTTTCACTCATTGTAAAACTTCGACAAAACACTTCAAGGTCGACTGATTTTAACAGCTGCTGTAAACACACTGGTTGACAGATCGCGCTAAAAATAGGCATCATAATACAAAACAGTTGTACCAACCTGGGAAAAAAAAATTATCTGCCTAGCTATTACCCGGGAGATTTAAATTGGCAATTCCCGATACTTTCTTGACAGGGTGTAAATACTCTACTAATAATCACGTGTGGAAGGCAATGGCAAACCACCACGTTCAACATCATATGCGCGCTAGGTCAGTACACAGCAGACATAAATAGGACTGCACTTGTATATCGATAAATCAAACGATTACTAATCAGTTCCGAATGTAGTCTTGCGTGTGTACACCTGCGTTGCATATAATAATTGCTATGAGCGCTACCTATATCGGTACAGCTAAATGTACGAATAGGTTGCGCCAACGCGCTATGTAGCGTACGGCACCTGAGATGATGAAAGGATAGCAGGCGAAGGAGTTCGGCAAAGAAATCATTCGAACGTGTAATGTATTGTAGATGTTCGTATTTTAAGAGACTGATCGACGAACCGACGTCGAGTGTTCGATGATATTAGTGTTCTAGTTTATCGATATAGACTTGTTTAGTCGATTAAATTATATTGACCGAGGAAACTGGTGGCAATGGCGAGAGGCCAAAACAGAGAAAGGAGGAAAGCTCATAAATTGTGGACTCTTGCCGTACCTGCCGTTGGACACTAAATCTATAGAACTAGAACGGGCATAAATCGGTAGTCACAACACTTTCAGTAAGGCACTGCAAAGAAGAAGAGGTATATCATTTCCACCTTAGATCTTTCAATCGTGTTCATCATACAGACAGCGTTCTCTTCGTACTGTCTTCCGTCGGCATCGTAGGCTTTCCTTTAATTTATCTGCGAGTCCAATTTCGTAAGATCGAATCCTAATATTTTTCACATATTTTCGGTGCATCCTTTTCGGTCCGTCTATTATTTTAATTCCGTATTACATTCAAATTTGCTAACGCTCCACTTACCCTCGATTCCTGCAATGGGGACCTCCATAACACCGAAGGAACCTTATCTGCCGACTTCCTTCAGTTATCGTTGAAACAATCCACAGTTAATCGACAAGTTTTGAAGATCGAATGTACGATATTTCCCGCTAACCAGTACTCTCTATATATGTATAACCTCGATGATGGTGTATACACCTCCTAGCGAATTAACCGTCTTCTTCATTAGGATGTACTTTTTTTTTCTAGATGCTGCTCCCCGCCTCACAAGACAGATGACACTTTTAAGGAGAAATAAAAAGTTTTCAGTCACGTTCTCAATATAACTCCGGTAAAATGTGTGTTAAGCATCATTGTTTGCATAGTACCCGGGCGTTTCTCACAGTTCAATTTTTCAAGTCATACCTTAGCACATTTCTTATCGTTTTTCTGAAATTTCACCTCGTGTTTCAAGCAAGCCACTTCCATTTCGAACAGAGCAAGAAGTGTTTACATCGGCTTATTTATAATTCCATCGCGCAAAGTTTTCGTAATTGTAACAAGTTCCAGTTGAACTGGATTTGGTTTTATGTATATCTAATTCGACATTTTTCGTACTCTGAAATAGATATTCTAATAGGAACCTTGTACGTATAACTGATTAAATATGCTGGCTACAAAGTTGAAAAAAACCCGTCAACATTTTCAACGTATGCATGTGTAAAAAATAATGGATACTATTAAAATGCGCAAAATAAATAAACATGAAATATCTTAAATACTCAACACCTTATCGAATTTAACACATCGAATCATATATATATATATATATATATATATAAATCTTTTTAGTGAATACCTCTGAATACAAAATCTGCTTTTACATATACGAAATCTTATAGTTGTCCTTATAAAGAAAAAAAAATGTACATATATGTCAGTGGTGGATCCACGGGGGGCATCAAAGAACCAAAGCCTATATGAAAAAATTTATTTTAACAGAGAAATTTACTTTATGGTATAAAAGATTTGTATGAATTTTATCTACGGATTTTAATAATTAATATTTAATACTATTTTTACTAGTAAAACTAATTATGTTCCTTTTTTATTCTATTTTAAATGTCGTCGATCTTTCGCCACTTTTATTTAATTTTTGATTTTTATTTTTTAATTTTATTAAAACTTGCTCATGAATAAATAATTCGAATCGGACTACTAACAAAAATAAAAAAGGAGTAAAGTTTAATAAAAATACTATCTTTTTTACTATTTCTAAATTACCATTTTAGCTAGAATTTTATAATTTCGTTTTATTTTTCACCTAAAAATAAAAATAAATTTATATTAAATCGTAATACTCGCAATTATGTATTTTTAAAACATTTTTAAAGGTCGCTATTTGATTTTCTTTATGAAACAAGGGGTATTTCTCAAATCTACTGCCTACCGTAGAAGATTTTACTTAATTATATAATCCCCACTAAATGTCCTTCTGGATCCGCCCCTGATATATATATATATATATATATATATATATATATATATATATATATACATATACATATATATACATATACATATATATACATATACATATATATATATATATTAATTACAACGTAATTCTTAGGCTACCCCCCATTCGAAAAAATGTCCCAATTTTATGTAACGCTAAATGTCCCAAAAAAATGTCCCAAAAAAATGTCCCAATTTTATATAACTTTTGTTATACTTTGTAGGATTTTTGTTATTGTTATTTAAAAAATGTCACAATTTTATGTAATGAAATATGTAACGAAATATGTAACGAAAAATGTAACGAAAAAATGTCTTAATTTTATATAACGGAAGGTAAATGTTAGAATAGGATTTTTATGGTTATGTTATTTTTTGTGTGTGTTGATGCCAGTAAGAATTACGTTGTAAATTTTGATCATTTTATACAGAGTATAGAAGAGAAAGAGACAGAAATGAAAGCAAGAGGGGTTAAGGGGCACAGCCCCTTGCGAGGCCAAAATGGCCGAGTTTATACACATACATATACGTATATATATATATATATATATATTGGAAACAAAAAATCTGCAGAAAAAGAAATACTACCCAAATCCTTTTATGCAAAATTTTTAGGAAATGAGTGTGAAATTCGTTTGATTTGATTGTTAAAAATTTAAATAAAAAAAAAAGCAACAGTGATTTGGTTAGGTAATGGAATTTCGTTGAACGCAGAGAGTTTGAATTCGGCTGTCACGCGTTGTTGTAATTTTAACGGTGGCTGCGTTAGATTTATACTAACGAGTAGAAAAAATAAAAACAAACAAAATTACAGTTCCTTCACAAATCGTTGATAAAACAATAAAGTGTCCGGGTACAAACGAAACGGCTTGCTCGAATAATAATTTTCGTGTACAGCATTCTTTGATCCCTCCCTAGCAGGTACCGTCTGAACGGGTATTTCATTAGATTCGCCTCAGTCGAATACGCACGTCACCTTTGCTACATGTTGTTGCTGCATGTGTGTAATTTGGCGAGGAACGATTTACCATTATTTTTTAGACGTTTGTGCTTGGTCGAAAAGGGAAAAATTAACTTTTGAAATAAAAACAATGAAAATCCCCCAGTTGTCGAAAAAAAGAAGAAATAAATTCCTCTTTCTGCCTTCCTTTTTTTTTTGTTCCTATTTTCGATTCCTATATATGTATGCCCTTAAACACCGAATAATTTCCGGGAAAATAACATTAAACTCGCTTTTCATGGTCAATCTTTGAAACAGTTGTAGCGCGAAATGATGAAAAAGTCTAATAGGGAAACTGCCCGGGCAACGATCAACTTCCACTTAAAAAGTAGTCACAGAGGACGACGATAACTTGATGTAGATATGCATGCAGTTTAACAAAGGTAATTATTTAACCGGCCGCGACTTCGTGCCTCTCGATAGAATTTTTTCGATATTTTGCAATAAGGAAATCAAAAAGCCACTGAAGAAATAGCGTGGAGTAAAACGGACGACACCTCGAGGGCAGTCAATAGGAAAACAAGAGCATCATTAAATAGCAAAGTGTAAATCTGGTGCTTTGGTTTTCAGAAATAGGACGGCGGGACGTCTGAGTATTGATAATCGGTCGATCCTCTATAGGCGGTCTTTAGATGATCATATGCGGACGATGTTATCGCTCCGTCCGTGTAACAGTGAGAAAAACTTTACCCGAATATTTCTGAAAATATACCGCGGTAGGGGACTTACTGATACGGAAGGTTATTCGATTGGTGCAGTGTCCGGGACAAGAGTTTTCGATGCCAGCGAGAAATCGCATGTTTTAAGGAAAATAAGTGTGGTTTGTTTGCGGCCCATTTTGTAAGGGAATTTGATGAGTGATAAAGAAGGCGCAGCGGGGCATTTTTAATTAAGGCGAATGTCATACGGAAGGTTTGTTTTGCGTGCTCAAGAGTCGGTATGAACATCCGGAACGGAGTTGTGAAATCTGAGAGAATAAAGTGATCGGTCTCTGACTATTCTTTACAGATTCGTCAGACCATGGTGAATTTCTAACATATAATAAGTAAAAACGCACCAATACGAAACAATTAATTAATATTTATTCACCCGACGCGTTTGTCAAAGCTTCGTGATCGCGAGAGTTATTATTAAAAGATATAAATGTTAAAAACAATGAGCTACAAGTAGAGTAACCTGTATATAACAATGAATCTGAATTTTAACTTTACGACTGACCTCATTATTCCGATTTGACTCTTAACGGATATCGGTCGTTTCTAATATAAACGCAGGCGTTTTCGTAGGATGTAAAAGCTACATACGAGTACGTTTCGCGCACGTTCCGCTGAAAAACGTTCTACGTTTATGTACCCCAGTCTGAAATTCCGCTTGTAAAGAGACTTTAATTGTTTTCCATTTCTACCGAGAGAGAAATTGTAGCAAGGAGGATTTAAGTAATTCGGCGCGTTTCGCACGTTGGTTAAACGTTTTTTCCATTGCTTCTTGCTGTTTCCTTCTTCTCTCGATATCTCCTCTGACGTGATCTTTTCCGTGTTTTCCCGTTGGACGGGGGGTAGCCTAGTTAATAACGTCCACTATAATACAGCAAACGGAGAAGAAAGAAGAGAATACGTAACAGCGGTTCCTTCGAAAATATTGTGTTCTCTGGATGGTTATAGTTGCGCCTCATATTGATGACCAAAAATGACTTCCTGGTTCCTTTTGAAAAAAGTATTCATCGCCAGAAATACGATATTTTTCTCCTAAACTGTCTCCTTTTCTTTACCCCAAATAAAATTACATTTATCAGAATTAGCTACTTTTAGCAACTTATCTCGGAGGTGTCCCTCGCACATACGTGCACACATTTTCTAATATTAATATAATAATAATACTTCAGCAATTACGTATTTCAATTGAAATTTTAACAATTTGAAGGCATTATTAATAAACTCGATAATAATTTCAAAAACCGGGTCCCAATTCGAACATCATTATATATTAATGATTAACTCGTTGTAATGGTTTCTAGCTACCGTAAGCTGCGAATAGTATACAAATAATTGTCCGACCTTTTACATACTCGCGTTAAACGAATTTTCATTCACTATTCACACACATAACATACTTAATAATTTCTAAATCGCAAACATAAATTGACGTGTTCTCTTAAACTTTTGTTCTAATTATAAAACTTACACATTTTTTGAAAAACAATTAAAAAACACACGTGTCGTACGTGATTATTACCGATGATGCGCCAGAGAGTAGGCGGACTTCCATAATCAAGTCTGTTACGTGCTGCTATAATTTATAAATAATAAAATTCCGATACTTTTTAGCGATATAGGCGGCGAATTAATATAACAAAAACTAATATATAAAATTATACACGATAAAAAACAGTTTAAAAATATTTTCATCGAGAATTGAACAAATATTACATATACGCAAAACGAGAAATATTAATAGCGACAATATGCAATTATAAAAATTCGGCAAGAGAATCGATTGGTAGAAATTTTTGAAAACATCTGTGTCGCGACAAACCAATTATAAAGAGCAGCGCGCAGTTGCTTCCTCCTCCGAAAAACAAAAGATTGATACACACAGAGCAAAACTTCTTCGACAGACAATTTAAAATAATATCGGGCGACATGGAAATTTCACAGAAACTTCCTCAAAAGGCTTAACATATTAATGGACATAAAATACGCAAAGCATATTTCGAAAAAGAATGTAACGCGTATCCCCAGAATTACTACAGACGAGGAGGAAATGTGTGTGTGTGTGTGCGTGTCCAACAGTTTTGTACAGAAAGAATTAGAATACGGATTAAAAGAAAATTAATTAATTAGATATTAGAGATTGTTCAGGGTTTTGGCCGGCTTCTTAGCAGCGTGCATTAATTTAAAATACCGCATCATCACCCTTCAAAATATATAAGACCGCGAACGAATTATACGATTGTAGCGGGCAAATACGGTGTTTCTTCGTTGCTGACGTGTGAGTGTGTGTGTGTATGTAGCAGTCACAATATTATTCATCGGCCGGATCCGGTTAAACATGGCCGCTTATTTACACGCGATACCCGAATATATGTAACGTCGCATATTGAAGTTATCCAGTTCCGCGTGTTTCGCGCCTCTAGCCGAGGGGGTTGTGGCGGCGATGGGGGGTGGGGGGGGGTACATTTCAGGCTGATGAAAAGCATCGAATAGCTTACGTTTTATTCGTATTGTCTGTTTCCCCGTACCGTTTTAGTTTTAATCGCGAGCGCTGATTATACACGCGTCTTGCAGCAAATGGAAGTGCTACAAACAGTTCAAACTTTTCTGCAACGCGTAACAATAATAAGCTGTGCTTTCGGCTTTCCGAAGCTCGCCAGCAGCTCGAAGCTTGTTTTACGGTGGTAGCGCGCGTGGAACTGTAGCCGGCGAACAATGGATTTCAGACCAGTACTGGAAAAGAAGACTGCCGCCCCACGCTATTATGAGAGAAGAACGGTTCACGCTTAATGATTTTCATCACGTTGTGCCCAGTTTTATGAAACGTTTTGCTATAACTTGTCTGAACGTAGATCACGCAATTCTTCTATTAATCTTCACTCTGGAAACAGACAATAATACCGGTTCTATCTCGTCTTCTTCGCTGCCAGTTCTGTATTCTTTGTTTGCTCCCAAAAAAAGAAAAAAAAAAAAAAAAAAGAGAAAACACCCAAAAAACGAACGAAAAACATTACTTTTTTTCCAGATTAAATTTTTTCCCTCTTGCGCGCTTGTCTTTCGTAAATCACAGCACTGCGTACAGTTTTTAGGACTCGCATTTCCTCGCCTACTATTTACCCCATTCAGGGCAGTAGCAGTTCAGGAGTATGTGTTGCACCAGACGCTTGTTCCGCGAGGTCTTTTTCTGGTATTATTGTCCTCTCCGGGAAGATATGCTAATTTTCATAATGCACGCACGAAGATCAATTACGAACCATTAATTCGACACACAAAAAAAACAAAAAAAAAACGAAACAACAACAACAAAAAGGAAAAACCAAACAAAAAGAAAAAAAAAAGGTACGAGTAAGCGACATGTGTTGCTGTTCCATCATCCGTTTAGTCTTCAATTGTCCCACTACTATCATTATCGGCAATTCGTAGAAAATTAATTTAAAGACCTTCTCTGTTTTTCGACTAGCAAATAGTATACACTATTAAGTATACACTATTAAGTATACACTATTAAGTATACACTATTAAGTATACACTATTAAGTATACACTATTAAGTATACACTATTAAGTATACACTTTTAAGTATACACTTTTAAGTATACACTATTAAGTATACACTATTAAGTATACACTATTAAGTATACACTATTAAGTATACACTATTAAGTATACACTTTTAAGTATACACTTTTAAGTATACACTTTTAAGTATACACTTTTAAGTATACACTTTTAAGTATTCACTTTAAGCGGGGATGGCCTGCTAAAAAAAACTTCATTGTGGCAGCCTATTTTTCTTTTTCTTATACTAGCGCGGTTAATGCCAGCAATTAGTAATGGAAATCCTAATTTTACTCGATATGTCTGCACAATGATGTTCCGGCTGAAAGGAAATTTTCATCGAGAACCGGAACGATTGGATAAAAAGATGAAAGAAAAAAAAAACAATTGTTTCATTAGGGCGGACCTCAAATTTCTTTTTTGTCCCCTGCAAACGTTCTAGGTTAATTTCTTAACGAGTCAGCAAAATTACGGCTCTGAAACTGTTGCAAACAGCCTGGCGACGAACTAATGACAGCCTGGCGACGAACTAATGACAGCCTGGCGACGAACTAATGACAGCCTGGCGACGAACTAATGACAGCCTGGCGACGAACTAATGACAGCCTGGCGACGAACTAATGACAGCCTGGCGACGAACTAATGACAGCCTTTTCGAATTTACAGGCGAAAATTCGATTTGATACGTTTACTTTTGTAAATTTTCCGCGCACTAAGCCAAATAGCGGTTCGAAGTTATTTTTGGTTAATTTTTTCCTTTTTCAGTTTTCGCCCTATAAATGCTAATGAGGTCTTTTATAAATATCGTAGTACTTCATGCGACGTCCAGTTGCACTACGAATTGCGTGTCGTCTCAATCAACGTTTTGCCCCCCATCTCCCAGCCGCCCGGGGCTCTTCATTTTATCCGTTTTTCAGCAAAAACCTCTTTTTTTTCTTTTTTCTTTTCCGAAAATTAGTTTGGTATTAAAAATATTCAAAAATATTTCTGCGCTCACGCATACGTATTACATGAGCCATGGAAGCCAAGCTGCTGCTCCGGGTTAGATATTATTTCCTATTAAGACTTATTTATCGCGTAGTAGCGTAATACATATATACTGCAATAATCACGTTTTTAAGAAAACATCGGATATAAAAGGTACGCGTTGGAAAAAGAAAAAAGTATTTTTAACCCAGAAATGTTAAAAGATTTGCGAGAATGTATCTTTTCCCCGATCAATTCCCTTCAGAATGATGATGATCGTGTACAATTATTATGACTATTTCTTTGGTTTTTTGCAAAACGATAAAAAAAGTTTACAGACTAGCTAGATTTCGTTATCGAGGGGGGTGGGGGATATTTGAATGATTTTTTCATTTTTATACCTGAAATTGGTCATTAATAAAATATAACGAATCCTATATACTTTTAGCGTGACATCGGTGACACAATATAACCGATGGACTCTGAGAAAGGAATAGAGTCGATTTCTCCTTCCGGCTGGCTTTTACTTGACTCACCTCGGTATCTAGTTCGATTTCCCCTTTCGATTATTACGCGACATCGGAGTACGCGGAGCCAATCACGAATTCCGGTATGGTTAAACACCTTATTTATTATTAACTGTACTGTGTATTTTTAAATATGGAAACT
The DNA here is from genome assembly GCA_039619475.1 of Icerya purchasi. Lineage (NCBI taxonomy): Eukaryota > Metazoa > Arthropoda > Insecta > Hemiptera > Monophlebidae > Icerya > Icerya purchasi. The sequence continues at coordinate 73,796,497 of CM077115.1, read as the reverse complement.
GGAATTTTATATAATTTTATCATACTTTCTGACGAATTTTCAATTAAACGCGAGAAACAATAAATGTGTGATGACGTGACCTCGACCGAGCCTGATAACACCGAGTACTTTTAGATGTAGAAAATTAAAAGCACAACAGGTGTTCCATCGCTTTTTATTATACGAAACAAAAGAACACCGAATTGCAAAATGTTAAAAAATAAGCTATTTACAAAACAGCAAACCAAACTTATGGAACAAAAAATTTAATAATAAGTAAATAATAATCGTGCTATATTCTATAACAAACAGCGATGAAATTCAGCGGTCTCCCCCAGTGACGTCGCAACTAAAGTTGACACTCGTCATGTGTGTATTTACACCGTGTAGTCGTGCTACCGGAAGAATACACTCATCTCAATAGCAGCCGGTATATTATTATCTGTGCTAGATAGCGCGTTACCGCTGAAATTGTTCGAAAAACCGTAAATTCGACACGATTCCTAGGAATATCGGAATCGAACGAACACTCGTTGCACCGGAATAATATGTACGATTGTGCATGCACATCTCAGCAAAAATGTAAAAAAATAAAAACGTAATAAATAAAAACAGTGTCAATTATTTTTGATAAGTGTAAAGGATTTGTCGCCATTTGTCACTGCGAAAACAAAAAAAAAAAAAAACAATTTGACAACAATTTATGCGGTCTAACGTTGAACCTTCAAATGGCGTGCTCTGGTCGTCCGGCACCAGTCATCAATATAACCGTTGTTTTGCTTATATACATATATACATATAATAGGTAATATGTATTGCGTTATTATTAATAATATCCGGTCGTGTCAAAATCAGGTTCGCCTATTCTCTAAGCGAGTAGTAGTCGTTGTTGTTGCTGTCGTCCTGGTCGTTGTTTTGTTTTTTGTTGAAGTTTTCTTCTTTTTTTTTTTTTTTGATGGGGGGTGTTGTTTTTTTTTTTGGCCCTTTCTAGAGCGCGACGGTCGAGCAAGCGATAGAAAAAGGGCCACTTCTCGAGAACAGTAAACAAGCTCTATCAGTGCCAAGAAATGGCAACGAATATCACCGGCTAGTGGCGGCCCCTATTTCAAAGCTCCGGTCGCTTCGTCCGTTTTAATAAATACTTCAAACCGCTTTCTGACGACCGGAATTTCCTCGTTTAGGATGCCGGTTGCGGCTTAAGACGACGATAGCGAACACTTTACGCGCTCTCGGTTCAAAGAAGATTATAACATTCAGAGCGGCAGCGGCACGGCGACCTTCGAAATATACGAATGCGCTTATTTGGCCATTGTGTTGCTGCAGTAAAATCCATTTCGGCCTCCTGCAAAATTTGTGTTGTTACTAAACACTCCTCCGTGTTCATACGGAAAGATGGTCGCGTCGTTACCTCGACCGATATATGCATATTGACATGTAGACTGTTCAAACAAAATCCCCATACTTACTGGCTATTTGTAAAACCCTTTTCAACTTGACAAGCCCATTCCAAACGCTGAACACAAAACAACCTCAGATCACCACCGGCCTCCTGATAGTTTTCCGTTTGCTTTTTTTTTAATTGTCTCGCACGCTTTTCTTCTTTTTTTTTTTTTTATGGCGAAATTTCTTCCCTTCGTTTTTTGTTTTTTTTTTGGCTATTAATAGTGTATTTTTTTTTTTTTTTTAATTTTTTCTCCACCATAATAATCTAATAATTTTCGTTTAATTGATCAACAATTAAGGAGATTCAGCGACGAAATTCAGGTTTCCCGTTGAAATTAATATAGTGTACGGAAATTAATATATACTATAATTAAGGCAAAATTGTAGGGAATGCAATTGGATAGAATTCTCTTTATTATAAGTGGTATGGGGTGTAAATGTCGTCTAAGAAAAGTTCGTAGTTCGAGTTGTGGCCGAGCAGCAACATGATGTCGATTCTAGGCTTTATGCGTTTTCCAAAACATGAAATAATCGCGTTGAAGTAAATTATGAAAATATCCGATTTTTAAATTGACAAAAATTTCTTAACTGTCGGAATACCAGTTTTTTCGACATTTTCAATTAATATTCGCGTACAGAAAATGTGTTAAAATTTCAATTGGAGAAAGGAAATTTCGTCTGTATTTAGTGATTATGAGAAAGGCGAGAAAAACATTAAGTCAACTACCTGGAGGCGTGTGCGAAATGTGGCTTTATCGTCGCATGCTTAAGATTCCTTGGACAGCGCGCATGAGAAACGAAGATGTACTAAAATCCGTCCAAGAAGAAAGGATGATCTGTCGAATAATCGAAGAAAGGAAAATAAGATACTTGGGACACATAATCAGAGGAGAAAGATATGAGAAATCATCCGGCTTCTTCTTCAAGGGAAAATTGAAGGAAAAAGAGGAGTGGTACGCAGAGAAGACTATCTTCGACCCAGGACATTCGGAAATGGACCGGAATAACGTCTATAGAGAGATTAGTTCAAGCTGCCAGAAATAGTAGCTTTTGTCGCATTTTACCAGTTAGCTCAACTTTCAGTAATTTAACATACTCCTAACTGTCTATTAACATTTAAGATCATATTTATCTTTCTAATTTGAAAAGAATTATATTTGTGATCAAACGTGTATTTTATATGCTATTAATGTTAATTCCATACGTTACCATTAATGTTAAGCTATTATCAATGTTGATAGTTTATCTTCTTTTAGTGCCCTGCCCTTGATTCTGAGCGCTCTGTTTTTTACTCTAAAATCTTAACACTGGGTCTTCCTGCGGCTTATAGTTCTTCCTTTGTCCTTTCCTTTCTAACTCCAGATATATAATCCCTGTACTTCAATCTTTCCTAATCTCTATTTCTAATTGTTTCTCTATTTAACACTTTCCGTGATTTCTGTAGTTGCTGGGTCAAAGCCGCTGGCGCGCCCAAAAGATAATGTTATATAAAGTGATATTATTATTCTATATTTAAAAAAAAACAAAAAAAAAAAACAGTTTTATTACAGGGATGAATATTTCTGGAACAGTTGGAATTCCACAAAGCCGCTGTAAAATAACAGTTCTCAAACACATATTTTTGTTTTCTATGATTAGAAATGCAGTAATTTAAACAGTGTCGAATTACTGTTATGTACAATTTTTGATGTTTTTTTATGAGAAAAAATTATGACCGTTACACATTTAAATATAAAGTTATGTACAAAAATAGTATTAAAATGCTCTTTCAGATAACGCGTTTCGAACAACTCTTCTAAACCTTTAACGCTAAAAATCGCGCAAAATGTTAAGAATATGTAATATGACGAATTTAAAATTACCTAAAAATCACTTCAAATTGTATAACTCGCCGGTCGATATTATTATTCCTGAAATTTAAAATAGGCAACAAACAACAAACTTTTCCAAGTCTGTATGCTCATGACATCCCGATGATAGTCTGGGATCCGAAGAAACAATGCACGGAATCATATCTTAAATAGTTGAAATAAGGTAGGAAATCAAACTTGAAAGGTACCTATAGAGATGCGATGCAAGAAATGTGTAATTCTTCACCGCGGACGTGTTTATAATCAGAATTTATTTTAAGACTGAATCTTCAAAATTATGCCGTGAAAACTGAATAAGTTGTCGGAACGGTTTTGAACATACGGTATAGTGTGAACACCGAGCTCTATATAGGAATTATTGAGATTTCAATTTCGAATAAGAACTCAACGAATTTAGTCATACGCACGCTTCTAAACTAGTGCAATATTCGTCGATGGATTTCAAATAGGTATTTTTGAAAAACGCCATTTATCCGAAAAAATAGGTCTAAAGTGAGGAAAGTACGAATAGGCAGTTATTCCAGTTTGAGATTATATTATTTTGGCAGCAAACGGTATTAATTCTTTCGGAAATTCGAAATTTGTATAATTTTACGTTAATGCTGATATCATACATCCTTTGTGTCGTTCTATAGTAGATGAATAACAGAGTTACACCAGTAATTAACACAAAAAAATATATTAAATAATTAATATTAGAATCGCCGACATGTTTCAGAGCAGAGCTCCCCCCATATACATTTTCCTTTTTTTTGGTAAAGAACAAAAACAAACTATTTCTAATATTAACAATCGTAACGATCTACCATAATAAATATGACAAATCGATACGTATATAAATTAGACGAATAATTGCATAGTTTAGAATTGCGTTTATAAAATATAAAAAATATAATAAAGTAATATAATAAATAATCTTACAAAGGAAAGACTATGAAATCTAATTTAATCGACTTAATGTAAATGCCGTTTTAAATATTAAGTTTTAAATTTTAGAAAGTGGATTAAAATCGTTAGGTACGTATATATTTCTGTTCATGTATTTTTGCTTGATTTCGGTTCCCCGGACATCACAAAAAAAAAAAAACAGGAATTATCTTCTACTACTCTATGATAGTGGTGGAATGTGAAGAACCCCGACACTTTTGGACGTGCATTGGCCATCAAGGACAAATCGAAAAGCAAAATGTGACGTATCGAATCAAGGAGATTTAGTAAACCATCATTTGCTGAAGTGCTCTGTATGTATTTAGAAGGAATTTAAGAGGAAACGGAATTTATAGGGTTTGAAAGAAATTTAGTTACAATTAAATATGAAAAAGATTCAATTTTTAATCGTTTATATAGGGGGTCCTAAGCCAATCTCGCGTCCATCAACGGCATTCGGTTATTATTTTTCTGTTAATATAAGCATAATCATTCGGAGTATCATTTAAATTTTCCGCATTGTTAAATTCGTTTTGAACGTGATTATCGAATTTTCCATTGAGCGCCGGGTCCGTAATTACTTTGCAATAAATATTCTGAATCACACAAGCTTCACTTCAGAGTCGAGTGATCACATAAAAAACAGAACAATTTTCGATATTATTGAAAATGTTTACATTAGCGGATAATATGAAAAATTAAATAATTAACTTTTGCATCAGTCGATCAGGGCGGCCACAATAAGGTTAATCTTTTAGTCGTACACTGAGTACAGACGAGCCGGACAGTAAGTACGACTGAAACGTAATAATCGTCAAAATTGACTATCTCCCGGTTTGAGACTGATGCCGTATCGATGTCAACATACATGGCGAGCCGCACTGAGGTAATAATTTTGCGTGTAGAGTTGAAAATAGTAAATAAACCGAAAGGAGTGACGACAGCGCTGTCTGGTAATTCCTGAACCAGGTAGAACTGATATTTTAACGAAATAATATGCGGGCATACTGTAAAATTTAACAGTTTCTCAATAGACAAAAATAACAAACACCAAAACCGTAGTTGAACGACTGAAAACCCGAAAACGTCGAAGAGTATCAGATAACTTCGTTTACCGTTGTTGGAACTTAGAGCACACACCCGTAACGGGGGAACAATTATTATTGCTGTTATCATTATTATTTTCAATAGTCTTCTTCAAATATTATTATTATTATTATTATTATTATTATTATTATTATTATTATTATTGGATAATAATGGCTATATAAAATAAAAATCTTCCTGATTCAAAGTTGGAAAGCCGTACTAAAATTGGAAATTTGATATCTGATATAAAAATTATTTTCATAACGTAGACCAGCTAACAAGGAATTTAGGAAAATTTTGATTTATGTAGAACCGAAACTAGTACGTTTAAATTGAAATAAAATACGAAGGCATTATTTTTCATTATAGGCTAATAAGAAGCTCATTAAACATGGTTTCAGAAAACATGCGAGTTATTAAAAACACAAACCTAATACGTAAAAATCAGCTTAAATGTAAACGTACATACAAGTTGTTTTTAGGACAGCGAACTTGTGCAACTAACGAGAGAAAAAAAGTATATGTCAAATACGTATATTCAGTGAAATTGAAAAAAATTCTTAATAATGCTTGCAAAAAAGTTTGAACTGGATTTAACACAGAGGAAAAGAATGCGATTTTAAGGTACCACCAACGTTTTTTTTTTTTTAATTTAACCTTCCCAGTGATGATTTCTTGATTTATTAAATACTCAATAAGCTCACATAGCCGGGCTATGTATTTACACCATCACTAAAGGCCTCGCTCCTTAAAATTAGCAGAGCCATTGCCTCTTGTAAATATTTACTCATCTCTGGTTCATCATCTTGCATTTGTTAGGCCGATGTGTGTATTAGTCTGGTTTTCCTTGTAAATTGTAATTACTGTTCAAATCATTATCAAAGGTGGCAAGTAATGATACTATCACGAAAGAAATGTTTCCAAGGAACTCTTCCGGTCATCGTTCAACACTTGATATGTAGCATACCGATGTCGGTAACGGCGTGCTACAAAAACAACATGGAAATTGTTAGCTGTCATTTTACAAAAAGAATGAAAGCAAGAAAAAACATGTACACAAGAAACCACAACTGGTAGATACACACACATGTAAGAGTTTTACTCAATTAATGACTGCTTTGCTCAGGACACATATACTTTTTCTGTGCAGGGATCGTAGAAAACCTACTTTGACCAATTTTATGAAAATTTATAGAGCTTTCTCGTTTGGTATTGTGTATTAAAAGAGGTGCCCATCCTTATTACCGCGCAGGTGCAAAGATAATGTTTGCACATATCGTTTCCAGGAAATTCCTCTGCTCAAGAAGTATCATTTATTTGTTGTCAACATTCAAAGTGTGAAAAGACACTTACACATAATCTCGCCTTATCTGGGAGTTACGATTGCGTAAGTGTTGATTTTATTCCCTAGTCGAAGTCTGCAATAAACACAGGGAAAAGTTACATCATCACCAATTTATCATACACACTCAACTTAATTAATCATGTGTACTTTTTCTGCACTGGAGATTGTATAAAATCTGCTATTATGTATAAAAAGTTTTACTTCTATCACATGTAAAGTTACATACTAATTTCATGTTTTACACGATTTGCTGCATACATAGTTTTCTTTTGAATTTCTGTCTGCTGCAGAATAAACTACCACTCTTGTTATATATATATATATATATATATATAATATATATATGCATGTATGTGTGTGTGTATGTATGTAATATTTTCTTAATATAATAAATCTGGATATTTAGAAAAAAAGAACAAAAAACAGTATTTAATGAATAAGTTTTGACTGATCAGTTTTTTAGATATTGAAAGCTTTCTAAGAATTTTTCCCTATGACTACCGTAAATAATGAGAGAAATATTGAGCCGATAGGGGAATTAAAGCAATAATAAAGTTTTATCTACTCGGTAGTGAATTTGTACACGCGTATATAATCTATTTGATAAAACAGTGCGAATGAAAATTCACATTTGTAAACTTGAAATATCTAGCAAACACGATGATGGAATATACATTACAAACCTTCTGTAGTCGGTGGAATGGTTAAAAGTATTTCCTTCATCTTACCATTCGGCGACGCACGTTAGATGGTTTTTAAGTGGTGTAATGCGCTTTCTAAAATGAGGTCTAGCTCTCTAAAAACGCAAGCGAAACTGGTCTATAAATTTTTTTCCACATAAAGTATTCAACAACATTTCTCTTCTACATATTCTAAACGCACCTTGCTACAAAAGAATTTTATACGAGCTAACTTTTAAAGAAATCAATAGTTTTACCGATGGAATCGTGTAATCTGTTTTAGCAAGAGGGTTTTTTTCGATTACTTTTCGAAAATAAATATATTGCTACATTATAGTTTTTTATTCTTCGAGCGAACAACTGGTGTTTTCTAACTTTTGACTTCCTCGATTTATTCTAATCTTTTCGTTTGCTGTTTGCGGAATGTTTCAGTCAAACAATCAATGAAATTTTACCATGCACTGAAATTTCTTAAATATAATCAATGCACATTGGTTAATTCGTTGCTGCCACACGTAAAAATAGAGCAGAAATATTTTTTATGTTTTTTTTGCCCTCCCCCCCGTGAAATGAAGTACATATATAGGTGTATATCGAACCGAACTTCCTCAGTGATGGGTTAATGGGAAAAATAATAATGCAAATGTAACGGCAATTTTTCAAATACTCAATACACAGTGAATAACACATTAACATATACGTAACCGCACACAGCAAACAAACGTACACAATGGAGTTTATACATTTACTACGTTTCAATGATGCCTTTAATTAAAAAGAAATTGAACTTGCCTGTTTTCTTGACTCTTCCGAATTTATCGATCGCCTGATTATTAAAATTTGCTATATCCATAATTTTTTTTGCTTGTAAATGGGTATTGAGTTTTTAATCGATCTCGCTGCATACTGTTTCTTAGAATCGTTTTTAGTGTGCTGAAACACGTTCCGATTCGGCTGCGTTGACTGGTATCGTGTAATTTGTAAAGCTTTTTATGTTTCAGAAAAAGATTCTTGACGTGTGTATTTTTGAAAAAAAAATTATAAAAGCTGCAAACTGACAATAAATTTATGAACGTGTGTCATTTCGACAAAATTACTTTCAATTCATTAATAGGCTCCTTTTTTACAAATTATAGAAAACTAAATTAATATGAATACATTTAGAAGTTCAAATGTTACTTTTATAAAAAACAAATTTTTTTAAATTTTTTTTTTTTTTTTTTGTGAAACCGTCATCCTGTACCGTTTTTAACTGCTGTGGCTATTACAGTACGAAGATGCGCAGTTTGTTTTTATAGATATCTGATTATTCCGCTAGTTCTGATAAATTGTGTTATGGATAAAATTGCATCGGGGGAATTCTCAAGAATGTTGGTGACTGTTTTGTTATTAATTAAAGGGGGCCGGTGAGGTGATAATGCTGGACAGTCGCATAGTATATGAGGATTTGAGGGAGCAACATCTTGGCCACAGAAAGGACAATTCATAGGAGAGGGGGTTCTTTGCAAAATAAAATTATGCGACATGGCCGTATGGCCTGTGCGAAAGCGGCTAAGTGCACAGAAATCTCTGTGGGAAATGATTTTTTCTGGCCACCATGGTTCCGTTGAGGGTTTAATTAACCTCGAGAAAGTCTGACACGAGGACCAATGGGTTTTCCATAAGGACGTGAGATTATTAAAGATTAGGTTCGAGAGATAAGGTGGAGGTGGGCTGTTACTAGGCGAGGGGCAATACATTTCTGCTCGGGGGGATGTATCGACGCGTTCATTTCCAGGAATCCCTGCATGGCTGGGCGCCCACAGAAAGGATACGGAGCACTGTCTCTTAATAAGTTCGTATAATACCTGCTGGGTTCAAATTGCTACAGGATGTTTGGTGAGGGGATTAGAAATTGTCAATAAAGCTGCGGATGAATCAGATACCAGCAGGGCTTTCTGTGATGTAGGCTCTGTAGAAAGAAAATATTCCAAACAGAAAAATACTACGTATATTTCAGCATCCAGTACCGAGCAATTGTCATTCAGTCGAATGCTTCGAATCACGTCGCAGACTTCGAAGGAACAGGCGGTTGGGGATGAAGTAGCCTCTGGGGTAGCCTTGGCAGCATCCGTGTAGAAAAAGAGGTGGTCGGGGTATTTTTGCATTGTTGCTGTTGTCAACTGAACGATATTCGGATGCAGGGGTTTATTATACTTCGTCAGGGAAAAGTTAACATTAATGTTTAAAAGGGCCCACGGCGGAATCATGATGTTAGGAGCTAGGTTAGGGAAAGGGATTACGCTTACGTTGTGTTGCGATAGGAGAGCCAGGATTTCTGGGAGAGGGTCATTAGGGAACTCTGGGGTGTTGGGGAGGTCATTTGTGTCGATAGGACAGGCACGTTTACTAGAGAAAAGAGCGAGGGTCTCACGGTGGTAATAATAGGTTCGGAAATACTTTAGTGGGGGAGTGCCTAACAAGGCACACGAACTTACAGACGGTGAAGTTCTATATGCGCCAAGTATCGTGCAGAGCGCCGTGTGGTGTATTGAATCAAGGGATTTAAGTAAAGTGGGACTGGCTGACGCATACGCCTGGGACCCGTAGTTTATTCTGGAAATTACTAAGAATTCGTATATGGAGAGGAGAGTTTTCGGAGGTACATTATACTTTGTGTTTGATACATATTTAAGAATAGATAGGAATTTATGACATTTAACTTTAAGATTGGATATGTGGGATCGCCAAGTTAGCTTTTGATCGAACAGTAGTCTAAGGAAAGTAGCAGTAGGGTGGAAATGAAGTGAGGAATTTTCTAGATTGAGGCGGATGCTGGAAGAGTTTTGACGTCCCCTATAGAAATCAACACAGATAGACTTAGATGGAGAAAACACAAAACCATTATTGTTACACCAGGATTTTAGTTTTGAAATAGTTTTTTGTAGGATTTTTTGAGCATTTGCTGGAAAACTGGAAGACAGGGAAATGTTTAAGTCGTCAAAGTAGAGCCGGGCGTTTACAGGCGGAGCAATACAATCATTTATATCATTGATATAAAAAATACACAAGGTTGCACTAAGGGCAGATCCTTGTGGTAAGCCATTCTCAGTTTGAATGGTGCTCGATGTTGACGAACCAATCTTAACATGGAACGTTCTGTTTGTTAAAAAATTATTCAGATACTTGGCCATGTTTCCACTTATACCAGCTGTTGTCAGCTTGGATAAGAGGCCGTATCGCCATACTCTGTCGAACGCCTTTTCTATATCGAAAAAGACGGAGTATAAATGTTGGCGTCTGTGAAATGCTGTTAATATTTGCCTTTGGAGGCTCAGCAGATGATTAACTGTAGTACGCTTCTTACGCCCTCCGGCTTGTGACGAGGATAGGAGATTATTCTGTTCAAGGAAGAAAAGGAGACGCCGATTAACCATTTTTTCCAGCGTTTTTGAGAGGACACTTATGAGGGATATAGGCCTGTAGTTTTGTGGAAAAAGAGGATCTTTATTTTGCTTTAGAATAGGAATAACAACTGCTAATTTCCATGGCTCAGGGATCGATCCGGAGAACCATATTTGGTTATAGATATGTAAGAGGAAGTTTTTCGCTGATGGAGGTAAGTGTTTTAACATATATGGATGGATGGAATCGGGTCCAGGCGCGCTGTTTGCAGTATGGTACTGGAGTTGATAGTCTAGTTCAGAAATGGTGAAATGACAATTGTAGGAAAGTGAGGAGTCAGAGATGATAGTTATTGGTTGTTGTTCCGTGGAATATTTCTTTAAAGAGAAGGCAGACGAATATGACGATGAGGATGACTCGATTTGCAAAATGATTCGCAAAAGCATTTGCGACTTCCAACGGGTCAGTTAACATGGAACCATTCTGATTTATCGAAAAGGAAGGGGTCGCACGATTAATACCGTTCAGTGCCTTAATTTTGTGCCAAACATTGTGACTAGAAGTATTTATGGAGATTGAATGCATAAATGCTGCCAAGATTCCTGTTTTTTGCGCCTAATGAGGCTCCTCGCAGCTGCACGGCGTTTTTTAAATTCGATCAAATCAGGATATAAGCCTGTTGATTTGAACTTCCTAAGGGCATGTTTACGTTGGCGTATGGCTGTTCCTATTTCGGGGCACCACCATGGGACCCGTCGGGATCTGTTTGTTGGGACAGACCTAGGAATAGATGCTAGAGCAGCATTTGTAATAGCGTCGATAAAGGAGTTGATGTTCTCTGATAAAGATTCGGATGGCTCGCTGGGAATGTTTACTTTAACTGAAAACATATCCCAATCCGCCTGTGGAATAGAAATTGAGGCTTAGGTGGGGGGGTTGGGTAGGGAGGGCTTTGGACGGGCATATGAGTATAGGAAAATGGTCGCTAGAGCATAAGTCCTGTAGCACAAAAGTGCTCAGGTGAGGGAAGATGGAAGTGGAAACAAGTTGTAGGTCGATTGTTGAGAAAGTATTATGGGACAGATTGAAATGGGTGTAACCTGGGGAGGGAAGCAGTGTCAGATCGTTATCTAGGACCAGTTTATTTATGACAGAGCCATGTCTGTTTTCCAGTGTTGCTCCCCACAAAGGTGAGTGGGCACTAAAATCACCGAGTAATATTAGTGGCGGGCTGACCTGTGATAGTACTGACTGAAACATATCTGCAGTGATTATATAATTCGGAGGCACATAGCAGTTACATAGAGTTATCGGGGTGGCAGATATCTGAGGAAGATGGACGACCACTGCAATCATTTGTAAGGGGGTACTAAAATTCAACTGTGTTGCTGGGACAGAGGAGTGGACCATAATGGTAACCCCTCCGTTTGCTCTAAACCCTTGATCATTGCTGAAAGTGAAAAGGGAATAGTTTTGTAGGGCTGGGTTATCTGTGGGCTTCAAATGAGTTTCCTGTAGACATACCACAGCAGGAGAGTGATTTGAAATAAGTAGCTTTAATTCAGCAAGTTGAGGGTAGAATCCTCGACAGTTCCACTGCAGGATAATGTTACGAACCATGACCACTATTAGCTTTTCAAATATGTTTAGTCTGCTGTTTGATATGAATCCGACTGTCTAGCAAGTTTGTTGATTAGCTTAGTGAAACGTGTCTTCATTGATCGGTTTTGAAGTAAGGAGTAATTATCTGAGAGCATGTGAATAAATCCATCTATGTCTTCAGTGAAGTTGGCTACTATACTCGCCGGGTCGTGTTGTCCTTGAATCGTTTCCATTAAGGCTATGAAGTCATTGAAAGACAATGGATAGTCTTTATTGTTGATGTTGCTTTCTGCGGGCTTTAGGAGTTCAACAGTAGGAAATTTTTGTTTTTTCAGTTTTGATGGTGGAGGTTTGAAATCTACGTTTGCTCCATTGTCTCTGGTTTCTACCGCATTTGGATTTTCTCTGTTTTCTGGTTCGTTTGTCTGCATTTGTAGAGGGAAAAGAATAGTTCTTGTGCTATTTGTAAAGTCGGGCTCCGTAGTATTTTGAGAAGCATCAGGGGTTTGTGGGTGGGGTCGCTTAGTTGCTGCTGGGGTTTATTCGGTGCTGACTGTTGTGTTATTTTCAAAGATAGAGGCTTGAGTGTTTTCCTCAGCGATGGCGGTTATGTTTTGCGGGGCTGGAGCGGCTTTAGTGTCTGTAGCGGGGGAAACACTATCTTCTACAGATGGGGCAATGGACGGCATGTTCTGCACACCCGTTTGGATAAATATTCGATGTTCACGTTCATTATGAACTATTAAGAAAGAGTCGGGTAAGATTACTTTGAAACTGATAAATGCATGAGAATTCTTTTAAAACTTCTATCGATTAAATTTTAAGTACTTTTTTTTTTCGAGCATAAAATTCGTTTCTTTATTTTATGTTTTTTTTGTTTGTTTGTTTTTGGGGGGGGCTGTCAACCGGGGGGGGGGCTTTATCCAGAAACAATTAGAATAGGAAGGAATCAATTATATCTTTATATGATATCAAATGTTGGTAGGAGAAAGGAGCAACTAATAGGAATAATCTGTGGAGAAGGAAAAAATACGACACATAAGAGGCGCAATATGGAGTAGGAAGACCGAAGTAGAAAGCGGAGAACACTCGACAGAAAAAAATAAACACTTAATAAACACATGATCCGCATCACAAACACGTTCTTCGTTTAAGTAGAGAGGGCAATAATATGGAGAGGCACCCAACGAAAAATGAAAACGGGAGAAAGATAATAAAGTATGGCTTAAGAGCGCAGGCGAATAACGGAGACAACAACAGAACGACGAAGTGAAGGAAACAAAGAGGACCATGTATTGTTGGTAGGAAGACACAAGATTGAACAGACAGATTAAATTAATGATTATTAGGAAAAGAGGGAGCGAAAATATCCGAAACCATAATCGAAGATGAAAACCTTTGCACAGCGGAAGGAGATTGGCCGATGGGGCTTTTTTAAAGAAGAAGTGAGAAGAGGCAGCGACCAGAGCCAAGGAGTCCGCCGCTTCATTACCGCAAATGCCCGAATGGCTAGAGGAACCCACAGAAAATATCAGTATAAATGGAATGGAAACAAGAAAGAACGTGGATAAGTGAGCGTATACGACGGAGTATGATAAAATCACAGGAATGATCAGGAAAGGGAGAACAAATGGCCTGAAATTCGTTCCTTTACAATCTGTATTCCCGTATTTCGGACAAAGCAGATTTTGAATGCTGGAAAACATTTAAAATAGTTACCTAGTAATTTGAATATAAATTGAACTGCACATTAAATGTCGATGTTTTTCATAAGATTATAAAAAAAATGTATAAGAAACACGAATATCAAGTCGAAAGGCAAATTTTTAAATCGAAAGCTTCTCATATTTTTAAATCATCCGAGCAAACCCATCTTTACTTCCGATTTTCAAAAAACACACTAATAATTTTAAATTCCTTCCCATCGTTAACAACTCGGGGCTGAAAATTCCAATGTTTTATTGAAACACGCGTTTACTGCGACGTAGTACATCATTACACGAGAAAAATGTAGTAAAGTCACTAATATTTCAAAAAAACAACTCCGCTGATTTTTTGGTTCTTGAACAAACAAGTTTTATTATCAAACTAAGTTGATAGATATACTCCTCTGCATTCTAGTTTAAACACCTGTATGATTACCTGAACTGAAACGTCATTGTATGCTTGCGCTTTAAGTTTACATTTTCATAGCAAAAGACTGCAAACAATTTTTCAGTACTCCGGCAAGATTATACTATAGCTGTTTCATCATGCATTATGTCGTATGGAAGAAATCTTTCAACCGGATTAAAGTTTTCAATCAAACTAACTATGAATTGTTTTTGACAATTTATACCTGTAAATTCGTTAGTTTGCAGTTTTAATTCTTCAATATCTCGTAATTTAATAACTTATTCTTGTGCGCCACCGGACAATATAATTACTGACCGGAACACTGTTTAAGCAGTCTCGTAAAGTACCATTTACATTACCTCAAACAAAAAAAACAATAAACTCAAAAATTTCCTGGCTCATGAATACCGCAAAACTTCGATCAATCCAACTCTTTTTCTAGTATATGCGCCTATTTTCAATGACTTGCTCAATCAGTTTCTGACTTTGAAGTATTATCTCTGCGGCCGCGTTTACAGTTTTATGGATATTTTATAAATGCTGATTACATTTTTCGTGTTTTTAATTTTTCCACTTAAATGTTTCAGATCTTCGGAGCCGATTCTTGTATCTATACTCTCTTACCACCAAATAACAAACAATAAAAACAAAAAGTACTATGTTTTTCTTCGCTTACAGTTAACCACCGATGATGTAATAGGCGGCGTAAACGTGCATATTATTATCTTCGATGTTTCGCGATATTTCAGGAAACCATTTGTAGGATAAGAACAAATTTTGTAGATACTTGCACGATCTACAATTTTCATCTGTGATCTATTTTTATGATAACACCGTTTACCGGAAAAATGCAAAATACTAATATTTTTGCCCTTTGACCTTGAATTATTTTTTTAGCAAACATGCGATCAATGGGCATTTTTGATATTTTATTTGTAATAGTTTTCCTATGTACTAATTTTCAGCTCCATGCGAATTATTGTAAACTTACCGTTATTTTTTCGTCTACTTTAACCAAACTACCCCTTAATAATAGACGCATCCCGAGAAAAAAAAAAAAAATTACCTGGTTATAAACATACTGTCATATTAATTACTTTCTGTTCTCGAAACGTTGAGCACAGGATGTAGTTGCAAAAATCGTTAGTGAAGAGAGATTAAGACAAAGATGAAAGTATTTTCGTTCGATTTATCTTTTGTAACTCTTGTGATTTAACAACCAGCGTTAAATTCAACCAAGTTCTTAACGCAAAGTTTCATTTTTTTTTTCGGTCTGCAGAAAATTGTTTTAGAATGGATATTTTAGAACGAGAATAAATCATTATTATTATTATTATTATTATTATTATTATTATTATTATTATTATTATTATTATTATTATTATTATCATCATCATTATTATTTATTATTTTCCTTTTAAGTTTGACAAATTTTTTAGGAATCTAATTTAATTATATTTGTTTTCATTCGTTAAGAAGGAAAATAATAAATTTAATGGTTCAGAATGGTAGCGAGTTTTTTTTTTGTTTTTTTTTTTTCTTAGAAGAAAAATCGAAACTTATTTAAAACCGAAAGAAATCACGATTTCGGAAACGCAATCGAGTCGAGTGGAAAATTAAAAAATTAAATTTCTTCTTTTACCCTTGAGGGTTTTTAGTTGATATTCTTTTCTTCTTGGCTTGTCTTTTTGTTTTTTTCATTATTCCTACGATTACTATATATATATATATATAGCGAATTTCAAACTGAATTAAACAAACACAAAATTAAAATCTTCGTCGAATTTTTAAAAAATGAGAAATACCGAATCACGCTCGAAAAGAATAGATTTGTCCTTAATTAAGCTCCTGCAGCGAGCCGTATTCTTTGCACTGCTCTCTTTCTTATTAAAATAAAATAAAAAAATTATAAATTTCCGAAATTTCTGACAGCTAATAAATTATCAGAATAAACAAAAGTCGTCCGTTGTCGAGTATGGCGGCGCGTTCACGGTCCGTCCGAGAATAAACGTTGTTCATTTTATCGACTGCAGTCAATTTATTTACTATTTTTCTTTGCCGCGACGGTTTATTTTTATTTTATTTAATGAACGACATCGCTTCAATCGGTTTCCGATTTCCTCCTGGGCCCTACAAAATGTCTTTGCTGAGCGCTAGCAATCTCCTCTACGATTCGCTGTCGATGAGTTCTTTACCAGTTGGCGTAACAACAAGAACGGCCTTAATGTGGCGGTAGCGTTACTACGTTGTATCCATATCCGGAAGCTGACCAACTTTTCCATCTGCGGACAATTCTCTAATTGCTGATGGAGAAAGCGAAGTAATCAAATTAACCGGGGGAAGTTGTATTTTTAATTTATCGCAGCATCTAGCCGGTTTATTTCAGTTTCTCGCGGCTGCTGCTCGGTTGTCATTAGAAATATTTCTCCGTCCGTCGTCTTGAAGTAATTAAAGTCTTTGCGCCATTAAACTTACCGTGGTTTAATCACCTCCTGGTCGGTGGTAAGCGTGGATGTGGAAAATTCAGTTTCAATTTTGCAACATTTTACGGTTTATCGTTGCCGAATTTTCGTTCTATTTTAATTTTACCTGCCTTATATGCGTTTGTTTTTAATTAATCTAGTTAGGAAATTTTTCATTTTCCTTTTAAAATTCTGTACAAATCAATTAAATTGCGCAATTTCAATTCAAGCCGATTATCGATGAAAAAATAGTTTTTCTTTTCTTTAAATCGATTTTCATCTGTTACGGTAATAATGCAGAAAATTTGACGCTATCAATTTTTAATACATAAATACTGTCTTTTTCATTTTATACGTCTTTATACTTCCGTTACGGAAGTCGCGATCCCGGGCGATGATAGAAATTATTACGAAAAATTAAATTAATATACTCGCTAATAGAATCGTATATGAAAGGAAATGGCAAACAACTACACGTACAACACACATCATATGCGCGCTAAGTTAGTACACAGCAGAGATATACAGGAGGGAAATCAAACAATCACAATATCAGTTGCAAGTGTAGTCTCTTGCGTGTGTACACATTCGTACTGCATATAAACAATTGTCATGAACACTATTCTGTACAAATGAAATGTACGAATAATAGGTTGGCCACCGATCGAATGGTTCAGGAGATAATGATGACGATATTCCTTGTTACATATATGTCTGTATAAATCGATTCAATGTTACAATTAAAATTTAAGTCACTTCAAAAGGTTTTACCTTTTTTTAATCAATTATCGCTTATTACACTAATACAAAAATGCAGTTTTCCATTTTAATTTTCAGTAAATAAATACGGGGTTTTTATTTTAAACTTCTCAAATCCGCGGCGTATGTCTGTCTGAGTCAGTCAAATCTTGCACTTGAAATTTCAGCCACTTCAGAACAAGATAGAAGGCTTTAATTTATTTTTTTTGGTCGAAACGATCAATACAAGAGAACAAACTCAATTTGTTGTTTCTTTAATTTCTTATAAATAAATATTTTTTCTTATTTTAAATTCGGTGGTTTGTTGTTTCTTTAATTTCTTATAAATAAATATTTTTTCTTATTTTAAATTCGGTGGTATATGTCTGTGTCTAAATCTCAGATCTTTCAAATGGAACTTCAGCCATCTACTGCTGAAATAGAAGGTTAATTTTTTCGTTTTAAAAGCAATTTTCGTTTATTATGACAATACAAGAGTATATAGTTATTTTTCCAATTTTCAGTATATATTTTTGTCCGTCATTTTTATATAATGATTATACTCGTATTACTACGATGCTAGGATAATAGATAGCGCTCGATAAATTGACTGTGTACTGTCGCTATAGATAGTTCGAAATATAAACGGCAAAAGTTAATCAATAAAAAAGAAAATAAAATAATTATTTCTTTCGTTTAATGTCTTTTATTTAACATTTACAATATCCGCTTACTTTCAAAAAAGCATCCCACTGTTTTATAACAAATTGTAACTAAACAAGAAAAATATTTTTAAATATATATATATATATATAATTCGGCCATTTTGGTTTCGCAGGAGGCTCTGCCCCTTGATCCCTCTTGCTTATATTTCCGTCTCTTTCTCTTCTATACTTGGTATAAAATTATCAAAATTTACAATGTAATTCTAAAACGGTCCACATAAATATAACAACATAATTACAAAAATCCTATAAAATATAATAAACGTCACACATAAAATTGGGACATTTTTCGTTACATAAAATTGGGATATTTTTTTTACGTTGTAATTAATATATATATATATATATATATATATATATATATATATGTTATGTATGTATGTATATGTTTTTTTAAACGCGTTAAAAAATAAAACATAATTTTTATGGAATGATAATTTAACGGTACTTGCTAAACCGTATTATAAAAGCGAAAAACGCTTATTCATACGTTCTAACGCCTCGCGTTTTTATACTGTATAGTTTAACGAATAATAATAATCCTTATTTCTCAATGCGTTTAAAAAAGAAAAAATTCTTTAAAAATATCTGTTTAGTTCAGCTACAGAGTGTTTTAATTAGCAGAACATTGTGCGAATTATTTAATTTAATAAATAAATACTGCAAATTTTAAATGGTGAAGGTTTTTGTGTTTTTTAATTTATATTTTTATTTGTTGTCTATTTTAGTTTGTTGCGTTTTTCATTAAACACGAGACCAGAATATTTGTTTTTTCTTACTGTAACCGCACTTTTAAATTATAAGATTTTCAAAACTTTTAAACTGTTAAATTCATACATGTAAAAAAAAAAAAAAAAAAAAAAAAATTAATAAAAATAAAAATATAACGCATGTAACTGAATATAACACTTTAAAAGGTTTTAAAATCTTATAATTTACAAGACCAGAAAATGCAATTTTATTCCTACGACAATTTCGGTTTAGCGTTATCGAATATTCTTGTTTTATTCTAATTTTACGAGTAAATAATTAGTTTTTTTGCTTTTTCCACTTTTTTTCGTTATATTTACTTTAATGATATTAATTGGCCATGGGCGACTGCAGATAGGTTAGCACGGCACCTAGCAGCTATTTTACAGACTAAATGAGTAAGAGGTGGGGTTATTTGTTTTAATATACGCCAAAGAAATTTTAACCTTCTTCTTTGACGCTGTATCGTCTATTACGTAAAGAAAAGTTCAGAATTAAGAATATGTTGCAGTTTGAGAATAGGAAAACAATAAGCTGGACCGACAGGTAACGTGGTTGGATTGAGAGCGAAAAAGACAGTTTATGCGAGGTGGGGTTTAATGGAATTACAAGAAAATGATGTTTTTTATAAGTATTTTCTTGTCTGTAAATTGCCAATAATAAGTAAATAAATAAATTGATGTCAAAAATTCGGTTTTAACATATTATAAGAGTTAGTAACTGCAATTTTGAACACTCATTTATTTATTTACTTATTAGTGGCAATGATGTTTTTATTAAACCTAAATAAGGTATTTTTCATTTTTTTCCATCTTCATGTACTATTATTGATTTAATTCGCTCTATTACGTAAAATTATTTGCAAAATCAATGTTTGTACGCTTGATTTTAAACGACGTATGAAGATCGCACAATGGATTTAAGAAATGGCAAGGAAAAAGTTCGTTTGGAGGAAAACTACGTCCGAAAGAACCGTTAGGTGTGTGTACTAGGTGTACGGAAATAATACCAGAGCGGATTGAGTAAAAACGTAAAATCAATTTTTGTTTTTTCGCATACAATAGCGACTTAAATATTTAGTAAAGTGAAATGAGTTCCCATAATTTTAGCAGGGCGTCGTCAGGGGTTTTGTGGAATTAAGCTTTTCATAACGTACCAAGCCCGACGGCGCTAATGAGAGTAGGAGGGCCATTTCGTTTCTCCCGGAATCGATTTTACTTTCCCTCGATTTCTCAGGTACACAAATCAATTTCAGATTAAGTGTATAGCCGGGAGCGATTCGGATCTGGAACGAGACAAGTTTCGAACCCACGTCCTCTAATTTAGTAGCCAAACACCTTAACCACTAGGCTACCGCATATAACTAAAATTAGAATTTGATGCCGCATAAGCACCCAGCGAGTAGTGGAAATCCACATATGTGTACGCGCATCTAACTAGGTCCCACTTTGTCGAAATTATTTACGGAGCGGCGGGGATTTTTCGGATGTTAGGTCAAAAATGTTGATTTTGGGATTTTTACCGTTTCTGATAGAGTGCACGCTGCTCTTTCCAATGGCGCAAACTCCGACCTAGCGTTCGTGTTCTATGGCCAATCATCTGAATGTGCCTCGCCTGTCGCTTGATTGCTTAAGCAAAACTTTAAACTCGTTTTTCTCGAAAGTGTTTTTTTTTTCAAATTTCAACTTCAAACGCAAATATTTCGGCTAGTTTTGTACTTAGAAGGCTTCGCTAGGTCTCATTCGATCAGAAATGTTGTCTGATATACCGTACTGGGGCGCTTAACTCCACACCGACAAATTGGGACCTAGTTAGATGCACGTAAACATATAAGATACTTCGGCCCACACTTTTGTTATAAAAATCCAAAGTTTTATAGTGTATCGTTATGAAAGTTAACTTAGTTTTTATAATTGAAGCGTGCGACTATTTAGCCCACGTTTACAAGTTGAATTTCTGAACAATTAATACGATTAAAGTATATACAAACAACATACGAATTATTTGTAAGTGTGGTAAAATATTAAGACCCTGAACCAACGCTGCTATCGCTATTATATTGAATTTAGTGTTTCGAGGGTTTCGAGGGTTTCGAGGGTTTCGAATTCACGCTGTTATATGTTGTTGCTAATTTTTGCTTTTTTACGCGTGCGGTAAATATTTCGATTAAATATTTTCGGATTATCGATATCTAAATGCTGCGCAATAAATACGAAATATGTAATACGTGTTATATCGTGATATTTAGGAGAGCGAAAAGTATAATTATTGTTAAAATTTAATGTAATTATCGGAGGAATAATTTAAAATTTTATCAATTTCTTAGTACGTCAAAAACAATTATTACATCACATTTTAACTCGTCACTCGGCGGATTTCACGATTTCTTTCTGTAGTTTGTTTTCCCCCGTAGTTTTTACAGTCTACTCGCGTTTATCCGTATTATCCGGATCGATTTTTCAAAAAAAAAAAATTAATAAAAAAAAGCCGAAAGCGTTGTTATAAAATCCACAGCTACATACAGTATGTATTTAAATATTTTTGTTTACACTCGCTGCAAATGAAGATGCTGTGAAATTTTCAAAACTTCGTTTCACAAAGAGTTTGTGTCCGCAGCTGCGAAACATTCGTCCGACAAACAGTTACCGAGAAAAGCAATCCTTATTCTCGACAAATCCGGCAGCTAAGGAGTTACGATGACATAAAGGCGCAATGTTTCTTCCATTACATCGGTCTGTCTCGTCAACTTATGGATCGAGGAATCCTAGAGGCCTTAAAAAAAGGTACCGACGCCGCCTTTTCACCAGACTAATATCATACGTTGAAAACGATGAGGACTGTGTCGGGTTGCTTTAAAATCAGTTGATATACTTGATCTTATCATCACTTGGGGTTATCTGAGCGATAGGAAGAGATTAGTAGTTCTATATAGCATTAGTGCGGTCGTGGAAAATATTATTAGATCATAAAGTCAGTGATAAGTGCAATGAAATTGACGGACAATGTGATTTGGACAGTTCAAAAGACAACGAGGATCTTGTTTCTCTAATAAAAAATATTCCACGATGTGAAACGGATAGTAGTAATACAGATGACGTTACAGAATGGATGGACAGCGACGAGATCGAAAAAAAGGGCAGATGAGGATATCCATGGTACTCGACGAGGATCCAGTTGAAGAAAATATGGACAACGAGCCCCTTCAAAGTGTTATACCGCACGATAAAAGACTGAACGCGATTGAAATGGAGTAATAACTCAATAGGAGGAAGCGTCACCGGCTGCGATATCATTTGTTTACACAAGTGGCGATAAATATATCGACAAGGAAGAGAATGCAGCCGAGAACACTAATCACAGACTTCTTTAAAAACAAGTTGATGTACATCGTAAGTTAATTTTCATGTAGTACTTTTTCATTATGGGATAAGTTAATTTTCATTTATTTAATTTAATTCGCAGTATTTAACCTTCAACTCCGGCGTATCCGGATTTTTTAATTAATCCGGACCGGCTGGCCACCCAATTAATCCGGATAACCGCGAGTCGACTGTATTTCATCAACACGATTAAGCTGATGAAAATGGCGATAAAATTACAGGAGAATGGGCAAAACACTACATTTTCTTTCGCCGAGAGCTCCGTTGGTGCATTTTTAGGTATATAGGCTGCGATAAAGTTCTTGACATCCTTTCGGCGCATATCCGACCGATTGCTGTAAAAGCGCAGGGAAAGGAAGAATGAAGATGGCGAGTGGTGAAAGGATGACCATATATAAGTTTTATCAGTGGAGCGAGCTTAAAATTTTCCATTTCCGATTTCATTTGAATGCAATTAGTATGAGGGAGTGCGAGAGATTAGAATTTTCCAGCGCTGGGCAAGCTGCCAAAAAGGCCGTCGCCAAATTGTTCCCCGATGTTTTAACACGTCTCAAGATCCGTTCCGATACTGCAGGCTGACGGAGAATGCCAAAGAAAGGAAAAGAAAAAGCGAAAAATGGCTTTCGGTACCTAGTGTCGAAGAGCGCTTACTTCTAAGGTCGTAATAAACTTTGTCAGTGAGATAAAACGGCCCCCCCGCAGGATTAATTCGCAAAAAATCGGAGCGGCCGGAGCAATGTTGCCGAATTAAAATTAAATCGCGAATAAAGGTTTACTCCTGAAAATCGATAGAATGCGCTAGTTTAATCATTGTCAATGATGTGTCGTCGAAAGGGGAAGAGTAGTTTTTATCCGGTGGCAGTCCTAATTTGAAAAGAGCGAGGGAGACGAATTATGAAAAACCTAGAAATGGTCGACATAAAAAAGAAACTAGTCATAAATATTCCCAACAGCGAATTGGGTATAATTAAAATAGTCGTTTATAGGAAAATGTTCGAATTTGCGGAACGATGGAATAATTTCTACCGCCGACAAGTCGGGCTTTAAATCTTTTATAGTAAGGCAACCGGCACGAAAGCTAATTTCTTTCGAAGCGGGTAAACACAGCCGAATTATTATTTAGAAATTATGCACTTTTTAACGTGACCTCCTTAAGGAAGACCCGGAATTTCAAAAGAAATACGAGAGCGGATAGTAGTATCGCGATCTGCGCGTCATTTCTTGTGACGGCGGAGCTCCTTCAGAAATCTCGAAACGATTGAGACGTGGCTAATGAAATAGGTCAGAATTCAAAGATGGAGTTAAGTAAACTTTTCGGATTTACGCAGTCGGCATTCGGAAAAAGTGTCAGCGTATGCAGCGACTGGCAGACAAAAAATGACTGTTCCAAGTTCAAAATTTCTATCGAGTGTTGTATTCTGTTTTACGTTATACTAATAATTGATTACTGTTGTACACGCGATGTGCGATGGGTATAAATGTATTGATTTAAAAATTAGACGTAGAGTAGTAAAAATAGAAGTTAAGTTGAATTAAGTAATTAGATATAAGACGAATATGATGTATTAGACTTAAGATGAATATGATGAATAAACGATATAATTATGTTGGGAACTCACAGACGGGCAATTGCCTTGTGGGACCCGCAAATTATTTAAAATAAAAAAAAAAAAAAAAAAAAAATTATTAATAAAATTAATGTATTGTAATGTATACATTAAAACTATATTTGATTTTGTATAACCACTACTAGCGCTTTGTAGCGCATTTGTGGATTCTTAATAATAATAATAATAATAATAATAATAATAAATTGAATAATTGAATAATTGAAATTGAATTAATAAAAATATAGAAAATACGGGTTCGCAAGAAAACGCCATTGATACGTGTGGAACAAATTTTCTCGACTAGTTTACACGGAGCGCTGATTTTATAGTGTAACCGAAACAAGTCGGTAATAAGTGTTTTGCGAATTTTTGTATATTTCTATTAATTATTTAACATCAGGCAATTCTGCAATTTGTAGCTTGACATGAAAACGAAGTATGTATAACTTCATGGATAATTATAATTCCAACCGAAACCATATAATCAGTTTTATTTTATTTGTATTTTATCAACTCGGTATCGCAAAATATTTTTATTACGGCTCATCATATAAAATTACTATTATACCGCTATTATTATGCCGTATAACTATTATTTTTATTATTTTTATTATCATTATTATTATTATTATTAGTAGTAGTAGTAGTAGTAGTAGTAGTAATATCCGTGAAAATGCCACAAAGTAACATTTCATTTCCTTCTTTTGTAATTTTAGCACCGAGCCAAACGCAATCCACAGAAACTAAAACCAGGTTAAAGGATTTATAACCTAGCGCGAATGCAGAAATATCTCTTTGTGTAAACAAAGGTCAGTATTAAAAGTTATATTAGAACACAAAGGAGGAAAACTTTAAATCTTTTTAACCTTTGTCGCCGAAAAAGGGCTACACTAGCGCAAACAGGCCGGCACTATCAATAAACAAAAGGCTAGCGTACACTGCGAAAAGATTTTTAGAGGAAAAGAAACAATATTTAGAGTGCAGAAGACTATACCGGTTTACGCTGTTTCGAAATTGGCTAAATAATAAAAAAATGGAAGCTACCGGCGTATGGTACAATTCATAGCGTCTTCCCAGGCATGTGCAATAAAAAAGTATCCGTTTGCTGGCCAAAAAGACCGAAAAAAACAACAGAAAAAAAACAAAAAAAAAAGGGAAAAAATTGTCAAAAGTATGTGTGCATTCCTATATAGAAAACCAGATAAACGTAAATATGAAGTCCGGTCCGGTGTTGTTATTATTAAGTTGTTTATGTTTGCCCTCGGAATATTTCGTTTTATTTTCACGATACGGACCGAACAAAAACACATTTTCTTTCTAAACCAAAAAAGAAGAAGAAGAAGAAGAAGAAGAAGAAGAAGAAGAAGAAGAAAAAAACCCCGAAAAATAAACAAACAAAAGAAAACAAAAAAAAATGTTGTAAGTTCAGAAAACAAGGTGATTCGTATATAAAAAAAAATAAACAGAACTTTGTTTCATGAACAATTTTTTTCGTATTGCTCACACCGCTTCGGTAAACATCGTAAGTGTTCGCAAAAACATAGAACGCGATTTTCTGCGTTTAGACACGGCAGGATGTGTACCACTTTCCGTTCGGTAGCCGGGGATTTTAAAAATTAAGAGCGGTGGTAATCACCCTCCGGGTTTCCCAAGCGAACTACGATCATTAATAAAATCAAGCTTGTACAAAGATCTTGCAGCAAAAAGCCCGTGGTCTATTAGACGACGGTGTTTGGTTCGGATAAGACCTGGTTCAAATGCTGCTATATGATACTTCAAAAATTTCACTTGCGTAAAGTATATGAAGCATTTTTTCCAAAAAAAAACAAAAAAAAAAAAACCACTAAAAACCCTATTTACCAACGCAACAGATTCGGTATTTACGGCACACTGTCTAGCGATGACGGCGAGTTAGAAATTACGCTTTAATTAAAATCATTACTTTTCGATCTCTCGGCATCATCGTATTGTTCGTTGTCGGCAGAGAATACGGCCAAATATGTAATTTCCGATTCCGGTCGAATTTCTCGGCACGTGTAATGTTACGGGATTGTGTAAGTGACCTAGTAAGTATGCGACAGCAGGATAGCGTCTGTCGGCTGCGTGTGTCGTATGAGAAGATCAGATAGCAGCTATATGTGTGTGATTGATAAGGATTTCGGTAAGGTAGCGTTAATTTGATATAATATCGAGCCGATCTGGCTAGGTAAAGTGGCCAGTAGTTGCCGTTTGATTATTAGTCGATTTGCCGTTATTCGCTGCTAGTGAACGCAACGTTGTGTGTCGCGGTTTGGTACGTTTTAGTCGTCGTCATTTAAAGAGCAAAAAAGTCAATTAAAAAATTGTTAATTATTTTGTATGTAAACGACTGTGTTTCTGTATTTTATTTATTCAAGAAAAATTGTGTTATTGTCGTGGATAATATACGCTTCTTTTAGTTTTACCGTGGCGGTGCCACCGTGAGGCCTTCCGCGAAGGGGGAAAAATACGCTCGTGGTGCGATGGCGGGTTCGCGATTTCTTTCGGTTAGTTTTTTTTTTTTTTTTTTGCGAGAAATATAAACAATTATTTTTTTATTACAAAATTAAAAGCCTAAAGCTCCGCCGCAGGGAGCTATCTAGCTATCCATCGTGTGACAAGGCAGATGTCACTGGCTCCCGTTTTGTTTACTCCTTTGTGTAATTACCATTGAAGAACATCAACGAAGAAAGTTGAACTCCGTACGCGAAGGGCTGAGTTCACATCAAAACAAATCCCGCCAAGAGCGTCTCTGTAAAAAGCAAAAATCGTTACATTGGCAGCCCGAAAAGAGGGACCCGAAAGATAACGAATCGTTACACCAATAAAGGCGAAAGATTTATGCGGAAATGAAAAGAAGCAAGTGGAATTCCTGTGCTGTCGTGCCCATAAAATAAAATTAAAAAAATATATGTATATTTACCAATAATAACAACATTAAAAAGCCATATTATAGATGACGTTTTGTTGATTTTTTTTTTGGGGGGGGGGTCGCCAGTCGATGGCATTACCCAGCATTAGGTTGTGTTAGTGAGAGAGAGGGAGAAACAAATTATAATTGAATATTACTGGAGGTAGAAGCAATGAAGGACGCTATAATAGGAATGATTACGGCGGATGGAAGTGAAAAAATAAAAGAAACACTGTGTATGGATTGGGCAAATCAAGTTTCAGGAACTGACTATAGAAGTGAGGGCGTTCTACAGATACAGACGCGCATTCAAAGAAGATGTGATTTGTATCGCAGAGTAGATCAGAATCATCCGGATGGAAGGAACAAAAAGGAGAAGAGGACATAGAAAAGCGAAAAGAGCATAGATGATCTAAGCGAAGCCTGCAAATGGAAGAGATAAGAAAGCGCGAGAGATGAGGGAAGTCATAGTACCAGGGTACGGAGGAGGATGGGTTCGGATACACTAAGATAGAAGGATTCAGGATTCGAGAATAAAAGAGGATAAATATCGTGCCATCGCCTACGATGGCAATTCCTGGAAAGAACGTTAAGATTGCAAGAAAAAAATTTGGACAGTAATTGACCAGTCCGAACGGCAGATCGAGCTAATGAATCAACCAATTCGTTGCCCTCAATGCCAACATGACTGGGGGACCATAAGAATCCGGTCTGAGCGGAATGAACGCGCTATACAATCTAGTGACATGAGAACGAATCAGGAGAATCATGAAGTCTGAGGAGTGGCGAGGAAGAGGAAAGACGATATACACCTTTGGAATCCGAGACTAACAGTAACTTAATTATAAATACCATTAGTGGAAATGATGAATTGGATAGCACGACGGATAGCTGTGGACTCCGCGGTAAATATGGAGCAGAAAGAAGGCAGTTTATAAGATTCAAAATAATTGAGTGATCGGACTAAAACGGCAGCTCCCGTACCGTCGCGTTATTCTAGAGCCATCAGTAAAGATAACAGTATGGAAAGGAAATAAGGATTGCATGACATGGTTATATTCCTGTCAGACTACATGAGCCGGCAGGTTCTTGTGAAAGGCGGAAAGAGAGTATATCTTAGGCGTATACAGGAAATTGGAATAATTAAGCGTGACGTCAGCGAGTTTGTTATAAGGTAAGGAGCGAATTGATTAAATCGTTTGGATATATGAGAAAGAATAAGGATTTTCCTAGAAGAGAAGCGCCAGTTGTGTAATATGGAAATAGAAGAGTTAATATGATTAGACGAGGAAATAGCAATCTCCGATGCGTTGCAAGAATTTAGTGGACCATCTTCATTTTACCTTACTTCACATGACTAATTTTTGTTAAAAAATATAACCGCAACTGACTACAACCACATCCGAATACATATATATATATTTATATATGTCAGTGGTAAATTGTGATTTTTTCCTGAGTACTTTTTCAAGATAGCGAAAAAACTCGACATACAATTGCACGCACTACTACGTAAACAAAATCAGATTAAGACACTATGTTGTTGTTTTTTTTTTACTTTAATTTCAAAAAATCAAACGCGCATAAAAGAAAATTGATATTTAAATTTTGATAAAACAAATTAATTCAATCAACATGTAACTTTAATTTAAAAACTATAAGCTTTAACACAAATGCGACTTATAAAAAAAAAGTTGAAATGTATTATTTAGGAGAGAATTTGAAATCGAATTAAGAAATCTATTTAAAAATGTCTGCCGGCACATTAATTAAGCATTTATAAAAATTATTTGATATTCGCTACATTACAGTTTTCGTACCGTATTTCGTCGCAGCCGACAGATTTTCGCTAGATTTATGTGCACGTCATTATGATAAAATAGCAATTTCGTAAGGGAATAAAAAATCTGCAGTGCATAATGCACATATGTAACTGGCTCAAAGTGGCAAAGTACTTGCTTCTCGTAATACGCTTCGATCTGTTTTGCCGTTGTCGTACTGCTTTTTAGTGCGCTCTTAGCGATTCGCTAGCTTTGGAGAAGTACACAACGTCTGACGAACAAAATACGGAAAACTAAAAGGTCTGTAAAGCGGAAATCTGACCGGCGATCTGCACGCTGAGCACTTTTCTCGGCACCGTCGACTTCGCAGAATTATGCAGAAAGCTGTCTCAAAAAGCGGTAGATTTCTATTTCTTTCCGATCTGCTTTGGTACTTCTCCGCATGACTAGAAGTAGTATCCACCATTGTGTAGCAACAAGATCTGCAAAGTTTATACATATTACGTTTATAAAGTTACATTTTGTCGGCGAAAAATGGAACCGCGACTTTCCTATCAGAAATATAGGAAATTAGTATCTGTCCAGAGGATCCCATGGCGTGGTCCGAAAAATTCAGTTATCACAGTGTACATTCAAATGAACTATAAAAGCCGAACTGTAATATTGCGATACGTTAGTGTTTGTCTGACATACAAGAGAGTTGGAGTAAATAGACAATTCCCCGATGTTGTATATCATCATAATGCGGAAAATCGGCCAATTTATATTGCCTTTGTGGATCTTGAAAACGCGTTTGATAGATGTAACTGGAAGTTGCTTAATGAAATACTGGAAACAATACATATAGACAACAGAGAGATAGAAGGATAATAGAAGCATTATATGAAAATCAGAAAACAATAATAAGGATAAACGATATAAAAAAAAGAATCATGGATAAGAAAAAGGGTTAGGCAAGGTTGCAGCTTATCTCCTACACTGTTTAATATATACATAGAACAAGCGATAAAAGAATGGAAACAAAAATATAGTAACGGTGTTTCAGTAGGCGGTATAAAAATAAGTACGTTTAGATTCGCAGATGATATCGAAAATAATAGCAGACAGCGAACAAGAACTAAGGTGCTCACTAGATCAGATGAATCAAATATTTAAAACTTATAACATGAAAATAAATAGAAAAAAAACCAACAATAATGAGATTTAGTAAAGAAAAAGATAGTAAAGAAATAGATATAAAAATAGATGGAGAAAAATTAAAACAGGTAAAAAAGCAAAGATATCTGGGAAGTATAATAACAGAAGATGGAAAAAGTGATCAAGATATAAAGGAAAGAATAGCAATGGCAAAATTAGCATTCAAGAAAAAAAGAAACTTCCTGACATCTAGAAATATTCAAAGGGAAATAAAGCAAAAATTTATTAAAGTATTCGTATGGAGTATAGAGTACTATATGGTTCAGAAACTTGGGATTTGAATCAACGGTTGAGCAATCAACTGGAAGCATTCGAAATGTGGTGCTGGAGAAAAATGGAGAGAATATCATGGACAGAAAAAATAAAAAATGAAGAATTATTAGATAAAGTTAAAGAGAAAAGAAGTATATTAAGGAAATTAAAGGAAAGAAGATCTAAATGGATTAGACATATATATATACATATATATATATAGAAATAATGAATATCTAATAATAGAAGGAACCATGGAAGGGAAAAGACCAAGAGGAAGGCCAAGACAGAAATACATAAAACAAATAAAGGAAGACGTGAAAGCAAACGAATACGAAGAAATGAAGAAAATGGCTTTATCCAGGAACTTTTAGAACATGGCTGTCCACCAATCTATCATATAGATTGAGGAATTAAGAAGAAGCGGAAAATACTACTCAAACATAGAGATCAGAAATCTTCGGAAAGTGAGCATGGAAACATGACCCCAGCACACACAACTCGGTTGAAAGAACTGTGCCAGCACAGACGCAAAATTGTGATAACAAATCTTATTTCCAGTTCAGTACGGTACCTGTGATGATGATGATGATGATGATGATGATGATAACTGCTGAAACTGCAAACAGGATTAGAGAACGGCACATTTTGGAACATTTATCTCGTTATTCGGTTTTGTTTTAATATAGCATTTGTGGGTACCAGGTAGAAAGATAGCTGGGTGTGCCGTTAACCATCCCTGAAAGGCTTATTGGGAAATATTTTACCTCGATCTGTCGTTTTCGTACACGACATAGTTTCACAGAATTCTTAAAGTCGAACGTAAAATTTTTGATTTTCAGCGATCACGAGATTACTCGGAGGGCATCTGTGTTATTTTCATGTAAATTATTTGACAGACACAGAGATATACATACTTTTCAGGCACTTAATTTCCTTTTTCCTCCCTATCATATATAGTATTTGCTTTCTGGCGGGGACCGATCAGGTTTTGGTTTT
This sequence comes from Icerya purchasi, assembly GCA_039619475.1. Classification (NCBI taxonomy): domain Eukaryota; kingdom Metazoa; phylum Arthropoda; class Insecta; order Hemiptera; family Monophlebidae; genus Icerya; species Icerya purchasi. The sequence continues at coordinate 73,765,239 of CM077115.1, read as the reverse complement.
GCCTTATTCAGGTTCATAATCGATTGCAACATTGCGGTGTAGATGCCGTTTGTTTAGAGCAGGGGTGGCTAACCCATTTTTGCGGCCCGCGAAATGACCAAAGTAGCACTAGTAAAATAAATATTTTTTAATGATTTCACTTTTTTTTAAAGATTTCATTTTTAGTATTATACGTTTCTTTGCAATGTGCGTTTAGTATCATTGTTATTACATTGCCTTATAAGAATAATAGTAAACACAATAATAATAATAACGGTCATTATGTTTCAGTTTTTCATTATAAAAAAAAATTCCTATTATCAGTCTAAATCTAATATGGGATATATGATTTTATATGCGGCCCGCGGAGTTATGATCATTTTCAGAGTGGCCCGCGAAGTTATTTATTTCCTATGTCGTCTATTTATTCGTATTTCATTTTATTTTATCTATTTATTCGTATTTCATTTTATTTTATTTATTTCTTTTTTTTTTTGTATTTTATTCATATATATGAAATAAGAAGGTTAGTGTTTAGAGTAAATTTGTGTTGAAATTGGCTAAATTTCCGGGGCATAAAAGATAAATTAAAAAAAAAAAAAAAAACCTGTTCCCAAAGTGAGGAATTATTCTACTTGCAATAATTACTACACGGTACTTTTTAAAGGAAACTGCGGGTCAATCTGTTTTAGATATTTACGAATATGAACGCTATATTCAGATGCTGCTGGTATATAACACTTTCCGTCCGAGACTAAATTGGTGGAAGCTAGCCGCGTAGACTAGTTGTCGAGCGCGGCAAGGGCCTTCAATTCGAAGGCCAGCATTTCGTACTACACATCCAGTATGTTTAAAAGACGCTGGATGGCCGGTCAAAACAATAATCCAGTCCATACATGCGAAGTAACACGGATTCCTCGTTGAAAGGACCTTCTGGCAACAATTTAATCTTTTTTTTTTCAAATTATTTCGGACAAAAAGTAGAAAAATTACAATCGTTTTTGTTTTTTTAACTCTTTTTTTTTTTTTTTTTTTTTTTTTGTTTTTTTGCAAAGTGTATTAATTCGATTATCGCGGAAATGGCTTATTAAAACCGCTCGCCAGTCTGTGTAAACGGGGAAGTTATTAGAAATTTTTTCACACCTATCTTCTATGGTACAGATTTGTTTTCCGGAAGATATTTTAATCGGGCCACTCTAATTTCGCAATAAATTAGTAGTCGACTGGAATGCGGTTAAAATGAGTGCTTCTTATTTAATTCTGTTCTCGGCAGCGTTTTATGCGAGGAGGCGGGCAAATTTGTTTCCCGATAAATCTATACAACAATACAGAAGCCGGTAACTTTTCTGCGGTGCACAGAGTCCGCTTCTTGTAAAGAACGTTCGGATAGTTCTGTTCCGTGCTCATCTTGGGCGCAGAACCCATCCTTCGCTTCCCGATTATCATTCCGGACAACGCGGCTAATGCATTGAAATGCAAATTGATTTGGAGGCGTTCGGGATTGTTATTCGATTTACAAACTTCGCGGCTATTTGCATTAAGTTAATTTTATTAATAGCAAAAGTTAACAAATAGGCAGATTTCTCGAAGATAGTTAAGTTTGCCTATCTACACGTGCGCCGACCTACAAACACACAAGCTCGATACTTTGGCGAAAAACGGCAGCCCAACATGCATCCACTATATACGTACGTACACTTTTATGTATAGCAGCGCGTTCAATTTGCACTTAATGGAATTGCTTTACGGCTCGCTTTCTAACAAATTAAATAACCTACCTCCGTCGCCGCCTCCGGAAATTTTAAACGAGTCGAGAAATTTTGCAGATTTCCGGAAATATGAAAAATTCGAGAAATTCCTTTTCCGTTCGCTTGTGCGCAGATTAATTAGAACAGGAGGCGACTTTCGAAAGAGGTTCGCGACAAAAAGGAAAATTCGAAGTCGCGCGCGATTCTTTGTTGATTCTTTGTCGCGCGGCCTACGCTGAATGAAAGATTTTTATCGGCCAGGTATTGCCACTGTAATAGAATTTTGATCGTACTATACCAGATAAGACCGCCGTACTATTCTGTGGCACTATGCGCGGTTTGTTTATGCTACATTCGGTGAATCTGTTGATTCGACAACGATTTAATTTCAACTGTTCCGGCCACTGCTAACCGCAACAACACGTGTACATACTGATTTTTTTTCGCTAGCCGAATGCCCCTTGACCCCTCTTGCTTACATTTCTGTCTCTTTCTCTTCTATACTTTGTATAAAATGATCAAAATTTACAACGTAATTCTTACTGGCATCAACACACTCGAAAAATAACATAACCACAAAAATCCTATTCTAACATTTAACTTCCGTTATATAAAATTAAGACATTTTTTCGTTACATTTATTGTTACATATTTCGTTACATAAAATTGTGACATTTTTTAAATAACAATAACAAAAATCCTATAAAATATAACAAACGTTACATAAAATTGGAACATTTTTCTGTGACATTTTTTTAGGACATTTTTTCGAATGGGGGGTAGCCTAAGAATTACGTTGTAATTAATATATATATATATATTGTGTCGCGCGACAATCTCAGTTTACAGTAACATCTTTAAGCACTGAACTGCAGCGGTTGTCATGCTATTCTTACTATTACATATACATATATATATGTGTGTATATATATATATATATATATATATATATTACATTCTGAGATCACCTCTTTGTAAATAGTAGTATTGAATTTTCTAAATAAATTATGGCAAGATTTCTTGAGTCATACTTGACAGTACCGGTTGCAGTGATGTCCTGTTACTCTATATAACCAAAATTGCGGTAGTAACGAAAGGTTTGACATAGCCGTGGGGACAATAATTTCCAATAGGCTCTAAGATCATCGCCCAACCACCGCCAATAAAGAGACTATTTCAGCATAAGTCCAAACAGGAATAGAGATCACAGTGTGGACTTTTCAACAAACCCTCATAACATTCATAAAACAATCAACAGATGACCATCGGAGACCATGTCAATTAACCGCTTGAGAATCGGGCGCATTTGTTCTACAATTGGGCTTTTCACCGGACACTCCCGTACAACCTGTCTGCTCTGTTTCCATCCCGTCTGTCCTTTGACATCAAACCTCTTCCTTTACATATAGTCTCTTCAACGGTGGCCGGAACCTTAGCAAATATTAAAATTAACCAGATCGCCGCAGTTATTTATCTATTGATGGTTATACCGTAAAGACCTACGCAGCTACATACGGCTTATGTTACTCAAAAAAAAAAGATCAAATAAAAATCCTAACGGATAGTCCAACATACAGCTGCGTGCGCTATGAGTTGGGTAGATTCTATTCGCTGTCCATCACAAACGTTGCTCAGTCTTGTTAACCGAATGATAGTGCACTGATTGCAGTAGATTTAATTTACATAATAATCCGGAAGGAAATCGTTTTATCTTGATCCTGTTGCTTCAAGCAGCTGCGCAGTCTAGCTGGCAGTTCGTGTTGAATTACTTTTTGTACCAATACGACTGAGAACACCGGTAGGAATAATTAAAAATCACCGATGATATGCGGTTACTAATGTTATATTTTTTTCGTTAGCGCATATTGACAGTTATTTTTAATTATTTACATTTATAATGTGTAGAGCGGTTTACAGAAGAAAAACATTTCTAACATGGTAGAAGCTGTGAACAAGTGAAGGATTTACAGCTACCGTGCGGACCTTATTTTTGTACCTGGTTCGTTGTCGTGGTCGTCGTCATCGTTAGATTTTATCAAACGAACTGCGGTAGCTCTGAAAGCGGAGACAAATGAGAATTTGACACCGCAAAGAAATTGCTGTCAATCCGCTGAAAAAGGCCATGCTCTGAAACCAGACGAGAGAAGGAAACGCTGTGCATCCGCAACACGAGAATTTCTCACCAGCGTTCGGTAAAAATCTCCCTGTTTTGATATGTGAGAAAGCTATCCTACATACGGCTTTCGCGGCATCCCTTCGCAATGCATTATATTCAATCGTACGCAAATGGTAACAGAAATTCTGCAGACTTTCTCAGAACTTGCTGAGGTTGCCCGAATGATCATTCGGCTTTGTAGCTTGTAATAAGCGGATAAGAGTTCTTTGTTATAAAACCCGCTGTAATTATATAGCGTTTAAACAATGATATACTAATGAGGGTCGCTGCTTACGGTACCACTCTTGCCGGGATTATTGACTTTTGAAATATAAAAAGGTAACAAACCTTTAACACAAGTGTAAAGTCGGAAGCGCATTTTTGGAATAATCGTCATCTCTGTCACTGGGCAAGGAAAGAATCGTTTGGAAACAAAAAAACGACATAGAAATATTGCTTCCACGCGCGCAATTCAATAAAAATCACCACTAGTAATAACGGCATTCGTTATAACGAAAAAAATAAGTTATTACGATCGATACATTTTTCTATTGGTCGCACAAAACTTAGTTCTTGCAGATGAATAGGACTGGAAAAATAAAGTCTCCCCGGTAAAAACAATGTTTGTATTATTCACCGTTTTTTACCCTAATAGTCCATGGCTAAGGTCATATATTTATGTGATGGCATTTCTTTTTCCCATAATTAAAGCTGTGCATTGAGGAAACCATCAAATTAAGTATGTCTCCTCTCCACGATCTTTAATATTTTAATAAAGGTTAATACTTATTAGTTTTCCGACATTCCAGTTCCTTCTTGACACTTTCATTATTCATTATTTCCCGTACAAATTCGCTGTAGTAAGTTTCCGTTAGTTTTGTATGTAATACATAATACATCCATTCAACGTATACATTACGTCTAATTCAATTGTAACACCGTGATATTAAACCTATTGAGGTAGTTCTAAATTTAACGGTACTATCCCAGCAATTACACTTTTATATTGTTCATCCTGTTTACTAGTGTAAAATGTTAGATGTTTATTGTAAATTTAAGGACAAGAAATGTGTGTACATATTAATACAAAAAATGTAGAATAACATTACTACTGACACCGTTATGATAAAAAATCAAAAATTACAAGAAGTAAAAAAAGAGAGAAACCGAAACAGTTGTTGCTTTCCTTTCGCAGTAATCTTTTCCTTTCTTTCATTCCTGCACTGACTTTGATTTTATTTTTACCTTCACGAGGCAAAGAAAAACATTTCGAGCTCGTATTTTTGCATTTAGTAAAAAACCAGCCATTTCCCACGATTTTGCCAGTATACCCGTTTAAATCTGTATCTTAAAATTTATTAAAAAAATCTATCGCTTTTCTAGAATTTATATACATATACCATGGTGAACAGATTTTTTTTAAATCTTTATTTTTATAATTACTTTTTCAAAATTTGTACGTTCTTTGCAAAATATTCACCCGGATGATATATTCAGCCTATTCCTATCTACAGTCCTTTCTGTTTCTTTCACTTCAACTCTCTGTTGTTGCCTTCATTATTCGTCTACGTTTTAATCATTCTTCACTGCCTTCCTCCCACTTTCACTTTTCATTAGTCTCTTCTCCACATTGCCTTCTCCATTCAAAAGATGCAGCTGTTTGTGACTCTGATCACATGTTGTTTGAATGTTCATATTTTTCGGTAGAGCGTTTCGCTCTGTACTCGCGTATAATTTTATTATACAAGCAACCATCTTATTCTTTAACCCAACATCGATATGCTCGCATGGTCCCCTGTTTTACTGTCTAAAACATCTCATTGAAGAGTTTTAACGTGACTTGAACGCTATCTTGTGTCGACTAATACGCCCCTGTCGATCATATCGATATCGAGTTTAAATATTTTTATTTGGTGTAAATTTAAATTCATTCTTTTATTCCGAACACGACGTGAAACGTCAAGGACTAAACTAGTTTTCTATTAGCTGCTCTGACCGCAGCTAATAACCAATCACACGGCAGAGCGCCCTAGCAGCTGCTACATCTTGGATTTTCATCCCTCGAGACATTCACCTTTTCAATTTGGCACCGCTCAGTCGCGTGTCCGGAGCGACGCCGGTTGATGGTTATCCAGCGCTCCCTAGTTTAGGCAGCACCACGGTGCTGCAGATCGTCATTCAGAATTTGGTATGCAGCAGTCGCGTCTCCAGAGCGACACTGGTCGGCGGCTCTTCAGCACTCCTATTCCTGTTCGGTCAGCGCAACAGTGCTGCAGATCAACAGCTAAGATGCGTGTCAGGTTTTTAACAACCTGGTCACTGCTTCAACATTACGAATTGACTAGGTTCTTGTTGGGCAGCATCGTCGCTGCAGATTCATCGTTCATGCTTTCCAGTCGTCGTCGCAGAATAGTTTGCAAATTAATTCTTTCGGTGTCCATATTTCTTTTATTGTACACTTTTTATGAAATCTTTTCATTTCCAAAATTCGTCAACCATTTGAAGTGGTCCTCCAGAATCACTCTTCGTCTTTGTCATCCAGACCGGATTTCCGTGGCAGCAATTCGCCAGTTCTGGATCGGGTCTAAAATAACCGAAGCTTAGAGATGCTTAATAAGTTCTGCTTGCTTAAGCTTGGCCTTCCTGCAACTTATTGTGCCCGTTACATCATACTGCATTTTCCTTCTACGCACGTTATTCCAGCTATTGTCTCCTTTTTAATATAGCGATTCTCATCGTACGATTTTTCTTTTAATTCCTAATTGTTTTTGAGTAAAGGTTCTTAGTTGCCGAGTCCAACGAAAAAAAAAATACCTTTTAGCGAAATTTTCTTCTATCTGTTCTATACTTCATCACCTACTTATTTTCCCAACATGAGGCGGCCAATTATCTTCTCTATTATTAGACTGCGGTTAAATCACAACCTGCTTCCTGCTTTCCGTTTCTCCATTACCCAGTCTCCTCTTTGACCGCTTCATCCTTTAGAAGCAAACTTCATTTGTGACACGACTCATCGCTTGAATGTCCTTTCATTTCTTCAGAATGCGCGATACTGTATTCCAGTCTTTTGCGTTTTAGCCTCCCTTTTCAACGCATCTTTTCTTTTAATTCTTCCTCGGTTATTCCTTTCTTACCTTCATTCATATGCTCCATTTCTAATATATTTTCCCTTTAATGCTGTTATACCTTTGGATTGGGTAAGCGTCCTTAGCCGATATGCCAAAAAAACAAAACAAAACAAAAAAACACCTTCTTTAAAAATAATCAAAAGAAAAGTGAGAAAAAAAAAAGTGAGAAGGGAAAAAGAAATGAAAATTAAGCTGTGATTAGGAAATCGAAAAAAAAAAAAAAAAAAAAAGTGAAAAACTAAATAAATGCAATACTTCATCTCTGAATAATTTAATTAATAATTCTCCGTACTTTTGAAAAGATAAGAATATAGCAACTCATGATGACCACAGCGTACAGCAACCAACGTCACGTAAGGTGGGAAAACACCTGCGGACATAAATCTATTGTGTATGTATTTTTTATACACTTCGTGTTTTCTGTGATTAAATAAAAAAGCCCATTAATTTCATCCCGGTAGTTTATAGTTCCTCAAAATTTAGCTTAATTCTAGTACGCCCTACTTGCATTCCGCAGATCATGGTGACGAGTCTCCGTATTATTCGGTACTTTTGCCGACATATTGTAGAACCAGAGCTTAATGCTAACGGCTAAATTGCCTCCCGTAAAAACTCCCTGTGTGGCATTAAGAGATTAAAAATCATTTATGTTCTCTTTAGCTTCACATACCAAATCAGTAGAAGTATAAACGGAAATGGTACCGCATACCCACCCGTCTAACTCCCCTTCATATCGTAATGACCGTGAACCCGGCAAAATTTAATTGTGACACTATTGTTGATTAGCCGGCAACACTTGAATTTAATTTCATCGATTAATGGATGACAACTATATTTCCAAATTAGAATGCATCGGCGAATGTGTAAAGCAAACTTAAGCTGGCACTACGAACTAATTTTTTTTTTATGTTCCGGAAATCTTACAGTTTTCATCATTGTAATCATCTGTTTTTTATTCCACATAATTTTTCCTTATCCGATAAACAGTCCATTATCCACGCCCGCTAACTTTAAATCTTTCATTTCTTCATTTCCACGAAAGATTTATTTCCTCTATTCAGTTTTTTTTCGGGAATATTACTAATATAATAATTTAAAATAAAGCCTTAAGTACATTCCACAATATCTGCAAATGCTGAAAGATAGGTGACATGCCCCTGTTCCGGAATGTTAAAATTAGACAAACGCTTTTGAAATATTTAAGATAAGGTTTTTAGCCGCATTAGTAGCTTCCGGTGTAATCTGTGTATAACCTAAAAAACCATCATTTTTAAAAATTATTTTTTCCCCCGGAATTAAAAATAATATTCTCACGAAAAAAAAAAAAAAAAAAAACATGCTCATATAACATGTTAGGACTATTACGTGTGAATTTTTTTTTTTTTGAAGTCATAATATACAGAAAATTTTTTCAATATATTTAAAAAGCAATAACTTTAAAGTAACTTTTTTTTTCTTCAAATTATATATTTTTTTATGGCTAATACAATAGTTCAATGAGAAAATTGGATTTCAGTTAGGGTCTTTAAGAAAAATTCAAGAAACTTATTTTTTCGGTTTTTGTTTTTTTTTTTATAGTTTTTGGTCGTTACCTCTTCGTAGATTATATAATAAAATTGACAATAACACTTTTAGGAATAATGTTGGATCGTCGTTGAAAAATTCGGCAAATAAAATAATTAAATCGGCCCAGCTCATAGCATACAGTCGAAAATCTGGCTCAATTAACACTTTTTTAGTTGACGGCTGCAAAACTATAAGAAATGCATTTAAAAAATATCATTCTCGGAAACGTTGAACATGAAACTTATCGGTTAAGACTGTTAATAAAACAACCGGTAAATTGAATTTTTTTTTTCGCATTTTTATCTTTTGCAATTAGCAGAAATATTTCACCTAATCATAAGTTCGATAACATATACTGCAAATGGCTTTGATGAACTGAATAATTTGCATAAAGCGCAGAAACGACGTAAACTATATCTGTTAACTAAATTATTTCTTTAAAATAACTTAAACATTTTGGAAAAACTCGTATTAAAAAAAATACACCGAACCAAAACAAATGTTAAAATGTAAATCTCAAAATAAATTTTTCGGAAAAGTAGAAGACTCCAAAAAGTAAAAATCACGAGACTAAAACGGTTTATTATGATCCCTAAAGAATAATTCTAGATTTGACAGCTGCGCTTTCTAGCAGAGGCGCAGCAACCTAACATTGTGAGTGGGTGCTCAAAACATGTTTTTATCGATGATCGAAAAAAAAAGAATAACAATTCTTTTTAAATTACGAATATGTCGCCAAGTTCGAGTGTATTTTTTTCATCATTTTACATACATGTAGTTGTTTGATTTTATTAGATTATGTGCTAAACTATCCAAATATGGCCTTACGATAAAATTTGGTTTGCGCAGAATAGGCGTTCATTTTTTTTTTTTTTTTTGAATATACATGGTGTATTTAAAAAAAAAAACAAAAACAAAATGTGTGCATAAAGGTGCAGGGAACTATTACTAGTGTGTGCTTAAATCAGGAGTGAGTACATGTGCGTGTTTAACTAAAATAACGTATTAATAAACATAGAACCGTGTGTTTAGTAGTTTTTTTGCAAAATGTACTTAAACTAAGGTATTAAAAGGATACAAAACATAGTTTACTCACCAAGCGTGTGTGTTTGTAGATGAGTTTTTCCAAGTATAACTTAAAATAACTTTAAAAAATATTATGTGCAATGATTTAATTCTTTTGGCTATTTACAGGAAATGCATAAGATAGAAAAATACCATGCTACATTTACGGTGTCAAGATTGAAGTTAAGTTTAGGAAGTTAATAGTAGTTACCGTTTATGAACTTCCTGTGCATCGTAGACTCCATATAGAACAGGAGATTTGTAGAATTTTCTCTAGTGATGACTAGAGATTGATTAATGTGTTATATTTTGATCTAAGTTCCTCAAATCTGGAATGTTCAATGTTATCTTCAACACCAGAGGTACGTTCACCGAGTGCCATCAGAAAGACGGAACCTATGTAAGTAGGAACCAAACTTTCCGTGTCTCGAGAGCACCTGCGCATTGTAAAAATTATTTAAGTTTTTTTAAATTTTGATCTGTCAAAAACTTTCGGAAAGAACATGTATGTCTTCCTTCCAGTTCGACAACTGCCCCAGCACCGCTGCCATGTTGCAAGGAGTGTTGTGCCACTAATATGGTTTTTAAGAGTTTTGAGACTTGGGAAAGCACCCAAACTGGAAAGATCGGTACCTAGGAATTGAATATTCCCAACACGGGATACATCTCCAACAACCCTGTATTGAGAGATAATAGAGTCATTCGTGACAAAAAGATCCGGTGGAAGAATGTTTGATATGTCATTAGCAGCAGACGTGTAAAGCAGGTTCTAATTTAGAAGAAATTTTCTCCGATGATTGCCAATAGCATTTAAGGTTTTGTTATTTATATAAATGATAGAGCCATACCTATAAAGTGACTGAATCAGACCCTTGTACAGGATAACCCTAGTACCCCCTATTTAAGGCCAAAGGTGTTTGGAGTCTTCCGAGCTTATTGTAAATGTTATCGCAGTTCTTGTACAAATATTCAGTATGTGACAGAAATGTGAGCCGATAATCGATGATTATACCAAGGTACTTTAATTGCCTTATGTGGGGAATGTGAGATTGAGAGATTCAATTTTTTGAACTAATCACTATAAATTGGCATTTCGCGACAGAGAATATCAAAGTCATACAATACCAAACGAACAGAAAAATGGATATTGATGAATGGGAATTACTAGTAGAAATTGTTGATGACACATTAAGAAAGAAAATTTGTGATAAATATAATCAAGGATAAATGAAATGGTCATTTACTGAAGAAGTTATATTTTAGTTATTTCGAGTTACAATTTTTTGTTTTATTTTATTTTCGTTTCTCTTTATTGTCATTGTTTATTACTATTATTGTCATTGTTTATTACTATTATTGTCATTGTTTATTACTATTATTGTCATTGTTTATTACTATTATTATCATTGTTTATTACTATTATTATCATTATTATTTATTCTGGATTAATGTGTCTTTGAGAGACTAATTATATAAAACCAATATATGACTACTAAGGATGTTCTTTAACCATGGCTAATTGGGAATCGTATATAATATATGTAATTTGATTTTCAAAAAAAAAAAAAATCAATACCAAACGAAATACATAAATCGTTAGCGTAAGACACTAATTAATATTTTTTGTTTGAAAAGGGCATGAATTCATCTATAAGGTAGTGTCTTCTAGAATGTAGAATATTCCAGAGTGTAAGTCCGAGGAGCTTTCTGATATTATTACTCGTTTATTTATTGTTCATTATGTCCACTATAATAAATTGTTTTTGTGTTATTTGTGACTGGTATGTGAATGTGCGTATGTAGCGTCGCCTAGAGGATTCTCGTCTGGTCTAGTCGGTAAAAGAAAGTTTTTTGAATGGTTTTACGTTCGTTATCGCATCATAACTGAATATGTCGATTGAATGTGTATTTCCAATTTATTTTTCCGTTGATGTGTCCGAGTAATCACTACAATTAGCAGCGAAGTAACAAAATAAAAAAAAAATAGATTTAGTTTAGAAAATTTTAGGGGTTTTGCTCCGTCGTTCGATAGAATGTGGTTAGGCGAAACTTAATAATTTTTATACTAACCAATTACGTCCGAGTATTACACCATCACAAATCCTACAACGGAAATTTGGTGAAACTGGCGCAAGATTTACGGCCTGCGCATGAATGTGAATAAAACTAAATGGATGGCAATTAGTAGTAAACAACAAGTGTATATCGCTATACGAACGAAATAAAAATAATGAAAGAGCCACATAATAGGTTATCATGGTTGATATGTCACCGACAGACACACTGAAGTTAAAGCAAGATGCAATTACGCTCGAGCTGACTTTAATAAAGCGTGAAACACTTATTATTATGTGATTGATCGCTCCGTCTACAAGACAAGATATGTTATATTCAATCAGTTTTGTCCCGTATATGCCCCTTAAATAAAAAAAAAACAACATACAAACAATTAGATAGATACGAAGCTACGAAAATGTGGCTCCGTCGGATGATGTTGGGGGTACCTCGGACAGCCGAAATGTCAAAAACAAAGATGTTTAAAAAAAAAGCTGGTAGAGACCGATTACCAAAAAAAAAAAAAAAAAAAAAAATTACATTATACGGATAAATTTGTCGTACTTTGGCAACATATATCGTAAAAAGTACAAAATATGAAATACAGCGGCAGATGGAAGTGAAGAAGTGCCGGAAGAAGGGGTTGCAAAATATTAAAAATTGGGCCAACACGTCTTCCCCGCGACAATTAGCGACAGATGCAAGACAGTGTGAAATCTGATCGACAGATTAGTGTGATCGCCTACGCTCTCCGACGAGTGATGACGACGATGATGATGTTACATTTGCGAAAGTAAAAATCCGTAATCGTCGAAAGTGCCGCAACTAGGACGTATACGGTATTATTAAAATGTGAAAAATTGGCGCAGAAAAAATTCCGAAATATCACATAAGTCCCAGTTGTACCGGGGGGTCATGTCATAAAGAGCAAAAAAGTTTTTGTCGAAGGGATTTTAAAGGTGAATGAGGGTTGAAAATTTCCAAACTACAAAGCACGCTTTAAATTTTATCGGTCGCTCGTTGAGCGGCTTCGGGTGTAAATTTGTATTTAAAGTCGGCGCGAGTAGATACGGTCTGACTGTGGCCCTCTCTTTACCTTTCTCGCTTTTCGTACGTTTACGAAACAAAGATGGTCTCGGCGAGCGGACGGACGGCGGAGACGTGTTATGCTTTTGTTAGGAAAACGAAAAAGTTTGCCGATCAAACTTTTGGTGTGTTTGGATTTTTCGAGTATTTTTCTCAATAGCATCGGGCGAAGCCGAGCACATATTATTATCCGAGTAGCTGTGCCGGCATGCCCCGCGAAATATTTCCCCGTCAACTGTGCCAGCCAACTTTTATTATTATAGTTTTCGCAGTTTGTTCTTTTTTAAATTACATTTTTATTTACCGAGCTGCTCTTTCGCCGCGGTCAGCCTCATATTTGTCGTTGTAAATTCTCCTCCTTCGACAACATTATGTAAAAATAACGTGATGTATCGTCGTCCCGTTAATAACATTTGTCCTGACACTTTCCCTTTCCTACAGCGTCTACCTATGTGCGCGCCCGAATTGAAATTGAAATTTTCTCCTTTTCAAATTGAAAATTCGATATCTAAACACCCATTTTTTCTTCTTCCTTTTTCTCTTTCTTTTTTTTTCTTCCTTTTTCGAAAACGTCGCAAACTGGAAAAAGCCATAGAGTCTTCAGTTCGAGAACAACTCTAGGATTTTCGAAAATTACAATAACCAATTAACTCGTTAATCTCGATGTCCGTTTGTTGCGCGGAACTCTTGACTCGGTTTTACTGTCGGCTTTGTGTATTTCCAATCAACCACTTCGGGTACACCGTAGCGATTTTGTCCGTCCTTGTCGCAAAAACCCGAATAGAGAGAAAATACAGAGACATATCAACAACAATTTTCATACGGACACTTTTAATACGTTTAAATAACGGCTTTCATCGAGTGTACAAGATCTCACCGGAATACTGTTAAGATCTTCTCTACAACATCTCTTGGAAATAACGAGTAAGCCAGTTTCACCGGTGTCGTATATTATACGCACAATTAGCGACAGACTGGGAGTAGGTTTTTGTAACATCTGATCGATTTACAAAAAGAGGGTGAGTGAGAGAGGATCATTAAAATGAACCTTATTCATTTTTTCTATTCTTTTTTTCTCAGCAACGGGTGTACTCGAGAACTTCCGTGCCGATTTTTTTTTCTTCGAATTCTAATTTTCGCAAAAGAGTAGTAATACCGAAGCCAAATAAACCACATACAGATGTCGCCTCATACAGGGCTATTTCATAAATACCAGTGATATCGAAATTATACGAAACCCTGTTATTAAAAAGAGTGATAATGAATAACAAAAATAATACCATTTCATCAGTACGGATTTAGAGCTAAACATTCTACAGTCCAACAAGTGTACATAGGGTGGTACAAAAGAAATTGAATCTGCCTTAGAAGAGAAATTTGCGACGCCATATTTCCGGATCTATTTGACAAAGTATGTTTATTGTATAAGATAAAAAAAAGTTTTCCAAATTACTATTACAAGTTGTTTTCATCGTATCTGGATGAAAGGTACTACCAAATCAAGTATGGATACGAAATATCTAATGTCTATCCAATATTAAGTCAAGAGTTCCCCACAGGGAAGTGTTTTAGGGGCCGTTATTGTATCTTATTTTTACAGCAGATATACCAGATGAAGACAATTCCTTAATGTCAACTTTTGCAGATGACACCGCACACTATTGTGCTCTGATTTAAGCCAAACAAAAGCAAATAGTAAATTGCAAAGTTACATCATGGTGCAAGAAATGGCGAATTAAAATAAGTAAAAGTAAATCAGCACATATAGTGTTTACAAATAATATAAAAGTCGACAACAAGATAGTGCCAATCAAAAAAGACGTTAAATACCTAGACTTATAGACCAGAAGCTAACATGGCGTAAGCACATTGACACGAAAAAAGCTGAACTCGGAATCAAAACTAACAAATTACACCGGCTATTAGGAAAACGGTCCCAACTGTCTTTGGAAAATAAACTGCTATTATTCAACCCCAACTACTCGGTCCAATATGGAAGTATGGATGCGAATTGTGGGGCTACAATATTATGAAAATTCAAAGTTACCAAAATATTACTCTAAGGTCAATCGTTGGCGCCCCATGGTACGTAGGGAACAAAACCATGACCTTTGCGTGGATTATGTAGCTGATGTTATTAAGAGGATGGCAACAAAACATCAGGAGCGGTTATATAATCACACGAACTGGTCTGCAATTATTGGCCTACTGGATAATTCGCTACAAACGCAAGTGTGCAGACTAAAAAGAACAAAACCTCTAAACCTGATTTAGTAAAAAAAAATAAAAATAAATAAATAAATATATATATATATATAAATAAATATATAAATAAATAAATAAAAACACCTTTGTGAGAATTATTCGAACATACGAGTATGTTACTAATACAGGGACTAGTCACTGGACTACGAACCCTTCACGTCACAATCATTTACCTTACCAGCTACTGATAGCCAATAGGCTAGAGAAATGACTTCTAAAGGGGGTGGGGGAGATTCTTAAAGTCCTTCGATGGACTTAATTTTTTCCAGTTATCATCCACGCATCGGTTCGGTCTCATAAGCACACCGCCGCGGTAAGTTTCATTTCGTACGCTCTTTTTATCGCCCGCTATGTAGGTCAGTAATTCGAATCAACCGAATTCATTCTTTGTCGAGATAATTACAAACGTATAATAGTTTCCTCTACTGCACAAGTGTTTTCATTCCGCTAGTGATTAATCGCCCCCTTTACTCACCTATATTATTCATTTACAGTCATCTCGGCAGCTTATTTAGCTTCCGCTCTGCTCGGCTAATTATTTCCGAGCTATAAACGTTCACTTTTTCATCAGTTTAACTACACTAAAGTCGTCGGCGACTTTTATCGCAGAATGACTCGTTTCGTATTTCGATCGTTAGTACGACGACAGTATAAAGTCGCCAGAATGACATTAATTTGCGAAACGAACGTAAACAAAACCGAAAAGAACTGACTCTTTCTTACAAGTTACCGTTCTTTCTTTCTTAACCGTACGTTTTATAATGATTCCGGCAAAAACTATCGGTGAAAAATCTAAAATCTCCATTTCCATTTTGTCATTTTTTCAGTAGCGCGTGCCGCGATCAATGTTTTGACCATAATGATTAAGTACGAACATGATCTTATTCGGTGTACATTAGAAACGCACGTACATCGAATTGTTTACATTGAAATTTTATTATTAGGAAGATTACAAATAATATTGCCTTTTTTTTTCTTTTTTTCAACGTCATGTCACGAATATCATGACATGATAGCACTGAAACTTTTAACTGCCTATTATGAGTATAAGCCGGAATTCATCGTGCGAACACAAGAACATTAGCGATGGATGAAAGCGAACGTATTCCTTGTTGCGTGTATCGAAATAATGAGGTAAACTAATACAGCCGGGAAAACTGTATCGATGGATTTTCCGAAAAACGGTATCAGTGAGGAGAAAGCCGAAAAGTTGTTGCTATCGAAGCGAAAAATCTATGCGGAACGCGGAAAATTAACTTGTTGAACGAGAATAGCCGTCGTGTTTTAAGAATCTAGCCTCGAAGGTGCGCGCTTGTTAATAATGTGCTATATTTTTCAAGGGATAAACTCAACTATCGAAACTAACAATTTAGAGTCACATTTTCATCTTTCATATTTTATATTTATTCATTTATTTGTTTATTTATTTACTTATTTGTTTTTCATTTTATTCTTTTTTGGAGCGGTGATACGACGCACACGATGTAAGATTTAGACACCGCTGCTCTGAAAAGGGACGCTGTAGCCAACGACGCAGATCTCCCAACCATGAATTCCGTCTCCTACCTGGAGACCGCTTTCCACAAATTTTCCCCTCAAGCACTAATTGCAGTAGTCCGTACCTACCGTCATAAAGTGAACAATGTGGAATGCAAAACTAATTTAACACATAGAAAGTTCTTCAAATATTTTATAATTAGTCGCATTTATTTTTTTCACCGTTAAAAATGCGTAGTTACTAATGGTTTTCACATTCCCTAATATTGCAAGAAAAAGACACATGAAAGCAACATTTTATATTGTACCGCTTTGCTGTGAAATTTCACATAAACTTCCAGACACCTGCCCGACCACTATAATTGCTGCAATGTGCAGTCGTTTAACGCTGTGCCATCGTTGATTTCATTAAGAACTCCTTATTAATCAAGAGCTTTAATAATAGTATCTTTTACAATAATTAATGTGAAAACAATTTTTTTTTGCAACTCGGTTACAGGGGAAAAAGTCGAATTTTGTATTGAAACTCTTATAATTTCAATACTACCGTCAGTTCTACAAATAATAATACAATTTTTTAAAATGAAATATTATATTACGCGTTAAATACTATATATATATATATATATATCTTCCTTATAAACTTACCAGAAGACGAGTTTTATTCTAGAATAATTTAGCCGATATTTAATATACTCTAGCCAGTGTGTTCTGTTGTTTAAAAAAAAAAAAAAAAAGTAATTAAACTGACTCCGGTTGAGCGAACGAAGCACCAAATGAGAAGCGGCGAATTCACCACTTTTCCACGCGCGAATGCTAAAGTTTGAGTTCTGTTTAACATCATTTCAGCTGAATCAATCATCGTGATAAATTTTAACTAAAATGTCATTTAATGGAATGCAACCGGTCAATAAATAAAACGGAAATAATGAAAAGATGGATGAAAATCGAAGAAAAAATTAACAACGATGAACGCGTACTATTAGAGGCAAATTTATGTTTTACGGTAACGACCTATCAAACTGTAATTAATTTTACATGCTGATTACAGGCTAGGTAAATTTATTTTCACGTATATATATATATATATATATTTCTGTCATACTGTTACGTTTACTTTTCTAAGGCTACGTAATATCGAAAGAAATATAAAAAAAAACGAAAAAAAAAAAACGCAGTTGTGGAATATTTTATTTTTATAGTTTTAAAAAATTTATCTTACTAGCTGAAAAACTAGAATAAGGAGAGCGAAAGTAGAAACTAATTTTTAAGGCGATTCCAGCACGAATCGAAATAATTCAAGGGTTATCAATATGGCAGAAAGTGAAAAAAAGGAGAGAATTTTTTTTTCATTATAATATCTAGCACACCATCTAAAGTACTGTTTTTAGCTAGCGAGGCTATTACAACACGCAGATATGCGGCCAGTATTTAAAGATAATTAATTAACTTGGTTGCCTTAATAAATTGAAGGACAGATGCCGTTGCCATAGATGAGTTATCAAGGATACTAGAGTAGTAACATTATCGTTGCTGTTCCATGAGACTCGGTGATCTGAAAAGGCTGGGCCATACATAGTATGTGCGATACAGTATGGATGCTGCTTTGTAGGCATGATGGGCGGAATGGCGGAGCTCGTCGGAACATAAACTCGTGAGATGGTTATATTCCATTACGGAAAAATCAATGCAGATGGCTAGGAAGTCCCATGACGGTTCAGCGTGTTGAGCGCGCTTGTTCTTCGGGGAAATTAATTACGCTTATTTTTCGGTCTGATAAAAATTCTAGAATCTCAGGTAGCGTAGGTCGTTAGTTAAATTTCGGGTGTCGGTGAGTGACTTTATGTGCCTAGAGGGAGGCATATTAGATGTGAAATTCAGACGACAGGTTTCTCGGTAAGCATAAAGTTTTCTGAAATACTTTAAAGCGGAATACCTAGAAGGCGCACAGACTAGTAGATGTAGAAGATCTACGTGCGCGCAGAATTGCGCGAAGGACGGCGTGGTGCACTGCTTCAAAGGATTTCAATAAAGAACGGCTGGCTGATGAGTAGGCCTGTGACCCGTAGTTAATTCTGGAGAGGACCGAAGACTTGCAGATGGAAAGGAGGATTTTGGGAAATGTTACATTTTCCAAATATTTGAGTATTGTGATCAAAATTTGTAACATTTAAGTCTGAGGTTGACTATCTAGGGAGGATGAAAAGTGCGCTGTAAGAACATTCGTAAAAATGAGGAGTAAAAAAAGAACTTTCTTCAACAGCGATCGAAGATCCGGGTAAGGTATGGAGAAGTAGAAGGGTGGAGAAGAAAAAAGTGGAGAAGATAAAAATGAGAAAAACAGCGAAGAAAAAAGCAGACTGCGTCCAATAGACGATGGACTGCGGAGGGAGTTAAATAAAAAGAAACCGAAAATATGGAGATCTTCCGGCTAAATAGATAAATATAAAGAGCTCAGGATTCACAAGAATGAAGTATAACAAGATTTATGCGTTAATTTATAATGAGCAGATGGGAAGAAAAAGTAATATTGTATAATTCGAGAACACTAATAAATCCTCTTGAAGAAGAAAATAAACGGAGGGCTAGCTTTCGATTCCGGAATGTCATGCCCACAAAAATTGAATTGAGTGCCAAAGAAAAAGATTCAGAATTGAAGACGCGTCAGAATAATTTCGTGGTTAGTAGACGAGGAGGTGAGGTAGGGCACTTTAAGAATCCGATATGATGAAGGTGTTCTGAGAAATCAGAGAAAAGAGATAAAAAGACTCGATATAGGTAATTGAACGGAATTGCTTTTTGTTCTTTAGCACAGACACTGGGTTTTGAAAATGTAGTAAGCGGGAGGAACATCGCGGTATAGCGAGTGAAAACTTGTCACGGTGGGCAAAGCTTCGATTAACATTGCAGTTCTACTTTCATATCTCCGCGTTTCTTGTCACTATACTATTATTTCGAGTATTACTCATTATTATTATTAATTATTATTACTGTTGATAGTGTATCTATTTTGTAATGAGTTAAATAAGATTCACAGATAAACATAGAGGATATGTGTAACCTCTTCAGATCTCGGAAAATCTTATCTCTACATTCATAGCTTATTATTTCATGTAACACCGCAAATTTCGTATATATCACGCGATAAAACTGACGATTACGTGATAAATTACGATTATAAGAGTGTGCCTGGCAAAAATGTACCACCGGTAAATCCGCCGGGCTTTATCGGAGTCAAAGTAAGTAAACGAATATTCGTTATAGAAGATGCCAATGTTCCGATTGCGGCGTATTCCAAAGATTGTGTCTTCTTCTGTAAGTACGAATAAGGTAGTAGAAGAGAAATGTTAATTGTTACGTCCGTGGACTGAACGAAATTAGAACGCCTGACGGCTTCACAAAAATTACCCAACAACTTCGTTAACATTTAATCGGCAAATTGTAAGTTCACCTGAAAAAAACCTATTCGCCTTTAAGTCACCTTGGGGCCTTCCAAATGCATTGAGCATTTTTCCTTATTAATAACCGTAAGAGGTAGTTCTTTAGCATTTTGCTCGAATTCGCTTCCATACGTTTCCTTCCGCTACCGATCTTGTTTTCGGAAGACTTCCTGCGGAGATTCGGAGAACGTAATAAAATTCCACAATGTTAATTAATTATCCTTTTTTTTTTTTTCTTAATTTAGAATTGTTCGACTGTTTTGTATAATTTAGTTTCTAGTTTATGTTAGATTTATTAATTAAACGCTCGGTGGTCGAGTTTTCGTTGTCTATTAAATCTGCACACTGGTGTCGTTATTTAACCGCCTCACTATTATCATCGATGATGGCCGCTTTTTGTCTACTGTCGTTTGTAGTTCGTTCACCGAGATTATACATCATCGGCCGCGCGCTGCTTTTTCGCGATATACATATATATATATATATATATCGAATTTCTCTCTATTCATTTATTTCGCCGTTTATTTTATTTCTTTTCTTCATCCTATTTTCCCTCTATTGTGCTGCTGTTTCCTTTATTTCTTTCGTTTTATCCTTCCGGCTATTTCCGTTAAATCAAAATTTGAAACAGCCCTTTCCAGGCGGCGCTTCCATTGAACCAGTTATTAATAAACCAATTTGATTTGTATCCGGAATTCAACGTTATTTTCAGGCAACAGATCTTTTCTATTGTTACCCTTTTCATATCTACTGTTAATTGAACAGTTCGGCGTCACGGAACTGTAAAATAAAATTGCTATCCAACGGGGGCGCAACAACTCAAAGCCCCAAATCGATTTTATTTACAACACGGAGTGATTTATTTGACAACTTTTTAGTACTTGATCGAAAATAAAATATTACACGACAATTATACGTAATCATTTATTCTCGACAAACGCTTGACTTGGAGGAAGCACATTATAACGAAATGAGTTGAACATCAAGCTGCGGCAACTGTACTGGCTGTTGGATAAGAGATCAATAGAGTATCTCTTGAAAACAAGTTGCTTCTTTATTAGCAAATTCTTAAACTCATCTGGCAATACGGCTGCCAGTTATTATGGGGCTGCGCCAAAAACAGCAACATCTCAATTATGCAAAGAATACAGAATAAAAGTTATTATGCACGATCATCTCTGCTCCATGGTACATAACCAACATCACGATCCATGAAGATCTTGGAGTTCAATTTGTAAAAAATGAAATGGAAACTGCTGCCCGACGATATGCTGCCAGATTGAAAGAACATCCTAATAGTACAGCAAAAGAACTGCTGAGCAACCCAAGCGAGGGTCGTAGGCTGAATAGGAAACGACCTCAAGATCTCTTATAAATTAAAAATGTATAAATAATATGTGTGTGCGCTGATAAGTGAGGATGTATGTGCGTGTGTGATGGTATGTATGTGTCCGTGAGAATGCAAAAATATGTGTGTATGCATTTTGTATACACATATATAAGTTAATTTTAGCACCCTTCACTGGTTGGGTTGCTAATTTATGTTATTTTAACTTATTCCATAGATTACCAAATAGTTGATAAGACTAGGTGTAAAAAGATATACATATATAATAAAAAAAAAAAATATTTTATTTACTTGTTTTTTTTTCCACCCCTAGTACGTTAGTTGCTTATAATCCAAAAAGAAAGTATACACCGATGTAGCGGAACAAATTAGCTCAGTACATATTAATTTTTGGACGACGATGCTTGTATCTGAATACGCGAAGGACAGTTGCAGAAGGATCTTCCTCGTTTTTACTTGAACGAATCTTTTAAGAATAGTTGCTATTTCGTTCTTGGTGGATAAAATAAAATTCAAGCAGTTTGTATCGGGCATTTATTTCGGATCAGAGTTGTAATTGATCCCATAGAAATCGAACACGCAGAGACACGAGTAAAGAGCGAATATAAAGTTCTAG
The DNA here is from genome assembly GCA_039619475.1 of Icerya purchasi. NCBI lineage: Eukaryota > Metazoa > Arthropoda > Insecta > Hemiptera > Monophlebidae > Icerya > Icerya purchasi. Next base: position 73,743,291 of record CM077115.1, on the reverse strand, counting down.
TTTTTCATTAAAAAGTTAATATTAAAAATAGGATACACAAATGGAGCCACCGGTATGTTAGATTTCCGATCGCATTTTAGGTATATCATTAACCTCCAGATCAAACGAGGATCTCAATTTTAATCGAGTTTTATTTGCTGCCCGAAAAATAAGTAACTTACAAGGCATTGTTGACTATGAGTAGCGCTTATGCGATATAAACCGTGAAACAGAATTACAATATTTGTTAATTTACGGAAACCAGTTGCGCGCAGATATATGTATATCACAGTACCAAAGTACTATTTAAAAGATCATCCTTACCGTCGTCTCATCAGTGTTAACATGAAAAGTTGGACTTCCTATATTATTTTTACTGAAAACTCAAAAATTAAATTTACCTACTATTCCAAGGCGTCGAACTGCGGCGTATTACAATCCAAAAGTAGACCGTATATTCATTATATAGAGTGCCATACTTAATTCCTGAGCGTCGGCTTTCAGCTGTACAGACGTAGGCGTAATAGTGTTCATGGCAATTGTTCAAAATGCGAGTGTACACACTAGTAGGATAAATTTTAGGTTTAATAAATACTGGGGTGTCGTAGGTAGCGGAGAAAGGTGATAAAATACGGTTCAAAAATACGATGCGAGGAATAGAAATACTCGACCGACACAGAAATCGTTTCCCTCCCTGATTACGTCGACCATTTATCACGCTTAATATGTAAGACTGTGATAATTTCATTAAGAATTGTACCGCGGCGACATTTTGTAACGCGCGTTCTAATTAATGTAAAAATATTTCTTCCTTAAACATTCATCCTGTCTGGTAATGCCACCCTTTCGCTGAGAGTCGTAAAAAAAATCCGGTTGCCTTTTTTGCACTATTTAGAGATCCTGTTACAAAATCTGTTGTTGCATTTTTGGGAAATATATTCGTGACATTTATTTTTTTCTTTCCGTAAAGTCAGTTGAAATCGACCAATCAATAAGAACCTTTGAAGCGAGGTTTAAAGGATCAAGTTATATACGCCCATGTGTATGCATAAACATATATTTATATATATATATATATATGATATTAGGTGGAGTAACCGTATAGAGCCAACTTTTAATTTTTTTGCAATGGAAGCCATTTACATTCAAATTGTAGCGATCATGTAAGCACAGCGTATCGCGAGGATATCAACCACTTGTTATTCAGTTGTGAGGCCCTATCTAAGGATAGAGTCCTCCTTTTTGAACAGCTGATGTCCTGTGATTTATATCCTCTATCCTGCATTTTTCAACTACTTCTTTCTGGTGATCATACGTTATTTATCCTTTTTTTTTTTTTCATTTATCAAAAGAAATGGAATTGTAATTTAAATAAATCCAATCAATGTCCGGGTTAATGAACATTTTTTTTATTTTTTATTTGTCTACTCTGAGTGCAGTAATTATTCCCTATTGATTATCGAATTTGTTTCATCGAGCATTGTGGGCGCTGCTCTGTAGTTGCGGCCATATTGCAGGATGAAGTTTCCTTCTTTATACTTACCATCTAGTATAATATAAGTAGTGTTTTTAAACAGTCGAACAAAAACAAGAAAATGTTTTCTTACTATTTTTTACTTTGTTTTGTTTTCGTGCATTCAGTCTGATTTGAACGTTAGCCTGCTGGCCAAATGAACTATATATTGTTCAGGCCAAAAAAAAAACAAACAAAAAAAAACAATAGCGATTTAGGGAAAAAACGTTTTTTTTAAAATGTCTCCTTTGATCCGCTTGGCGACACATTTTCATCAATTTGCCTAATGCAAATCTAAAAAAAAAGAAAAAAACTCAAAGCCTTTTTTCAATTGAAATTGCACAAGGCTTCCGTAATTGGCATAGTTTCAATTTAATAACGCTGAAAATTCTGATGTAACAGGCGAATTTATTTCTACAGGTTTTTATATTTTTGGTTTATCACTCTGTTCAACTGTTAAATTTTAATTGACTCCGGCAGCAATGCAAACTTCGAACCAATATATTTTGATGAAAAAAGAAAAAAAAAAAAAGAAAAAGAAGGAGGATCATCATTGTTTCCACTACATATGTACGGAATTTTAGTGCCACCGAAGATGAAGATCGTAATTGTCGCTTATTATCGCTGTTACCTTTGTTACCGTTCAGATACCGAACATTAAATATGTAAATGAAGGTAGGCAATAGCGTAGTAAGGGGAAAAAATATGCACAAAATATCAACAGTTGCGATAGCGTACCGTTCACTTGGGAATACACTAAGAGTAAAACTAAGTAAATAAAAGAAGCTAGCACGTCGTCTGATTTTCGACTAGAGCAGAGTCGACACAGAGAGAAAATTGCGAAAAGGTCGATTTTTTTTTCTTTTTGATTTTTTCGCTCTTATTAACTCTCGCCGAATCGGAAACGTACGACACCGATTTAAACGTGAATTATCGGGTAAAATTTTTGCTTGAAAATAAGTTAAATGCCAATTATAATAAAATAAACGCTTCACATGTACATTATATCACTGACGCGTTGTTTCACTGCGTCTTCGTAATCTACATGCACTGTTTTTTATTCGTAATACGATGGGGTAAATCTATTTAGAAAATTTATACCAATAATTTATATAAATAACAGGTCTGTCCTGAGCCCGTCCATTTAATTTTATGGAATATAATAGACTGTTTTACAATGTTAATAATAATTATTAGTATTCCTTAAATATTAATATTAATACAGGTGTGTACATGTATTTTACGGTGATTTGATTTATATCGGCTATCGTAAAACTACCGAACATATTTTAAATAGCTTAGTTACTCTAATTGACTAATATTGCTAAAATCTGTATTACTAACAGCCGTAAAGGATATGCTTAATATTATCACGAAAGCTACACATTACAGACAGTTGTTTGAGTGTGCAATTTTATGTTTATGTAAATAATCTTTAAATAGACCGTGTGTCCAGTAATAAATTGTAGATAAAAAAAATTTGGCGTAAAAACTTAATCATATAGTCTACCATATATGGTTGGAAAAAATTTTTTTCAGCTATACCGTTATTATATTGGTCCCAATGTGCCCGAAATTTATTATTATAATACTTATCAAAAATTGTTTAAGCGTTAACAAGGTTTGTTCGTGTATGAAGTAAGGTCAATGATACTGTACGTTATGGAATTCGCGATTTTTAATATTATTTTTTATTAAAAATATGTCAATATGTGTTTCTGTATTTCGTAAGTTAATGGGGTTTAATACCTGCAATGACATGCAATGTAGCTGGTAGTTCTATAAGCTTTAATCATTTTTATTGCAATAATTTTCTGAAAACTTTTTAATACATTTTGAAATCTCCTAATTTTTAACATATCTAATTACACTACCATATAGGGAAAATATTACGCTTTTATATAATGTTATTATTCCCTTCTTGTAATTTAATCGATTATTATTATTATATAATTTGTTAAATATAATTAAAAATGTATTTATTCTTTTTAGTGACGTAATGAAAATGATTATAAAATTTTAAGTTATCTCACCTATTATTATACCTAAGTATTTGGTTTGACTAACCATACCAATATTTAATCCGTATTGGAGCAAATTTAATCTTTTATCCTTTAAGTTTTTGTTAAACAACATGTAAGTTGACTTAGATCCGTTAATATTTATAATTAAATTGTTCTAACCATTTCGCGATTTTTGTATAAACCTGGTAAACTTTATTTTCCAATACGTATTTTCATTCTTATTGGCTATTGCAAAATCATCTGCGAAAGTGAAAATGTTTACATTAGTGGGTAATCACACATTTGGGAGAAAACTATGTTCCACAAGTACGATCCTAAAACAGACCCTTGCAGTACTCCCATATAACGGTTTCTTGTTTTTTTTTTTTTTTTGAATAATTGTCAATTTGTAATATAGTGTAATGACTTTCGAAATATCGATTTACAATGTTCAACATGCCATTATCTACATGCACTGTTAAGAACATATAGTACTATCAACGATGAATTACATTGTTTTTTTTTTTTTTTGAAAGTGTTTATTAAAATTAATAATATATATTTAATAAAAGCGGGTATTAAATGATTTAAACCAAAGGCTGTTTTCCATTTAAAAGATAATTGTTCAGTGAGAAAGTGAAAATTTTTTCTCAAAAAGTTTTTTTTTTTTTTTTGGGAACACCAACCAAGGGCAATGTTCTCAAAAAGTTGGCTGTAAATATTTTATATTTTCCTCGGTATTCGGACGTCACCTTATACGCTCTTATTGAAGGCGGATTAATTATAACTGATTCCTATTTAAAACATTGTTTTGGTTTTCGTTGTTTTTTATTTTTTATTATTTTTTTGTAAGAAGGTCTTAACACGAGAAGATAATTCGACTGAAAACCGGAAATAACGTTAAGGTTTTGTGACCGAGAAGAATTCAAAGGTCGAATCAGTTGCTGAATTACTATTTTTGCGAAAATTTCGTTTCTTGTTTTCTTCGAATGTGCGTGATAAAAATTGATCAAAACTGTAAACTGTTATCATAAACATTTTGACGACGATTGTCTAATAACTATAGGGGCATTCTTGACCGCTGTTTATGTTTAAACATGATTTTATAACAGAAAACCCGTAAGGTTTCATGCCCAAACAGAATTTTCTCTAGCATTAGCAAATATTTGTTGAAAATTTAACGTACCATTTCTAAATAAAGGTTTTGTCGCGAATTTTTAATTTTTATTATATTCGGTCGTTTCAGTACTATATTGTTAACGCAATAAAAAGCACGATACCGGCAAATTGTCTAGCATCGTTTGCAGAGTTGTTCAGCGCTATCAGTAATTTTTAACTCATTCGATATCTTTCGAATTTCTTATTTAAATTAAATTTTTCGTACTTTACCACTGTTAACGTATTAAACTTTTATCGATAATTTTACTGGGATAAAATTATACACCTGATTGTGTAATCCGAAAAAATAGCTTCACTATTTACAGACCGATCATTAATGGCGACACTGGAATTGTGCACCGTTGTTTACCTGGCCGACGATTAAAAAAGGTTTAGTAATCTAATTAATCAAATTGCGTACCGAAAGTTTGCCGGTATGAAATATGAAAAAAAGACGAACGAAAACGGCACTCGGACCATGATATTTGTTCGACTCCAAAACTGATGGCCGCTTTATAACATTTGAATATGTTCCGATGGCTTTCAACATTTTTACGCATCGTATACCAAAAAAATAGCCTATTTTTCGTAAACCCTTAAGGAGGATCTTACTAAGCAACCGAAATGTTATTCCAAATAGCAACCCCCCCCCATCGAGATATGATAAGACATTTTAGAAGTCACTGAAAGAGCGACACTTTTACTGATTTTATTGCTTCGTCGATTTTATAAAATCCGGAGTTTCTTTTTATTTTAAACAATTCGAGTTCTCAGCAGGCGGGCTATTTCCGGTCGGTGCGCAATTCGAGTCTGACTTGTCACTGTGTGAAGTATTGGTGCGCAATTCCGATGTCCCCTCATTAATAACGTCAGATTGCCTGTAAATCATCACAAAAAAATCAGCGACGCTCTATACATCGGAAAATGTTGTTTTATCTCATAACGATACATACATATATACATATATATATATATATATATATATATATATATATATATATATATATTTATGTATATATAAACGTTACGATTAGAAATGGTTTCGAAGATATTTGATCTAGCATGACCATTTTAAATTTGGCTACGGGCGTTAACGATTAACTTGAATGTATCTATGTATGAGTAGGAGATCCTTTGTGAAGCCGGCAAAAACGGGAAATTACAAAAAAAAATTAAGTTGAACCGCAAGAATATAATATGCACGCAATCTTCGAAGAATACTCGATGAATAATAATTTTTGAGTTGAAATTGATACATATTGGAGCGTTATTACCGGATAGATCTGGAATTTTATTGAAACATAAAATTCTGAAATGCGGACTATGTTTTTAGCGCACTGTTTCAAAAATTGGTTCTTTCCCGTACGAAATTGAGGAAGGTTAAATTACATAATTAAAATTTCGATTATCCACAATGAGTGTTATGTTATCGAGTAATTAAAGTCTGCCAGCAGTCTGGATGACGTAGACCGTCTCTATTTCTGGTAAAAATCGCGTGAAAACAATTCACGATTTCCAACCTTTTTCGAAGTAGATTATACACTATTCGAAACTAGAGACGCAGTGGACAAATTAAATTAAACAGAACCGAAGAAATCGCTTCTTCTTCTTAATGTGCCGTACTCTTCCCAGAGCGTTGGCGATCAGATGGCAGCTAAAACTTGCGTTCTCTTGCTCCTTGGAAGAGATCATAGATTGAGCTGATGCCAGTCCAGTTCCTAATGTTTTGTATCCAGTCTGTGTTCTCCGTCTTCCTGCACTTCTTTTTCCCTTTATTTTTCCCTGGATAATAAGCTGTAGGATCTCAAAATTTTGTCCTCTTATGATGTGGCCAAACTTTTCTATCTATTATCCATTTATCCAGCATTCTTTCGGTCTTTGCCATTTCTAGTAGAAATCACTACCCTACTCTAAAATCTTCGCACTGGGTCTTCCTGCCCCTTATAATTTTTCCTTTGTCCTTTCCTTTTCATCTCCAGATATAATCCCTGTACTTCGATCTTTCCTAAGCCCTATTTCTAATCGTTTCTTTATTTAACCCTTTCCATGATTTCTGTAGTTGTTGGGTAAAAGCCGCTGGCGCGCCCAAAAGATAATATATAAAATAATATTATTATTTTATATTTATTAAAAAAAAAAAAAAAAAAAAAAAAAAGAAGAAAAGGAAATAGGAGAATATTCAACAGCCGACATTATCATCACGGTTCAGTTATTAATCTTGTTTTTTTTTTTGGTTTTATTTAAAATAAGTTGTGGGTTTCACAGGGCAAGTATGTCCGTTGTGTGAGTACCCAACACCCTCATTAACGTTTATACAAAATACAAAATTACAACTATACTCGCTTATCTTATAAATCATAATATTAGTCACCTTAAGATTACATAAATTATAACATAGTACACACATACAAATACACGTATACACACCACCTATGTATGAAGGCAGCTTCTTCTTCTTCTTCAGGTGCCTTCTCCTCGAAGGAGGTTGACTATCATATGACGAAAAGGCAGCTAAACATCTTCAAATACAAAGAAAAGAAAGGAAATAAAGAAAAAAAAAACAAGGAAGGAGGACGAAAACAAATAAATAAAAAGAGAACAATAAAAGAAAATTATAAAATAGAATGATTCGAAACGTATCTTTGGGTTTTACTCTTTATACCGTAGATTCCATATACAATTCTAGACATTATTATCGAATTATAGTATATAATATACGTAATGTACGATAAGCTAGAACCCATTTTATTTTATATAAAGTTGGAATTGACTGTCTTATTTTCGAATTTTGAATGTGTTTTTTCCAGTTCAATGATCTATCGATTATATATACCCAGATATTTAAAATTTTCTACGTTCTCAAGCGGTGGACAACAACACAAATGAGTATTGTTATTTATGTATATGAAGTTCATGTATGCAATCATTATTATGGAGGGTAATCATGTGTTTAGTACTGTTCCGAATGTGCAGTAATTTAGATTTATTTTTATACATAACCTCCTATCATGTGTCCATTTCCTAAAATTATCTATATCCTCCTGTAATAATCATTCCGCCATTTCGAAATTCTTATGCTCCATTAATAGAGGCAATATCATCGGCAAACATATATACCTTTGCAACTTTTAATATGCCTATATGTAACGAGTTAGTGTAAATTAAGAAGAGAATAGGGTCCAATAATATACTCTGTATATTAAATAGTTTTTTCATTACTTTTATTCCGTGCGATTTTTACTATACTTTTCCTATTTTTTATGTAATTCTTAAACCACTTTAGTCGATTATTTATAATGCCCGAATTTTCTAATCTAATCTATTGAGACAAACTCTGCGACTGAATCTTCCAGGATCATCGGCTAATATCAATATACGTTCTCAAAACCATCTTCAATTAAACGCGAGTACACATCTATCAGCTGGTAATAGATTATAAAAGTATTTTTATTTCCTTGCTTTTTAATCTATTTTGATTAACTAAAAAATGAGAACCAGTGGTGAGAATTTATTTTTTTAATTTCGCCGGAATACAAAGGGTAAGCCATTATTAAGGGGCGCTCCGAAAAAATAGTCTACGTTATTTATTATTATTACTGAGGAATCAATTAAACGAACGCATAGAACAACACTTCATAATATTATCAGCGAGCCAACAACGAATGATGCGAATAATCCTTTTTTTCCTCTTAAATCCAGCGGCGTATCGATCGACCGTAATAAATGCAAAATTGACACGTTAAAGGTTGTACAAACGTTAGGCAACGCTTTTGAGTCCCCCTGGTCGTTTTATAGTGATCCGGGACCACTTTAAGTTTTAATTTACTAATCGCGACGGTCAAATTGCTAGAAAAAGAGAATTGCTAAAGTCACCTAAAAACCTGCATACTATCGTAATCGATAATACCGATGAATAAACACATACACACCTGGGGACTTTTGTATATCGATTAAAAAGTTTATTCCTTGTTTACACATTCGTGTATTGTACACGGTATATGTACTATCTGTGCGACAACAGTATTAACCGATTTTGTCCTTTTTACTTTTATTCATACTAAACCGAAATAAATAAAGCGAATAATAATTTACTCGACTATGTGTACAATAATAATTGATTATCGATCTAACAATTTCAAGTGTTCGTATTATTTTTATTTTATTTATATTTTTCTCTATTTATTTGATAAATATATATAAATTTATTAATTTCACGTAATAACTAAAAAGCCAGCAGTTTCCGGGGTGACCCATAGATTTTTTTAAAATTTAGTTCACTACTGAAACGGAACTGAAAATAAAACTCATACTGCGTTTCCTCGACTACGCACCCCCCGCCTGGAAATCCGTTATGTTTGAAAAAAAGTCGAATTAAAAGAAAAATGTTTACTGCAATAGAAAATACATCATTAAAAGTAGCTATTAAATATTTACATCTAAATTCGTTGTTCACTTTTACTACCGTTCTTCTTTTTGATTAAAGCTTTTTGCGTTTTCACATAATAACCCGTCTAAAGCATTTGCAATCGAACATTTTTAAACGAATGTTGAATTGTTGCTGGGGATCGGCGTTTTGCTACTGTTGATAGACTAGCTTCTTTCATTTTCCCCGACTACGTTAATGGGAGGTTTTCACCCATTAGCCGCAATTCACAAAAAACAGCTACAAAAAGCTATTTCCCTTTCAATTGTTCGTGAACCTCCCGATGATGTACGCACATTTATAGTCTATATTTCTATGCGTGGTTTAAGTGAAACGGTTTAATATTTCATTATCAAGAAACGATAATCTACGTGTGTACAACAACAAATATCGGCACTATCGATATATTAGCCCGATGTCGATAGTACTTATCGATGTTTCAGTTTTGATATTCCATCGCTGTTTACGAGTAGGTCGAAAATCGTATTTCTTTGAATCTAAGAAGCACTCTATTTCTGCGACCAATGGTGGTGGGGGGCGTACATTGAAAATACATTCCCTCTCCATTCATATTGAGGGAAAAACTTAGTTCGATATGGTACTACGATTCACATTGGTATATTTTTAAATTTTTTTTTTTTTTTTTTTTTTAGATAATAATAAATTTCTTTATTATTTAAAAACTACAATCTAGTCTAAACGGACTAATGAGCAGTGTATTACTGACTTAACTTATTAAATATATTACACATACTAAGACTCTTCTACACATTTGTATGACTTAGTTATTTTTAACGTACATACATATATAATAGATACAATAATTACATAGGCACGCACTTATGCATAGGCATAATACCTTATGTATATAACGAATTTACTTCGCAGACACTCATATGCACGCATACGTACACACAAATATACATACCGATACACCCATGTAATCACAGACACATTCATATGAGCTCAAAAGGTTTTACCCTTTTGAGTCTTCTCACTAAATCATTATTTTGTAGTAGCTGCTTGGCTTCTTCGTTGGTATGATAACGAAGCTTTTCTTCATGCTTCTTTGCGGACTTCTTTATTTCACTAGTCACGGTTTCAAATTTCAGGTCTCTATGGAGATCATTATTTCTAATATACCACGGTGCTCCAACAATATTTCTGAGCACTTTATTTTGGAATCTCTGTATTATTGCAATGTTGGTTGGCTTAGTGCACCCCCATAACTGTAATCCGTAAGTCCATACAGGTTTAAGTATCTGTTTGTATATTAGCGTTTTATTGTATGATGATAGCTGAGAATTTCTTCCCAATAACCAGTACATCTTTTTATATCTCAATCCGAGTTCTTCTCTTTTTTTTTTCACATGAGCTTTCCAACGAAGCTTGGCGTCTAAAGTCATGCCAAGGTATTTAGCTTTGTTTTCATGTGGTATTATTTTGTTATTGATAATTGCTGGTATGTAATATACTTTTTTATTTGTAAAAGTAACATGTGTTGACTTTTGTTCATTTAGTTTAATGCGCCATTTTTTGGTGCATTCTTCAATTTTTGATAATGTAGTCTGCAATTTTTCCAATGACTCCTCATGGCTTTTTCCTACCGCTAGTATGGCCGTATCATCTGCAAACGTTGCTAAGGTGCTGCTGTCTAATTCTGGTAGGTCACTGGTGTATAGAAGTTAAAGTACTGGTCCCAAAACGCTTCCTTGAGGAACTCCAGCTTTTATTTCTTTGAAGTCGGAATAAGCGTCTTCTTGCTTAACTCTGAAATATCTCTCTTTTAAGTATGATTCTAATATTTCAGAGAATTGCCTCGGTAAAATAGTTTTAATTTTATACAATAGCCCTTTATGCCAGACTTTATCGAAAGCCTTTGCTACATCTAGGAAGACTGCAGAGCACACCTTTTTTTCTTCCAGTGTGTTTTCAATAACATTGACTACCCTATGTACCTACTCTATTGTCGAGTGTTTTTCCCTAAATCCAAACTGGTGATTAGGGATTATCCTTTTTTTCTCAATAATTGGTTTTATCCTTTTAAGTAATATTTTTTCAAAAAGTTTTGATATTGTGGACAATAATGAAATTGGTCTATAAGAGGTTGTGTCATATGGAGGCTTACCAGGTTTTAGTATCATAATAACCTCCGCCACCTTCCATAATCTGGGTACATACTTTAACCTAAATGCTGCATTAATTAAATTTGTAAGCTTTACGATAGCTTTCCTCAGCAATTGTTTCAATACTTCTCCAGTTATCAGGTCATAGCCTGGAGCCTTCCTATGGTTGATGTTGTGTTTAATTTCATCCTTAATTTCTTTTGGTGATGTTAATTTTATTTCTTTTTCTTCTTGTGTTACTTCTTCTGGTAGCTTGTCATCCTCTTGTTCTTCTTGTATCTGGAATATGTCCTCTAGGTATTCAGCGAATGTTTGGGCCTTCTGCTCATTATTTCTAGCCCACATTCCATTTGCTTTTTTTATTGGTGGGGTATGGGTGGTGGGTCTTCTGATTCTTTTGGTAATTTTCCACAATGAATAGTCAGTGTTGCTATCATTTGTAAGCTCTTTCAAACAACTGCTTATTGTTTCATTTTTCAATTTTTGAATTTTCCTTCTTAATAGTTGGGTGAGGTTATTTAATTTATTTTTATCCCCTGGAGCTCTTGTTTGATGCCACTGTTTCCTTGCTTTCCTTTTTTCAGTCACCAGCTCTGTAATTTCATTTGGATAATTTCTACCCTGTGTTTTTCTCTTAATTTTCGGAGTATTTTGCCAAGCTGCTTGTTGTATGTCAGTTACAAATTTTTCTATTTCTAATTCTAATTCTTCTTCGTTCCTTAAGGGAACCTTTAGTTCTATTGTGTTCTCTAAATGTTGTTTAAAGCTTTCCCAGTCTGTATATTTGTTAACCAGTACCGGCCTGTTCTCCTTCTGAATAATAGTTTCGCTTAATGTTAGCAAAATAGGGGAATGGTCCGAGTTCATATCATGCCTTTCCTCAATTTGTAAGTAGTTTATTGATATGTTTCTGCATACAAAGAAGTCGATTAAATCTAGTGTTTTACAAAGGTCTGTAGGCCAGTAAGTCGGCTTTCCTGTTGATAGGACTTCACATTCCATTTCTCTTACAGCGTATAGGAGTTCCCTACCTTTAGCGGTAGTTAATCTTGAGCCCCATTGAGTATTTTTGGCGTTGAAATCTCCTCCAATAATAAATCTATCGCCCATTTGCTTAAAGAGTAATATATATTGTTCTTTTTTTAGTGAATATTTTGGTGGACAGTATATTCCAGCTACGGTAATTGTAATATTCTTAGTTTTGATACCCACAGCTGCAACCTGTATTTCTTTAGTTGAATATTCTACTTCCTCAAAATGAGGAATATCATCTTTAATTATAACTGCGCTTCCACCTCGGGCTGTATTCTCTGGATGTATTGTGTGATATACTCTGTAACCTTTGAATTTGATGTATGATTGTTTAGTGAAATGTGTCTCCGAAATGAGACATACATCTATTTTTTCCAGGTTTAGGACAAGTTGCAACTCCTGCTGGTGTTGTAATAGCCCATTGGCATTCCATGCCATAATTCGAAGTGTCCTAGCCATCATTTTTTCTTTTTAGAAATGGCTTCCTTGGTGCCATGTTCAACTTTCTTAAGTCGCTCATCAATTTTAGTGATAAGTGTTTCTTGCTTATCAAGTTTTATTAGAATGAGTTGTAGCGTTTGTTTTAGTTCCTCATTTTGTTCTTCATTATTTAATTTATTGGCCCTTGTCACAGCAACGTATGTATTTTTGCTTTGAGTAGGTTTTTGTTGTAATTTTAAGTCATTAGCATTATTTGTCTGTTTATTCTGTTGGGGTACGTTATTTTCCTTTTTTTTTTTAATCATGTTTATGTTTTTGATGTTCTGCAGCTCTTTAGCTACAGTGCAACCTCTATAGTTGGCTGGATGATCCTCTCCACAATGTATACATTTTGGTTGAGTACTTTTTGGTTTATCACATATTATGGTGAGATGTTTCCCGGCACATTTAACACACCTCGGCTCTTTATGACAGTATTTTTGTGTGTGACCGTAACCTTGACACTTTTTGCACTGAGGGATTAGCTTAGGTTTTTTTAGTGTGTGTATTTCTACTTTACAACCAAGAATTTTTGGGATTTCGTAAACTTTTCTAATATCTTCTTCTGCATTAAAAGTTAACATAAACATGTCTAATAGTTCTTTAGTTTTCCAACTTATTTTGTTTGTCGCTTCTATAATTTTATACCCTTTAGTGTGTAGATCAGCGACTATTGCTTCAGGTTTGCATGTGCGCGGTAATTTTTTTGCCATCACTCTAATTGGTCTGGTCTGTTTATTCTCATATGAGTACCAGGTACAATCAAGTTTTTGTAACATAGTAGTCATGGCGCTATACGTTCCACCATCTACTGTGTTAAACTTGATTTTATCTCCATTTAATAATTTGGTACTGAATTTTTCTTTAGGTATGCTTTCCCCTATTTTTTCGTAGGCTTCAGCATACTTCTTAATTCCTTCTACTATTATTGGTGGAGGGGATATATTTTTAATTTTTGTTTGATCCACACTCAGGGTAACTGAATTTTGTTTAATTGGAGATAGCGAGTCATTTAATTTCCGTTTTTTATTTTTACTTTTTTCTCTAACCCACTCGGTTTCCTTAGCTAATTCTTCCTCATCTGTATTATATACAGGGTTAGAGGCGCTTTCTATAGCCGGGCTATTCACACTTTGTTTATTTCTCAAGCTTTTTATTTATCTTTCTAGCGCGAGCATGCGGTTTTGCATGTTTGCTAACGCATCGTTAAGTTGTTTTTTTTCCTTACTAATTTTCTGCCATTCGATGAATAGCAACTGTTCGTTTGGAGTACGTTTATAGTTCTGTTGAAGAACATTATTATTAGCATGTGCTAGTGCTGAATTAGATACGTTAGCTGTATTATCCTGGCCAGGTTTTGCCATTTTAAATATATTTTAATCTTAATATAGTAAGTAATATGATGTAATAACCGAATATGAATAGAAATGTAATCATAATAGTAATAAGCGTCGAAATAGTTAACTGATTTATACGACCTGCACGTCGATAAATGTAGGTAGATAATTATTCCGGTTTCTTATCGCTTATGCGCGGTCAAAATTAATATTTTTGAACAACTACTAAAAAACTGACAATAGTAATACTAATATCCCGATACATATATTTTTAAATAACCGTCCATTTTAAAACTGCCTTAAATAATATAGAGTTATTTTATTTTAAATCTGCTATTGGTGTATACATGCACTTACATATAAATATATATACATATATACATATATATGTAAAACTCGGCCCTCGGAACCTCGCAAGCCACTCCTTGCTCGCCTGGGGACATCCCCAGACTTGCAGCTTCATCACTTCTGTACTTCGTATAGAATGAGGAAAATTGACAACATCATTCTTAGCCAGAACCCAACTACTTTTTCTGTCACAACTTTGTCTTCTTATATATATATATATATACAATATATGTAACGTTTTGGAACAAAAAAAGCGCTGGGAGTCGGGTTAAGAGTGACGCTGTCATTTTTTTTTTTTTTTTTTTTTGGGCTCGTCAACCAAGGACCTTTACCCAGAAACAAAAGGTAAGGAAAGAAGTCGTCATTGAATAATATAATTAACTAGGGCAACGATCCATTTTGTCGACACTTCTTGTCTTCTTATATATACAATATATGTAAAACGTTTTGGGAGAAAAAAAGTGATAGGGGGGTCGGACTAAGAATGACGTTGTCAGTAATATATGTATATATATGTATGTGTGTGTGTGTGTGTGCGCGCATGTAGTTCATTTTACATAACAAGTTTTAATTGATTTTTTTTAGAAGCAGGGCGGCGTCAAATATAAACAGTAAGCTAGCGCGAGTGAAATTTTTAGAAGTTTCAGCGTGCTGCAGTAGTATATTCTACTGGAACGAAACGCCACTGCTTAACCAAGTACGGTAGACGCGGTGGCTGGCTTAATTGAATTTAAAACTGCAACAATTGACCGAACTCACTGAAAAGCTCGTGACGTAACGACAACGATGTATTCATGATTATTATTTTAGTAGCTACCATTGTACTTGAAATGGAAAAGTAAATAATTTATTTATTTCCATTTTTTGTACGTCCCGATGGCCTAGTTGCTAGAGCACTTGGCTTCCGTCATGAATGTCTCGGGTTCGATCCCGGGCAGCGACAGAAGTTATTATAAAAAATTTAAATACTCACTAATAGTCACGTGGAAGGCAATGACAAACCACCACATATACCATTATATACACGCTGGGTAGTACACATCGCCAGACGCATACGGGACTGCATTTGAATATGTCGATATAAATCAAACGATTACTAATCAGTTCCGAGTGTAGTCTTGCGTGTGTACACATTCGTACAGCAATATAAACAATTGCCACGAACACTATATGCCTATGTCTTTACAGCTGAAATGTGTGAATAGGTAGTCGCCGACGCCCAGGAATTAAGTATGACACTATATGATGATGATTACGATG
Organism: Icerya purchasi; assembly: GCA_039619475.1. NCBI lineage: Eukaryota > Metazoa > Arthropoda > Insecta > Hemiptera > Monophlebidae > Icerya > Icerya purchasi. Next base: position 73,727,632 of record CM077115.1, on the reverse strand, counting down.
ACGTTCAAAATTAATTAATATTTACAAATTTAATAAATAGTAACGTAAAATAACTATAAAGAGAAATAGTATTTAGAGAAATTTAATAATGGCAACTCGCAGTGGAAATATATCATGCTCAGCGGCGTTATAATTCACCGACGAGCTCGCATTGGCTAGTTCTTCTTATCGCTTTTAAGGTTATTACGGTGTTGTCACGGCACAGATGCATTTTGATGAACTATTATTCTTTTCAACCGTCTGTTACTAAATAAAAAATGAGTTACTAAAAGATCAAAATTTGGTGTGCCGGAGGTCTTGGATGTTTGACGGAAGGTGAACGCTGGTTGGGATGGTATAATCATTTTGTGGTTTAAGTACAAATGTAGTAAATGTAAGTATCGGAAGTATATGTTGCGACGGATTCCTTTTAGCGGTGTTCGAATTATAAACACTTTTTTCTCTGGTAAAATCATTAATTTCGTTATCGATTGAACACCGATTTATTCTACGTTATCGCGGGTGGTCTGTACCGGGGATGCTTATCGGCTAAAACCAAGAGTCCCGTACACGGTCGAACAGACAGTTGTGTCGGGGTTGAGACTATGTGTGTTGTTAGTAGCGGCCGCTAGCGGAGGTCACTACTGCACGCGCAAGCTGAACAGCATCGAGCCGAGAGAAGATTTATAAAATCCAGTAAAAGACAGGCAGGCCGGCTAACGCAGTATCATTCGAAAAATGTACGAGAAACACCGCTATAATTATTATCGTGATCGCGTTTACTAATTATTATTCGATCATTCGGTTTTATTCGGTTAGAGATAGTTAAGCTACATTATTCTAGTCGATCGGCAATCGCCACCATGGCACGTGGTAAAAACATCCAAGGTGAGATCTTCTATGAACAGAGGTGCCACGGCACGAGAGGTTTTTTTTGTTTTCTCGAAAAGTCTAAGCTCTACCGGAGAGAAAGCTCGAAATTGTGGCACTGCGTGTGTCAGTGGTGCCCGTGCTTTGGTTATATTGTTGTGAATCCGAGTTCTTAACATTATATATATATATATGTATCATCATCATTATATCCTCAACCATTCGGTTGGTGGACAACCTATTCTCACATTTTAGATGTACAGATATAGGTTGTATACTAAGCAATTATTATATATGCAACTCAGGTGTACACACGCAAGACTACATTCAGAACTGATAATAGCCGCTTGTTATCGCGCTACAAGTGCAGTCCGTCCGGTATGGGTCTGCTGTGTACTGACCCAGCGCGCGCATATGATGTTGAACGTGGTGGTTCGCCATTGCCTTCCACGTGATTACTGGCGATTATATATTTATTTATTTAATTCTTGTAATAAGTTCGTCGTTGCTCGGGATCGAACCCGTAACCTCCGTATCGGAAGTCAAGCTCTAGCAACTAGGCTATGCGACGATATATATATATATAAACTCGGCCATTTTGGCCTCGTCGCAAGGGGCTGTGCCCCTTGACCCCTCTTGCTTTCATTTCTGTCTCTTTCTCTTCTATACTTTGTATAAAATGATCAAAATTTACAATGTAATTCTTACTGGCATCAACACACACAAAAAATAACATAACCACAAAAATCCTATTCTAACATTTAACTTCCGTTATATAAAATTAAGACATTTTTTTGTTACATTTTTCGTTACATATTTCGTTACATAAAATTGTGACATTTTTTAAATAACAATAACAAAAATTCTATAAAATATAACAGATGTTACATCAAATTGGGACATTTTTTGGGACATTTTGCGTTAAATAAAATTAGGGCATTTTTTCTAATGGGGGGGTAGCCTAAGAATTACGTTGTAAATAATATATATATATATATATATATATACATATATAACTCGACCATTTTGGCCTCGTCGCAAGGGGCTGTGCCCCTTGACCCCTCCTGCTTTCATTCCTGTCTCTTTCTCTTCTATACTTGTATAAAATGATCAAAATTTACAACGTAATTCTTACTGGCATCAACACACACAAAAAATAACATAACCATAAAAATCCTATCCTAACATTTAACTTTCATTATATAAAATTAAGACATTTTTTCGTTACATTTTTCGTTACATATTTCATTACATAAAATTGTGACATTTTTTAAATAACAATAACAAAAATCCTACAAAATATAACAAACGTTACATAAAATTGGGACATTTTTTTGGGACATTTAGCGTTACATAAAATTGGGACATTTTTCTGGGACATTTTTTTGGGACATTTTTTCGAATAGAATTACGTTGTAATTAATATATATATATATATACTCGGAAGGGGGCAAGCCCTCTTCACCAGCAGGTCTAGTTCTTCTATAATTCTTATAGAAGAGTAAACTTTTTCATTGGCTACGCCGTTTTTAACTTTCATTACATAAAATTAAAACATTTTTTCGTTCCATATTTCATTACATAAAATTGTGACTAAGACAAATTTCGTGACAGGACACTTTTCCTGATGACCCCTGGCGTAAAAATATCTTATCTGGAAATCTCCGAAACTTAACTTTAAGATAGTAAATAAATTAAGTAGCACTTTCTTTCTTTCTTTCTTTGTAGCGCCATACTTAATAATTCTTGAGCGCGTCGGCGACTACCTATTCGTACATTTCAGCTATACAGATCTAGTGTACTAGGCAATTGTTTATAATATGAAGTACGAATGTGTTCACACGCGAGAAGACTTCATTCGGAACTGATTAGTAATCGTTTGATTTATCGCGATATACGAGTGTAGTCCCGTGTATGTCTGCCGTGTACTAACCAGCGCACATATGATGGTTTATTGCCTTCCACGTGATTATTAACGATTACTTAATTTAATTTCTCGTAATAATTTCTGTCACCGCCCGGGATCGAACCCGAGATTTCCGTAACGGAAACCAAGCGCTTTATCAATTAGGCTATCGCGACGACAGCTTTAAGTAGCACTAGTGAATTTGAAATAAATAATATTGATGTAAAAGTGCCTGGTGATGACTTTAACGTGTAACATGAAAGATAAAAAAAAGGAAGAAATTAATTGGGAATCACCGGTAAATAGTGAACGAGTGGGTGATAAGGCCAATCTTGGGCCCAGAATTTGATTAAACTTACCATACGGTTTTATTGAAATAAATATAATTACTGACTGAGTAACAAGCGAGAGTGTTCTTTTAATCGAACAAAAAGCGGGCTAAGAGAGATGGTATTGTGTACTCTTCCATATTGGAGAAAGAAAAAGAAGAAAAGGGGTAACTAGACTAAATGTAAAATTAGAAAGGTCATTTTCGTGATTTAAGAATAATCGCTGATCGTATTAATGACTTTTTCAGCGAACGACAGCAGCTTATCTTTCGGGAATAGCAAGAGGAGGAGGGCGGCAGAGTGAGCGGTAACTGGAAGGCTAATCAATTACAGTCATTAACAAAGTGAAAGAGCGGCTTGCTCTTTAAACTACGGGGCAACTTTACACACGGAGCAGCCAGCTAAATGGAAATAACTTTTAACCGGTGCTAACGGTAACCGCTGCCTATTAGACTACACGTACAACTTTCAACTGAGCCATGTTGTTTATCGCTCTTACATCGTGTGTGCCAAGTTTATCTATGCAACGGAAAAATTAAAAGTAGCGATACTTATCGTTCCATTAGTATATTAAAAAGTTTTCAGCATATTAACGGGGTTGTTAGACGTTCAGCGTGCGCTTAATTTTCCGTACAGGTAATGCACTGCCGCGTGCAAGTACGTGGCATATCGGAGGCGAGTAAAAATTTCGAAATAGAAAACCCAATTCCCCCTAATATTCCCTAACAAGGGTAAGGGTGTGGTTGTTTGAAGTAAAAAAGGGCTAGTCGCTTTCTTGGATAATAATGTGTAGCCAGTTGAGAGTCGGTCTAGAGATACTTCGCAAAATTCGCGTTTAGTTTATTTTGGTTATAACGTTCGTGTCGGTCAGTAATTAATTTTAGCGACTTTCGAGTCACGGCGAAAGCCGGGCCATTATCCCCGTGAAAGCAAATTCAACAAATAGCGCTCAATCCGGCCTTTTGCTGTCTCGTTGAAGATTGTACAGCAATGAATTTAAAAATGCCATCCGATTCAAAAAATTTAAACCACATCGAATATTACACTTTTTGGTTTTTTGTTTGGGCGCGTTATAATTTAAAAGAAGAAAAGTTCTTGTTTCTCGTATTAACTTCGATTTGGCTAGTTTTGTTTTGTTTTGTTTTTTTTTTGTTTTTTTTGTGTCTGAAAATATATCGTCCTTTTTTTTAAGTTAAACTAGTGAGAATAAGATGTAAAAAGGTTGAAATTATTAATTAAATTTTAAGGTGTGTTTATTTTAAGGCTATTAATTTACCTTTTTTCATATTATTCAACCGAAAATAGATTTTTTAGAAAAATCCTAGCGGGGAAACCGAAAAGTTCATTAACTCTAACCCTCTAAATGCGCAGAGTAAAACAAGTCTTACATCTGAATATGATTCGCGGATATCATTTGTAGAGTTTCAGTTTTAGAAAAATATCAACCGAACGAAGCAAAGAACTAAAATCACTGTTTGTTTCGACCATCTGATGAACTGAAATGCAAAAATTATCCACATCGGCCGGGTACTAAATGATGAATATGAATATCCCGCTATTTTCGAAAAAATAAATTTAAGAATCCGATTAAATTGACTGAAACGTTTTCAGTGACTCTCAGATGCGGTGCGTTAGTTTTTGCACGTGAAATTGCTAGGAAAGGCAGCGGTGAAAATTGAATGCGTTAACTGAAAAAACCTTTTAGATATTCGTCCAATACAGTAAAACCACCTGTTATCAGAGGAACTTTATTTTGGCAGATGCTTTCATTGCCATTGTTAAAGACCCGGATATTATGACGCGACTCTATTCCATTCGCCTTAAACAATCTGCTGAAAATCGGAGAAAGTTAAAACCTATAATTGAAAATATTACGATGCGAGTGTCAAGGCGATTCTGAACTATTATTGAATACCAACACGCGTCTATGAAATTCGAAATGCCTTTCTTATAATCGTATAGCCCCTTCTCCCTCGCACTGGGGCCATCATGACCGGCATGCATTTCCCGTCAACCTTTTCGATTCTTTGCTCGATAAATACGCACATCCTACAAGAGTTGGGCTGGTTATTTTCCGAATAAGGTCTGTCTGTCTTTTCGGAGCACACTGCCGTGACGAGCGCTTCTCAAGCACCAGTAGGCGTCACAATCCACATTGTTTCCTTATTACGTAACAAAAAGAACCCGTACACGTGTCATCGAGATCTCCGGTAACAACCTTCGCGTGATACCCGCTTTCTCGTAGTACTGAACGGTCGTCTTTTTTTGCCGTCCAGGATACTCTTCATAATCTTTTCCAGCACCAGCACATCTGGAAACTTGTGTTATACAGAGACAAAAATTTATATTCGAGGAAAATGTTTAAACGCTGATATTCAATAATTCAATATTATCCAAATCTGTGGCACAATTATACAAAATCAAATTTGTGATTAAAGTTAATCAATTTTACGCTGCAAAACCATAGATATTTCTCGTATCGACAATTTATGTAAAATCTATATACGGACCGCAGTGAGCTTACAAATTTCAAACACAACGATTTTTTACAATCTGATACAACTGGTAAAAATTTCACCGCTGTACTAAACATTAATGCCCAAATAAGTGAACTGTATTTACACATCTAGTCGGAGGAGTGGTAACCCCAAAAATTATATCGCACTCTTAGTGTCTGCTCTGCCTGATGAAAATAATTAAAAGTAAGATTACCTTTAAGATGCCAACATTACCATAGTACAATGAAACAAAAATGAAAAATTAATAATTAATTCTTTGATTAAAGTGGCACTCGAACTATATTTTTTCAGAGAACTTCCTTCATCATCGTTTATTTTTTCATCGTTATTATTATTATTACTCCAGCTTAATGCACGGCATTAAAAAAAAACAAAAAAACAAAAAAAAACAACAAACTATTTTGGTTATATTTATCCGCGCCGACAAAGTTCTACAGAAATCGAAAATTTGGCGGTTATTAATTCGTAGTTTTCGAATCGAACTATATAATAACAGATGTGTTTTAGTAATACCATTAACGTCAACAGATTTGAACATAATCACCAGAGTGTGTACATTCCTTTAAGGGTTTTTATTTTTTTCGGTTAAATACATCCTTGATACTACTACTTGAGTTCGTTTTCTGACTGAATGTGCCCTAGCGTGATTTTTATTAGCAAAAAAAATATGGAAATTTGGCATGAAAATTGTTGCAATATGTTCATTACTGGTGTAAAATAATACAATAATAAAACAAAAAAATATGTATACATATATATATATATATCAATAATAAAATAAACTTGAGAAATTATCGAAAACGTGGTGCGAGTAAGAATGTCGCGTGACCGAAATCCTGCTTGTCGATCGAGGAATGAATACGTTGTCACGCGGTCACTGGAGAAATGCCCACCTGTAAATGAAATGAAGACAAAAGAAGAAAGACTCCTAGAGACACAAGTGAAAAGGCAAAAAAATTGAATTAGTCGACCTCTACCATCAGTGAAGAAAACAGTTCTTTTTGAGATGGTCCAAATCGCGTCCGGAAAAAAGAATAACCTCTGCAGTGCGCAATAGTCGAATCTCAGATCGGTTACCATATTATTATTATTATTGGTACTTTTCCCGAATGTAAATTACGTAAAGTTTAATCAATTTTGATTAATTTCAAATTCACTTCTCGTACCGTCACGAAAGGAATCACCGCCAGAATATCCATCCGAAAATCACCGCCGACAAACAGTAACACGTACAATTGTTTATTTATATTATTTCCGTATTTATTTGTGTACAATTATTAATTGTGTTTTTTTAGCGGTCGACCATTTAAGAACAATAGAGGTCTAAGTAAATCATTTTCATTAATATACATACTTCGTAAAATTTCAATTAATATTATTTTTATAATAACAATAAATTAATAAAACATTTCGTCCACGATAATAGAGAGGCCGCGATGGCATCCCTGAGGGCTCATAACGAATACATAAAGGTTTCAATGCTTATGATATTTAATGATTAGTATCGATCAACTTTTTTTTATTGACAGCGAAAGGGTTCAGCGTTTAAATGTGGACGTGATGAATTAATAAAATTGTTCCTCAATTTAAAAACCTTTTCGATTAAAATTAAATTCAAAAATTAAATTTCTACTCCGTGATTAATTTCTAAAGAATAAAGTACTCGATCAAAATGACGAAAAGCTGGAAAAGGTCGGTAGTTTTAAAGATGTAACCGAAAATACGCAATTTCGATTATTCAAATTACTCCTCTTTCGACGATAATTTAAACTTTGATTCATTTCAGGATGAAATAGGAGACATCCTCGAGTTTATATTTATTTATACACGCACACACACACACACACACACACACACACATATATATAGGATTAATTTATTTGATGTTAATCTCGATTATTAACTACGAGTAACAATCAGAAGGCCGGTAATGATTTAAGAATTACCGAAATCAAAGCTCTGATCGAATTCTGTCCACTTCCCTTTTATGCTAGCGCCTTCGGATCTCCCTTAATCTTCTCGTTGTTGTAGTTCTAGAGTCGAGAAACTTTCTCAAAGCAAGAAAATGAAATATTTCAACGTAAGTTCTTCGATTTAAACAACTTGGAATATCATTTGCTTTTTTCAATTTATTCAAATCGTTCAAAACTCGTTCCAAGTTAAATCACATAAAACATTCCGCTAAACAATTCATCGATTTATCATCCATGGGACACAGAGTTCAAACTTTTCCCAAACTAGGAGCCGATGACCCCTATTCCACTGAAATTTCAGTTCGCTCTAGAATTTTGCGCGGCAAGGATTTAAAACTTTCCCGTCAAGAAAAATTTTGTAATCGAATTTTAATTTTGCCTTCGTTAATCGATATAAAATATTATTATTATTATTATTATTATTATTATTATTATTATTATTATTAGCAGACTTGTATGTCTGTCCGGCCACTAGGAAAATACTAATACATTCCGAATGCAGATTGATTCTATATGTTCACAAATAGGGCCATTAGGAAACTTTATCGCATAATCGAATCAGAGTTGAACGGGAAAATTTTGTACACTACTATAATTGTACTCGAGTAAAAAACAGCCTTTCATAAATATCTTAAAATGATCGTAATTTAAATATCAAAAAAAACAAAAAAAAACGTACAACGTTCATCGAGACTTGAAGTAATTAGCGATTATCTATCGAAGATAATAGAGTGACTTTAAAACTTGCCCAACTCACTTCCAAGTTCGGTCACTAACACTGTGGAACATATCGTACATTTACAAATAAATCAAAACCCCTCTTGTAATCCGTATATGTATATATTTAAATTGAAATGCGTTTGAGGTAGACAAACTGATGACGTTAGAGTTAAAGCGCTCTATAGAAACATTCTTCGACATTGCGCATTTGAATTTTCTCTATTGAAAACCACGAAATCATCAAGATCAAGTTATATTGAAATAATTAGAAGAGTCCTGTGGTAGACGCGTGTAAATTGTTGTACTCGATAAAACAATGAGAGCTCAGAAAGATTTAAGAAACACAGATACATTAAACGACAGAGCTAACAAAATAATCTCTTTTATACGTCATTAAAAATTCCATTCGCATGTAGATGTTAATTGTATGACGTTATTTAATCAATACTTTTTTTGGCTACTATTTAAGCGTGTACATTAAAGGTATTGCGCAACGTTAGTAGTGAGTAAAATTTTAATTTCCTACCTCTCCATTCGGAACTGTATTAGCGGCCGCAACGCAGGTTGTTGCCCAAAAATATTATAAGCACAATAGAGATTGTTCAGAGCAACGTTCATTACGCTTAATCCGACGGTGAAGCGATTTGATAAGAAATAAGAATTTAAAGTATAAACATTTTTTATAAAATTAATAATCATAAATATTTGGCAAAAAAAAAAACACAGGGGGATGGTAAATAAACGCTTATAAACTGTTGATATTTAAGAGTTAAAGACAACATGAATCATAAATTTTTATGTCGAGGCAAGCAGTAACGGATTACGGTACGTTCGGGGCATACTTGGAACGTTTTTAAAGATGATTTCATCTTGCTTTCTTGAGTACCGTTATTTTTTGCAGATACGATCGAAACATTATTTAAAAATACGGTATTATCGATAGAAATACAACTGTTTTTAAAAGAATGTAATCGCTTCTAAAATATATGTAATTATAAGGCGTCCCCGTTAATTACGTTTCGTGAAAAACGCGTTTGCGCAGGGCTTCATTACGATCAGCGTGTACGTGTATGTTTCGTCAATTATGAAAAAGTCTTCGACGGTGTTAAATATCAAAACGGCAGCGGCCACTTGAAAAGACCAAAGAGTCGTCATCAGTGATCAGCAGTCGTCAGTAAGCTTAACGTGTTTCTGCTGCAGCTCTTTTCCGCGGATCTGAAAATTGAAATAAAAGATAATCGACACGAGTAATACGGAATGGGAGAGAAATCTCAAAGGTCTGCACAGATTAAGCTGCGATGTGATTAACGATTGCGCGCCAGAATTGCTAGTCGTTTAGCTGGGGGGAGGGGGGAATCTTTTAGCACTTTGGTATGCAAAAGATGAATCTCGGATCTAAGATGGATCGAGCAAGACAAGTATTCTCGAAGTACAGGCACGATTATTATGCAAGACGCGCATTTGGACGTTTGGACGAGATGTATGATCGTTGGTTTTACATATCGCGCACTAAAGATCCGGTCGATAAGTCGTCTCCGACAATGTGAAGAGTACGCAGGTGTGTTAAAAATTTGAAACATATGCTAACGTTTTTCGTCGTGTGAAAAACCGGAAGGCGAGCTATCAGGACTGACGACACGTTCTGCGCAATGACGAAACAGTACAATCTACTAATCCTGATGTTGCAGCAGGGATAATTAAATTAGACGACGCGACGGAGAAAACCGTAACATCCGCGAGTTTGGTTTTTGATTTTGGAGAACTGTGTCGTCAAGCTGTGGAAAAGTGTTCTCTTTACCTTACCATCCGATCAGATGTGGTTATGCGAAACACAAGAAGAATAAGCAACAAGTGTGTTGAAGCGAGAGCGCACGCACTTACTCCAAGTGAATATGCTGTCAACGGACTGAAAGGCGCCAATCTCGAAATAGAAAAAAATCGGTCCAAATGACACCGATACTCTAGGGTGTCCTTCAAACGTACTGATACAACGGCCAAACACCGACATTCATCCTAATACCCGGCTATTTGGATGCTCTACGCCTGTTTGTTTTTGAGCGGTCCCGCACATGAAAGTGCAGATGAATGCAAAGGTTAAACAGTTTTATACTCGAGATGATGTGCATTTTTACAAAAATCACTCGCAGCGTTTGAAATGAAATCATTAGACTGAGCAACGCGTAAAACGCGCAAAGTGATTTCAGCCGAATAGACAAACATCTGCATGGTGACTTAGACACAGGTAATAAGCGGATGATGTTTATTTAAAAAGTCCACAGATCCACCGATTACCGCCTGCCGTTGGCATTCATTCTCGTATTGTTACTGTAAAATGTACGTGTTTAAATATCCATATTGCTATGAAAGTAGAAACAAAATTAATACTACGGCGCCAAAATAAAAAAAGTCTAATGCACAAAAAAAAACAAACTAGCCTTTGTTCAAAAATATCGGCAACCATTCAATTCGAAATTTAACGAACAAAAAAGTACAAGCACAATTGAGTAGCAGAGAAACCTGGAGGAAAGTAAAGGCGTCCGAGAGAAAGCCCCTCCTATTCTCATTAGTGCCGTTGGACTTGGTACGTTATGAAAAGCTTAATTCCACAATCCCCGACGCGCACTGTCAAGGTTTACTTCATCTTTAACGAACTCCAGAAAGAAAAAATTACGCGATATGATAATCAACGCGTTAACTTTTTAAACTACAATGGACCCCCCCCCCCCCCGGAAATGCAGCACAGAAAAAATGATATAGTGAAAATAATCATCGCGATTCGAAATATTCGAAATATTCGAAATAAATGGGTTTTTTCCCCAGATTTGTGTGTTATAACGCCTGCTTGATATTTTATAATCATTTCCTTTCTAATTTATTTAATTAAACGACTTATTAAAAATTTCCTCGCGACAAATTCGATAGTCTGCAGAATGAAAATTTATCATCTAACTGTTTTCAAGTAATTTTCATTACAATCGGTCATGCGCGTCGTCGATCGAAAAATTTGAACAGTAACAGTGGCGATATCAAAAGTGAAAATCCAGCAGGAACTAAGTAAAAGAGAGAGACGAGCATAAGGAGAGAAGGAAAAAAGATGAAAAACAACAAAAACCGCAGATCATCGAAAAAACCCCGACTTATCACTGTGTACTGCTCCGGCAAAGTTTCACTGCGGGCTAAATAGGGCGTCCGTTAGTGTCGCTTAAGTCGAGTTCGACGCTAAAACGTCGCACAGACTAATAAAGTTTTGCTTTATCAAATAATAACGCTTTGAAGTCGCCTAATCGAGCGGCTCGGTCATCACTAAGAACCGTCTTCTTCGACCACAACTGGAAAATTCTTGAGCACTAATTAATTTCCCTTAATGCCGACTACCTTTCGTTATCCGTTTAATCTTCATCCGGAAGTCCAACGCACCATCGTGACGCCACTTTCGATGCATTCGCTACCCGTATCAGCGCTAATCCGAATAAATTCGCGACGCAGTGAGCAACTGCGCATCCATCATCTGATAGAACGCCGAGGTCGTTTATTGGCTAGTACAACCGGTCGTCGCGGTTCGATGAGATTTCTTTATCATCGTTCACCGTCAACTGCGTTTTTTTGAAAAATTTTCCTCTACGAGTATACATTCTCCATGAGCGTAAATATAGTGTAGAGTCCCGTCGACTTCAACGCGTCAACAACGGATTTTTCGCAGTCAGCTTTTATCCCCTCTCCTGTTGACGAACGTAAAAAGCGATTATTAACGTAGTTTTTTTCCCCGATATATTTTAAATATTTTCCCAAGTTTGATTAAATCTACGCGCTACCGTAAGTGTAATATAATTGAATAATCAACTCGTCTATTAAAATTTTCCACAAATACGAATTAAGTTGATTTTAGAAACGAATAAGTTAATATAGGGGAAAAGTTTCATGTGGAAAGGTATTTCGACTTTTTCCGCTCAATGAAATGAAACATAAACTCGTTCGTGCTGACGGAACTTTTCAGTTGCGCGCTCAACTTATTTTCAAAGCCGTACATCGTCGAAACTCAATGACTTAACGCGGCTCTACAATCCTCGATAGAAACGACATTTCTCTTTTCCGGCTCACAATGTTCTTCTAAATTTCGCACTCCTGCCTCGATCCGCTGTAACAGTGTTCATCATTCAATGTCGCTCCTAACTGTGATCTTTATCATTCGTTACTATTTCTTCAATATTCCGCAATCGTTTATCATCGATGGCGATTTGAATGTTCATTCCCCGTGGTTACCGAAGCAAACCTCGTCGCGAAATACCTTTAAACTTCCTTAAAACCATATCTTTCCACCGAGTATGCTAGAAAGTCAGTTTAGCCCTTTTGATTTTATAATAACCAATCTCGTTAATAATAACTATAACTAGAGGAGGACCCTTACACATGCAACAGTGTGATCACATTAATTCGTTTTAGTTTTTCCATATCCTACTTTTCTTAATTCGTTCCAAGGGACTTTATTTCGTTCTTTCGTCGATTTTTTTTTTTTTTTTTGGCCTGGCAATAAGCAATTATATAGGAATGATGCCGACCGAAGGAAAAATACGTAATGTCGCCCCCCCGAAATGTCTGCGAAATCGTAACTGCTTGAATTACATGGACCGAAATTCAGAATAAATTTATTTCTTTTCAATTCTAGACAAAAGAAAAGAAAATTAAAATTTTTATGAATTCTATGGGACGACTATTTTTTATTTGTTTTTATTGTAATGTTTAAATATTGCTTACAATTATAAAAATGTCTTCGTACCCCCCCCCCCCCCCCGAAATTTTGGTTTAGATACGGCCCTGTTCAAAATAAAATAATAAATGTTGCAGACAAACATAACTGTAAGTGTATAACATAACCCACGAATACCGGTCTAGAATTATTAGGAAAAGTAAACTGCTCAAACCAAGCCCAAGATCTGAGCAGTGAACACTCTTTCATCGATTCTTCGACCTAAGTCTGGTCCAATACCCCGTACCCGTTTATAATATTCTTTACTAAATCCCGGCACATTTCATCTCTAAGCTTTCTCTATATCTCGCCAACGTTTATCTTCGGATCATCGCAGCAAATAATCGAATTGTTTCTTTCAATATATCTCACAGGGTAGGTTTCCACTTTTAGCTGATGACGTTCGAAAACATTTCTGCGTACGAGTATATTATTATTATTATTATTACCATTATTATTATTATTATTATTATTATTATTATTATTATTATTATTATTATACATAATTTCTATTTGCTACTTTCGTAATTATATTCGGTACTTTATAATACCGGCATCGGTTTAATAGAATTCTCTATGACTCCCTTTCCTTTGAGTTTATATAAATTTTCCCTTTTTATACTAATTGCTATTGTTTATAATTTATTTTTACAAACAGGATAACTCAACCCCGTCGTCTACTAACGTTATTTAGCACCATGCGTCACAATATTATACTATTTAAAAAAACAAAAAAATCCGATGCGAATTTAAAATTGGAAAATAAATGAAATCGCACAAAAAAGCAACAAAAACATACACAAACATAGATAACGTGAAACGACTGCAAAGGAAAGATAAAACAAAACGAACCATACAGACACACCCACACTCACAAGCGTATTAATATATATACATATATATGTATTACATTCGTATAAATGAGTATCGATAAGGAAAGTCGTAAATAATATCGAAAAAAAAAAAAAATGAAAATATAAAATATAAAACACAGCGTTTTCCTCGCTGCGGGAGAGCAGTTGATTCTTCTTCTTCTTTTTTACCGAAGATTTCAATATATCCAGTGTAGTTCTCTTTTCAGCGCGCCCCGCCACTCCCCCCCCCCCCCCCCCACCAAGCGTAATATCATATCCGCGTGTTGTAACATTTCAGTTTAAAATACCATTCTCTGACACTGTTCCCCGGAAAATGGAAGAAATACAAAATTATTATGAATAGCTTTTTTGTTTTATATTTTATTTTGTCATTTCATTCTCGACGGTATTTATAATATTTATCATCGATACCCACCACATTATGATATCTCTGTGCCGTTTTAACGTTAAATTAACCAAAACTGAGTACACATAGCTTCGAAATATGTTGATTGCTTGCACTGTAGAAATTCTGGTTAATTAATCCATTTCCCCGATTAACAGTTGTTTTTTAATTAGGATAAAAAACATACCGCGCGCTTACGAGTATTAATGAAATATGTGCAACAATGGAAGCACCTTTAAACTTCCCTCCTTTTGTTCAATCTTTTATGCTGAGTCTTCTACTACTCTGCGTGCCCTTCTTTTTAGCAAAACTTCACCGGCTTCTCGCAATCTCCTTATCCTGTCGTATGCTCAAAGCGTACTGCAGACGATAGTCTCACATCTCCTCTCCCTTCTCACTCAACCGACTGCATCATTCTCCTTATTCGTTCCTTAATTCACGATCTTTTCCTTTCCCACTTTATCCAAACGGATTTCCTTTGGATTCTTGGCCATTCCGGAATCGAGGGAAATGAGTTAGTCTGATTCGCTCGATTATCTTCCTCTTCTGGTGGTAGGTTTCTTCCTGCCTTCTCAGCTTCTAATATTACCCTTCTGTCTCTGTAGCTGCTCATTCCAAACTGTGGTCTGACTCCTACGTCTCCTCATTCTCCAACCCGAACTCCTTTTTCTTGTCTATCCAACCTTCCCTTCCACGCTTTCCATGGTTTATTAACTTTCCTTCTATGCGCCGTTCCAATCTCTCTGCGATTTGCCGCTTGCGTTTTGGGCATACCTTCCTCATTGTTCCGTTATTCTCTCGTGCCTTCTCCTTATTGTCCATTGCACCCTCCCGACGATCAATGTATTTTTCTAATCCCGATCATATAATGTTCAGTTATTCGTAATTATCAACTGAACAAGCTTCTTTTTATTCCTTCCTCTTACAAACTGGTATTCCCGCTCCATACTGTGCTTCATTCATTCTCTCCCTTCCTTCAACTTCGGTTATTCTAGCTCTTGATTCCTTTCTATCGGCTATCTCTGATCGTGTAAGGATCTGAGTCTCTCTTTCCTCTCCGTTACGCTGTTCTTGAGCCAATGTCCATGTTGACGAAACCATTTAAAAAAACAACAATGGAAGCAGTTGAAGCGTTTTAAAACTCAATCTTTCGAACCTCTCTCTGCGAGAATACCGCCATTTATGGAAGACAGTACATTTCAATTATTATAAAAAAAAAAATTTACTGTTTATCAATTTCCGTTACAAACATATTTCATGACGTTTTGTTCGGGAAAATATTTTCACGGTAAAACACTTTGGATTTAGTTTTTCTTTTTTTATTAAAATATGTATGTATGTATGTATATGGCAAATACAAAGCGCCAATACAGTTTATGAAATAAACAAAAAAAATCCACATTTCACGAATTTTACACCAACGCTGCTGCAATTCGTGAAGCGTACAGAATTTTAAACCATTCCGTGGTTTTTGTTCATTTCGTGCCGCATATTTACATGTGGAAAACGATTTTGAACTCAGAAATTTCTATAACATGGAAATACATATTTCGCTGAACAACTTGAGGAAAGTGCATAATGATTATTGTTCGTTTCAGTATTGTATTATAATCTATGTATTTTTATAATTTTTAGGTCACTTATTCACTTATTAATTCTATCAGTTATTGTTAAGCAGTCATAAAGGAATTTATTTTACAATCGTATTTCTCTATTTCACGAAAAATATAAACCGAGAAGTAAAAACCGTTATGCACATTTTATGAACTGTACAAAAATACAATTCATGAAATCAGTAAAATTTTGTGAATAATGTGGTATCCTTATTTACGCCTAATATTATATAAACATACATACATATTAATATATATATATATATATATATATATATATATATATCAGGCCCGTGCCGAGAATTAGGGGGGGGGGGATTTTTTTTTTGCATATTCATTTTATAAATAACAATGTATATTCTTCACTAATATTCGTACTATTAATAATTTTCATCATTTTAATTTATATATTAATAATTTACATAAATGAATTACCCCGTATATGAACATTAATAAAATTACACATGTTATTAATTATACTCGTAATAAAAAATTTTGCATAAAATATTAATGAAGTTCCTAAAAATATGGAGCATATTTTTTCTTTTAAAGTAGGTAAGAGCATCCTAAAAAATTATCAATATTTATTTTAAATTTTTGATATTTTTTAGATTTTTGTGTATTTATAATAACTATTTCAGTTCTCATTGAGGGGTGGGTTAATCCCCCGTGGACACGGCCTTGAGATATATATATATATATATATAGATAGATAGATATAGATATTATGACTATGCCACTTTTTGGAGTCCGAAGGATCAAACTATATGCACACATTCCTTCTTCTGCGTCGGTCACCCCAGTGAGGTATCGTGACTACCTACTTATATACTTTAGCTGTACAAACATAGGCATAGTGTTCGCAACAATTGTTACATGCAACGCGAGTGTACACGCAAGATTGCACTTGAAACTGATATTGTGATTATCTGATTTATCGATATACAAATGCAGTCTCATGCGTGGTTGCTGTATACTAACTAGCATGCGTATTATGTGTATACGTGGCAGTTTGCATTGCCTTCTATGCGACTATTAGTGATTATTTAATAATTTTGTAATAATTTCTGTTATCGTCTGGGATGGAACTCAAAACTTCCGTAAAGGAAGTCAAGCGCTCTAGCAACTGGGCTATCGCGATGACTATACATACATACAAATCATATATATATATATATATATATATATATATATACAGAATGTTCTGAAACTAATTCAGGAAATTTGTTGGAAATTTGTTTTACACTATAAAGCCTGTCAAAATGAACAAAAAAATCATGAGGAAATAATAATTTAAGCGAGCAATTAATTAGTTATAATTAATTAAATGAATTCATTGTAATGAAAAAATAAACATTTTTTTTATGATTCATTATGTTTTGAAATAAAAATACAATATATATGTATATTGAAAAAAAGTAAAATATGTATTAAATGTAGAGTTGTAAGAGTTAACTAAGTAAAAATTGAATCCAATTCGTCACATTTCTTTCAAATCAACGGTATATACATTTTATCAAAACGTAGTCTTAGTGTTCATTTGTTTTTCTTTGCTGTTTTGTAAACACAAGAAACAAAATACAATAATCGCTTTCAAAGCTAGCTGTGGCATATTTTTCCATCAGTGGGACTGCAATACTTCTGCAACGGGCCGAAAACAACGTTACACGAAGAGGTGAGTTGGGGGTACAGCAAAATGGTCAACATATTAAGCACTTGCTCTAATTGACAAATCATTGTTGACTACACATTTACGACTACATTTAATATGTATTTTACTTCTTTTCTTTTTATCTTAAATAATATTGATTTATAAAAAAGAAATATTTTTCCATTTAAATTGAATAATTAAATTAATTATAACTAATTAATTGTTCATCCAAATGATTTTTCCCTCGGACTTTTTTGTTCATTTTGACAAGCTTTATTATGTAAAACAAATTTCCTGAATTACTTTCAGAACACTGTATATATATATATATATATATATATATATATATGTATGTATATATAAATAGTCGTCGCGATAGCCTAGTTGCTAGAGCGCTTGACTTCCGATATGGAGGTCACGGGTTCGATCCCGAGCGACGACGAACTTATTGCAAGAATTAAATAAATAATCGCTAGTAATCACATGGAAGGCAATGGCAAACCACCACGTTCAACATCATATGCGCGCTAGGTCAGTACACAGCAGACCCACACCGGACGGACTGCATTCGTATATCGATAAATCAAACGATCACTACCAGTTCCGAATGTAGTCTTGCGTGTGTACACCTGCGTCGCATATAATAATTACCTAGTGTACACAACCTATATCGATACACCTAAAAATGTACGAATAGGTTGCCCACCAACCGAAAGGTTGAGGAGATAATGATGACGGTGATGTATATATATATAATAATATATATAAGTGCTTCTTTATGAATACTTTTTTGGAATTATTTCCAATTTAATTGGCCAATATAAACTTAATTCTCGCAGATTTTTATGTAAATTGAATACTTCAGTTTTGAACATTGAGTGACTCGGCGGTATCACTGGGGAATACAATAAAAATTACAAAGCATACAAAGTGAGTTCCGTTTAAAAGCTTTTTAAAATCGGCCAGCTAGTCGTAGCATAATGCGAGCTCATTGCGACAATATCGCTTGAAATGTTTTTCGCGGAATTCGTAAGTAGAAAATGTTTATATGTCGGTTGGAGCTGAAGAAGTGCCGAGGCGAGACGGGGTTAGACGAAGCATTCTGTTTAAAAGGATATCTAAATATTTCAAGTTGTTCCTTTAAATCGTTTACAGTTTAGAGAAATTTACTCGTCGGATGGATTGCTCAGAGGAGGAGTAGAAGAAGCAACGATGTGCAGAAAAATCGTCTCTTTTGATGTCATTTGCAGATTTATTTAAAGTTGCTGAGCCGAGATTTTTCAGACTGCTACAACGGGACCAGGTCCGGATTTGTAGCGCTCGTCCTAGCAATAACATCCTCTTTCTTGTATAAATTTAACGATTCTGAGGAAGCCGAATCCGGTACGACAAACTTCGTCGCTGTCGCAGCTTCCACTGCACCATTATCAAGAGAGTTGCATCGACGACATCGTCGCTTTTGCTCCACGAATTTACTTAATAAACTAACGCGCCACTTATTGTCTAATGGACCATTCTCGTTCAAATATATCGTTTACACATCTGTCGTCGACGATAATCTATGTGCATTAACGACGAATAGTCGGCTTTGTGCGACACGATTTTCAATCGCTTAATCGTTCGTACGTTTTCTCTTTTTTTTTTGGATTTGTAAGATAAATATAAACGGACGACTTCGTAAAATAATTAGAAATGAAGTTGTTATTTAGAGCTACGCGGCGTGGTTAGTTAGGTGATGGTGTTCCGTTCGCGTAAGACTGATATTTTTCGAAGAAATGTCTCATAGTTAACGCTACCCCCCATTCGAAAAAATGTCCCAATTTTATGTAACGCAAAATGTCCCAAAAAAATGTTCCAATTTTATGTAACGTTTGTTATATTTTATAGGATTTTTGTTTTTGTTATTTAAAAAATGTCATAATTTTATGTAATGAAATATGTAACGAAAAATGTAACGAAAAATGTAACGAAAAAATGTCTTAATTTTATATAATGAAAGTTAAATATTAGAATAGGACTTTTGTGGTTATGTTATTTTTTTTTGTGTTGATGCCAGTAAGAATTACGTTGTAAATTTTGATCATTTTATACAAAGTATAGAAGAGAAAGAGACAGAAATGAAAGCAAGAGGGGTCAAGGGGCACAACCCCTTGCGACGAGGCCAAAATGGCCGAGTTATATATATATATATATATATATATGTGAAATATTTTTGAATGTGTTTTACAGGAAAAAGTATATAAAACCTCATTTATATTAAAATATACGATCTTATAATTATGCTTTTACACTATTATATCTAAAATAGGTACAGAACTTATGAAATGTGTTCTCATGTATCTATAAAATCTGTTTTTCGCATCGCTTAGGTAACCGTTTTTCTATTTCAACTGTAGAACTGACAATCGTCTTCTATCTTCAATATTCCCCTGGCTTCATCTTCGACAACAAAACCTAATTATCCTGTCTAATTATGTCACTTGAACTACTGCAAGATCCACACCATCATAAAACCTAACTAGGCGGCACATAAAGTGATCTTAAACACGCTGCATTTGAATCATATTTCAATAAAATTCATCTGGATTCCGGGATATGCAGGAATCCTTAAACACGATATTTGTGGATGATCGGCCTGTCAACGGTGCCATATTCAACAGCAAAATTGCTGCTTATATTCATCCTACTGCTGAAAACTTCAGGCAACATATAAACAACTAATACTCTCCTTTTTTTTTAAACACCACTGATAGAATATCAGGAACATTAAGCTTCACGAATTAAAAATAAACCCGACATCTTGGAACTTATCAAGGCGTAAGCTCATCAAGAAACGAGTTTTGAATACTGGACACAACCGGCTCACTCACACGCTCATTTCTTATCCAATATCTTTCCTGCCGACTGTACTTATTCTGACGTGGGGAAGGCTTATCGGCAAACCATATTGGTACATGTTCAAAGGATTCCTATTGAGATCATTTTCCGAATTATCTCCTTATAATTTTTAAATTACATAATGGGATATTACAATTTTGTGAACACTGTCTTTTTAAAAAACAATACAGTTTTATTATAAATAGTTTTTCGTTATTTTTTTTGTTGTTTCTTTTTTACAGAAATTTACTTTCTGTAATTTACGTTAATTTTTTTTCTCGGTATCTTCTTATCGGTAAAAATGGATTCGGCGCTAAATGAAGATAATTATTATCTTTTCCGAATCATCTGATAAATCTAAAATAAAACGATGAAAGGATTTATGAGCTTTTTAGATTTATCGAATGTACCCCCGAAATCTGTTTTTCCATCGTTTCAACTTCTATAAATCACAGCACCGTTCTTTCCATTTTTTCCCTCACGACTGATAAGAATTATATTAAATTAGTAGCTAATAAATGGGCAAGCTGGCAGGTCCCACTAATCCGAACCCCAATTTGTGTCCAGGTGTCCAAAATTCACCCCAGACCGCTAATCCGAACTCAAAATTCACCCCAATTTGTGTCCAGGTGTCCAAAATTCACCCCAATTTGTATCCATGCGATCAAATTTAACCTAAATTCCCGTGCAGGTGCTCAAAATTCACCCCAGACTGCTAATCCGAACTCAAAATTCACCCCAATTTGTATCCATGCGATCAAATTTAACCTAAATTCCCGTCCAGGTAGTCAAAATTCACCCCAATTTGTGTCCATGTGATCAAATTTCACCCAAATTCCCGTCCAGCTACTCAAAATTCACCCCAATTTATGTCCAGGTGCTCGAAATTCACCCAAGTTTCCCCCGATTCCTCCGAGTTTCCTCCAGACGGTTCCCACACATTTCTGGTAAACCGAACGTCCAAACAGTGTCCAGAGGTCAATAAACTACCCAAAGTGTTATTCGGGGGCGCAAGTAACCCCAATTAGTGTCCAGGTGCTGAAAGTTCCCCCAAGTTCTCTAAATTTCTTTGAAATTCCCCCGTACGCGTCCTGCTCGTTTCAGATAAACCGAACAGATTATTAATTAACATAAGTACATTAATTAACGTCCGAAAGTAAACCAAGTCTCCACTAGCCCCGCCCACCCGCTGCTTTACCACGATTTTTTTAAAAATTCCGAGGCCTAAGTATGAAAATTCCAAAATTTAACCCCAATATATTATTTAAAGCGTAAATCTAACCTATAACTCCAGTTCACACCTCTCACACGTATATTTCGATCACGCGCACGCTCCGGTCGCCGACGCGAAAGCGCACGCGCCGATCCCACGCATATTCCAATCTCCGCCGCGATATCACACCCACGCATACGCGCTCCGTTTCCGATACCGCGATTATTTCTTAAATATTTCAAAGTCTAAGTATACATAATATAAAATTAGCCGAAGCATATTTTTTTATTTTCATGATTCCCCGATCTTACTGCCATATGCCAAGACGCACGTCCCGATCGCGCGCATATATCTAACATAACGTTCTACGCCGCGATAGCGCACACGCCGATCCCCCGCACGTGTCGTCCGTTTACGCTGCTTCAATTATTTTTTTAATTATTATTTTTTTTTCACATAATAACCCAATCCCTGCTCTGTTGTCTAAACCTAACCGGTTATCCAAAACATTTACAAATTAACAAATCAATTATTTTTATAGTCTAAATTAGCCTTAGTCTCCTTTACCCCTTCCACCCTCTTTTCCGATCAATTTCGTTGTTTTAATATCGAATATATCGCATTCAATTTACTTTTACTACGACCATTAAACCCCCGATCGACGCTCCCGACGCCTCCGTCATCTCATATTGAGAGGTAATTATTTTTTTATGTGACCGCTATGAATGCACACCGTCCATTCCCGCACACCCATCTGCTATCGTTAGTTCCCATACCGTTCATAATAACTTTTATTCAACTCCAAGTATTATGGAATTATTCCAATTATATATTTTCTTCACTCCCGATCATTTCTTCTGACCGTTCATAATATTTTTATTTTCCTCCGGTTCTAAAAATAAATCCTACAATGTCTTCAACGCGATGAATGCGCACACATCTTCTGCAGTTAGTTTCCATACCGATCTTAATAATTTTTCGAGCCTAAATATTATAGAAATAGCCGAAGTACATTTTTTTCGTTTCTGATCATTTCTTCCGACCGTTCATAATATTTTTATTTTTCTCTGGTTCTAAAAATAAATCCTACAATGTCTTCAACGCGATGAATGCACACACATCTGCCGTCGTTAGTTCCCATACCGTTCATAATAACTTTTTTCAACTCCAAGTATTATGGAATTATTCTAACTATATTTTTTTTCGGTTCCGATCATTTCTTCAGAGTGTTTATCATTTTTTATATGTTTTAGCGTTTCCGAAAATTCCTTTATCGTTCCCAGTCCCTCCAAGCCAAATCTTTCATAATATATTTGCCAGAGCCCCCCCAAACCATCAAACCTCTAAAGAAACATAGACGCTGTCTCCAACACCCATTTTACCATCAGTTATTGTATATTATTGTCAAATTATTTTTCCAAAAGCCTTTTTAAAATTTTTTCACGTTCGTACATATTTTTTATTTGCACGACATTCGTTTCCATGCACACACGTTTCCATACACACACGTTTCCATACCGATTGTAATATTTATTTATTTTTCATCCCCTCCCAGACTTCATACACATCCCACTGGCACGTTCAACGATAGTTTCTTTATTGATCCTGTACATTTTTTCTGCATTAGCCGCGGGAGCGTAGCACATCAATCCATCCCACACACTATGCCTCCTCATATATTTAATTTTTAATTAACGATCTTTAATTATTTTTACTGGTATTATTTTTCCTACACAATCACTCCATCATACATACTTTACACTGTGAAAATAATTTTAGACTTTCGATAGAGGAAATCTCCGATCACTAAATAATTGTTATAGGCGTCCTATTTTTAATATTATACACATCTCAGTATAATTATTAAACGAAGGAACTCACAGCATCGTTGCTGCAATCGCACCAGTCTTTCTTTTTAGGAATCGTCAACCTCTGCAGGTATACGCCTCATCGCTACACCAGCCTTTGTCTGCACGGGTTGCTTATCTTTAAGGCCCCTCGTGTGTCGCACACTATTTACCGTTATTCGAAAGAAGTATATTTTTTACGCTCGCGCACGCACCTATACGCACACATTTAACATTAGGGTCATTGGTCAGGCGACATTTCCAAGAACAATCACTGCTCCGCTGTCTAAGCTGCATCACCGGTCGTTCGCAACATTATTGATGAAGCGCCCTTTTTTACAATAGGATAATTTATGACGTCTATACACCTTTTCTAGGAATCATGGTAAAAGCGACCAATCTTTCCCACTGAAACCGGTTTTTAGACACGCCCCCAGTCTTTCTTTTTAGGAATTGACAACTTCTACAGGTATAAATCTCATTAACATGACAGCTTTTGTATGCGAGGGTTCTTTATCTTCAAGGTCATTTATGTGTCGCACGCTATTTACCATTATTCAGCAGAAGAATATTTTTTTTTTTTTTGCGTTCGCATACACCTGTACGCACACATTTAACATCAGGCTCGTTTTCAAGAACAACAATCGCTGCTCCACAACCTAAACCGCCTCGTCTCGCCATTCACCCGCAACATTATTGAAGCCTCTATCATGTACCTGCATTTACGACCTTTTACAACAGGATAATTTATGACATCTATACACCTTTTCTAGGAATCAAGGTGAAAGCGGTCAATCTCTCCCGCTGAAACCGGTTTTTCACACGCGTTACACAATGGTATAATGTGTAGTTCAGGGCTTCGTCTTCCACCGCTCGTTTCTGGAGGTACCGTTTGTTAGCATTAACATGAATATGATACTGCCGTGTGGTAAGAGCATCATACAGAACGATCACGTCCGAGACATTTACTAGACGCATAACCCGCATGCTTATGTAACTGATCTATACACTAAAGAAATCCTCCTTAACCGATCCTATTAGACTGGTGGAGAGTAATGGCCTCGCACTACTATTTACCGATAACGCCTCAGCTTCAATCACCTCTGCACAGCCATGTAGTAAACGTTATCTTCCTTATTACAATCTTATGTTTTAACATTGTTACACTATTTTTCTCATTTTTAACTAATTATACCCCGTTTTCCACTATTTCACCCCATTTTCATACATTTTAGCACTTTTACACTGTTTTCGTCAATTTCTGCTATTTCTCACCGTTTTTTCAGTGCTTTTAGTCCTTTCACACAATTTTCCTCAATTTTTCGCGATCTTTCTTACTTTTTTCTTCCAACTCTTTACTATGCCTATATTCAACCGCGATAACCTTCTCTAGGCTTTCTTTCAACCCCTCAGTCTCTACTAGGCACCTCACCCACTTAGCGACCATCGCCGCAGAAGAATGTTTTAGGTATTCCATGGGGGTCCTCACTTGCATATGGAGATGTACCAGTTGAATCAATCAAATCTTTGAGAGGGTGGTATGATGCATCAAATCGGGAGTTGTCTTCGGTTATTCCGCTGCTAAAGCTCCTCCCAACATCTTCAATGTGACTATTATACTGATGTGCGATAAGAGCGTCCATCAGTTCAAACGTGTCCTAGATATTGACTAGACATCTGCCCAACACGCTTATGTAACTGATCTATGGACATCTTTAAGCACCCCCTCTCCCCCGAAATCGTTCCTATTAGACTGGTATGAGTAAGGGCCTCCTGCAACCATTTATCAATTACAATGTTCTCGTCAATCACCACTGCACAGGTATGTAGGAATTATTTTCCTCTATGAAATATTCTCGCGTTTAACACTGTTACGACATTTTTCCAGTGCTTTTAGTACCTTTCACACAATTTTCCTCATTTTTTCATGATTTTTCTTACTTTTTTTTTCTTCCAACTCTTTACTAAGCAGATATTCAACCGCGATAACCTTCTCTAGACTCTCATTTAGCCCCTCAGTCTCTGCCAAGGCACATCTCACGCTTAACGACCATCACCGCAGTAGAATGTTTTAGGTATTCCAAGGAGCTCTCCACTTGCATATGGAGGTGTAACGGTTGAATCGATCACATCTTTGAACGGGTTGTCTGATGCATCAAATCGGGAGGTGTCTTCGATCATTCCACTGCTAGAGGCTCCGCTCGAGATCTTCCATGTGATTATTATGCTGAAGAGCGTTCATCAGTTCAAACGGGTCCTAGATTTTGACCAGACATCTGGCCCAGCATGTTTACACAGCTACTCAGTACAGTTAGGATATCTTTAAGCACTCCCTCCCCCCGTAATCGTTCCTATTAGGCGGGTATGAGCAAAGGTCTCATGCAACCATTTATCAATTACTATGTTCTCGGCAATCATCGATGCACAGACATATAGGAAATGTTTTCCTCCTCATAATATTCTCGTGTTTAACACTTACACTGTTTCCATCATCTTTAAGTAATTATAAACAATTTTTCACTATTTCTCTACATTTTCATGCATTATACTACTTTTACACTGATTTAGACAATTTTTGATGTTTCTCACCATTTTCCTTTGTTTTAGCTCCTTTCACACAACTTTCTTCAGTTTCTCACTGTCTTTGTAAGGTTTTTTTATTTCTTACAATTCTTAACTACATTATTCTTCGTATGCATATGCTTCAGGAATATGTTCTACTATATCTACAACAAATCAATGCTAATATAACTTGCTAACCTATGATATGATGCGGTGTGTAGGTGTCTGTTTATATGTATAGGTGAGCGAGGACGGGTGATTGTATATGTTTGTATGCTTTTGCGAGTGAATGTGGGAGTCTATGCAAGTGTGTGGGGGTGCGACATGCACGTGATTATTACATTGTTGTAGTCCTCGTCATCGAAGCATCATCATAATTATTATAAAAATTGTAAAAACATATTTGTCATCGTAATAACTGAAATTAACATTAGTACATTCCATCAGGCACCCAATATACTTTAGAGGCAGAGTTAAAATGGGATGCGGCCAGTGGAGAAATAGCCGTGACTGAAATCTCAACTAGATATACGGTTTTCATCACCAAATTTTAAGAAGATGTATATTTTTTCTACAAGTTGGGAATAGTAGTCTCTTGAATAGTATGCAAAATGTCAGAGCGACGGTTACAATGTGCAGGTCTATAAGCATGCTCCTTTTAAGCCAGTGAGAGCAAGGGACTCATGCAACTGCTTCCCAATCACTTCCAGCACATAAGCCTCAGTCGCATGCACTGTCATGCAGATATTGTATCCATCATTATCATATTTTTATGCTTTAAACACCGCTTTTTCCTCAATTTAAATAATTATAGCCAATTTTCAACCACTTCTCCTCATTTTCTTACATTTTAGTACTTTTACACTGTTTTAGTCAATTTCTGCTATTTCTCACCATTTTCAAATGTTTTTACCACCTTTCACACAATTTTTCCTCAATTTTCACAATCTTTGTAAGGGTTTTTTTCCTAAATGTGGGTACTTTAGTCATAAATGGAGTAATTTTCTGCGTGAGGAGTACTTTTCAGCTCGACGTGTATACTTCGTGATATGACATTCAATTCATTATTAATCTATGTTCCAACAGGTTTGTGGTCGGTTGTTGGAGGTTTACAGAACTTTCTGTTGCATTGCTTATATTATAATGGTTCTTGTGTGCTAGTGAGATGAAGCTGAGGGGTTGAAAGAAAGCCTAGAGAAGGTTATCGCGGTTGAATATAGGCATAGTAAAGAGTTGGAAGAAAAAAGTAAGAAAGATCGCGAAAAATTGAGGAAAATTGTGTGAAAGGACTAAAAGCACTGAAAAAACGGTGAGAAATAGCAGAAATTGACTAAAACAGTGTAAAAGTACTAAAATGTAAGAAAATGAGGAGAAGTGGTTGAAAATTGGCTATAATTATTTAAATTGAGGAAAAAGCGGTGTTTAAAGCATAAAAATATGATAATGATGGATACAATATCTGCATGACAGTGCATGCGACTGAGGCTTATGTGCTGGAAGTGATTGGGAAGCAGTTGCATGAGTCCCTTGCTCTCACTGGCTTAAAAGGAGCATGCTTATAGACCTGCACATTGTAACCGTCGCTCTGACATTTTGCATGCTATTCAAGAGACTACTATTCCCAACTTGTAGAAAAAATATACATCTTCTTAAAATTTGGTGATGAAAACCGTATATCTAGTTGAGATTTCAGTCACGGCTATTTCTCCACTGGCCGCATCCCATTTTAACTCTGCCTCTAAAGTATATTGGGTGCCTGATGGAATGTACTAATGTTAATTTCAGTTATTACGATGACAAATATGTTTTTACAATTTTTATAATAATTATGATGATGCTTCGATGACGAGGACTACAACAATGTAATAATCACGTGCATGTCGCACCCCCACACACTTGCATAGACTCCCACATTCACTCGCAAAAGCATACAAACATATACAATCACCCGTCCTCGCTCACCTATACATATAAACAGACACCTACACACCGCATCATATCATAGGTTAGCAAGTTATATTAGCATTGATTTGTTGTAGATATAGTAGAACATATTCCTGAAGCATATGCATACGAAGAATAATGTAGTTAAGAATTGTAAGAAATAAAAAAACCTTACAAAGACAGTGAGAAACTAAAGAAAGTTGTGTGAAAGGAGCTAAAACAAAGGAAAATGGTGAGAAACATCAAAAATTGTCTAAATCAGTGTAAAAGTAGTATAATGCATGAAAATGTAGAGAAATAGTGAAAAATTGTTTATAATTACTTAAAGATGATGGAAACAGTGTAAGTGTTAAACACGAGAATATTATGAGGAGGAAAACATTTCCTATATGTCTGTGCATCGATGATTGCCGAGAACATAGTAATTGATAAATGGTTGCATGAGACCTTTGCTCATACCCGCCTAATAGGAACGATTACGGGGGGAGGGAGTGCTTAAAGATATCCTAACTGTACTGAGTAGCTGTGTAAACATGCTGGGCCAGATGTCTGGTCAAAATCTAGGACCCGTTTGAACTGATGAACGCTCTTCAGCATAATAATCACATGGAAGATCTCGAGCGGAGCCTCTAGCAGTGGAATGATCGAAGACACCTCCCGATTTGATGCATCAGACAACCCGTTCAAAGATGTGATCGATTCAACCGTTACACCTCCATATGCAAGTGGAGAGCTCCTTGGAATACCTAAAACATTCTACTGCGGTGATGGTCGTTAAGCGTGAGATGTGCCTTGGCAGAGACTGAGGGGCTAAATGAGAGTCTAGAGAAGGTTATCGCGGTTGAATATCTGCTTAGTAAAGAGTTGGAAGAAAAAAAAAGTAAGAAAAATCATGAAAAAATGAGGAAAATTGTGTGAAAGGTACTAAAAGCACTGGAAAAATGTCGTAACAGTGTTAAACGCGAGAATATTTCATAGAGGAAAATAATTCCTACATACCTGTGCAGTGGTGATTGACGAGAACATTGTAATTGATAAATGGTTGCAGGAGGCCCTTACTCATACCAGTCTAATAGGAACGATTTCGGGGGAGAGGGGGTGCTTAAAGATGTCCATAGATCAGTTACATAAGCGTGTTGGGCAGATGTCTAGTCAATATCTAGGACACGTTTGAACTGATGGACGCTCTTATCGCACATCAGTATAATAGTCACATTGAAGATGTTGGGAGGAGCTTTAGCAGCGGAATAACCGAAGACAACTCCCGATTTGATGCATCATACCACCCTCTCAAAGATTTGATTGATTCAACTGGTACATCTCCATATGCAAGTGAGGACCCCCATGGAATACCTAAAACATTCTTCTGCGGCGATGGTCGCTAAGTGGGTGAGGTGCCTAGTAGAGACTGAGGGGTTGAAAGAAAGCCTAGAGAAGGTTATCGCGGTTGAATATAGGCATAGTAAAGAGTTGGAAGAAAAAAGTAAGAAAGATCGCGAAAAATTGAGGAAAATTGTGTGAAAGGACTAAAAGCACTGAAAAAACGGTGAGAAATAGCAGAAATTGACGAAAACAGTGTAAAAGTGCTAAAATGTATGAAAATGGGGTGAAATAGTGGAAAACGGGGTATAATTAGTTAAAAATGAGAAAAATAGTGTAACAATGTTAAAACATAAGATTGTAATAAGGAAGATAACGTTTACTACATGGCTGTGCAGAGGTGATTGAAGCTGAGGCGTTATCGGTAAATAGTAGTGCGAGGCCATTACTCTCCACCAGTCTAATAGGATCGGTTAAGGAGGATTTCTTTAGTGTATAGATCAGTTACATAAGCATGCGGGTTATGCGTCTAGTAAATGTCTCGGACGTGATCGTTCTGTATGATGCTCTTACCACACGGCAGTATCATATTCATGTTAATGCTAACAAACGGTACCTCCAGAAACGAGCGGTGGAAGACGAAGCCCTGAACTACACATTATACCATTGTGTAACGCGTGTGAAAAACCGGTTTCAGCGGGAGAGATTGACCGCTTTCACCTTGATTCCTAGAAAAGGTGTATAGATGTCATAAATTATCCTGTTGTAAAAGGTCGTAAATGCAGGTACATGATAGAGGCTTCAATAATGTTGCGGGTGAATGGCGAGACGAGGCGGTTTAGGTTGTGGAGCAGCGATTGTTGTTCTTGAAAACGAGCCTGATGTTAAATGTGTGCGTACAGGTGTATGCGAACGCAAAAAAAAAAAAAATATTCTTCTGCTGAATAATGGTAAATAGCGTGCGACACATAAATGACCTTGAAGATAAAGAACCCTCGCATACAAAAGCTGTCATGTTAATGAGATTTATACCTGTAGAAGTTGTCAATTCCTAAAAAGAAAGACTGGGGGCGTGTCTAAAAACCGGTTTCAGTGGGAAAGATTGGTCGCTTTTACCATGATTCCTAGAAAAGGTGTATAGACGTCATAAATTATCCTATTGTAAAAAAGGGCGCTTCATCAATAATGTTGCGAACGACCGGTGATGCAGCTTAGACAGCGGAGCAGTGATTGTTCTTGGAAATGTCGCCTGACCAATGACCCTAATGTTAAATGTGTGCGTATAGGTGCGTGCGCGAGCGTAAAAAATATACTTCTTTCGAATAACGGTAAATAGTGTGCGACACACGAGGGGCCTTAAAGATAAGCAACCCGTGCAGACAAAGGCTGGTGTAGCGATGAGGCGTATACCTGCAGAGGTTGACGATTCCTAAAAAGAAAGACTGGTGCGATTGCAGCAACGATGCTGTGAGTTCCTTCGTTTAATAATTATACTGAGATGTGTATAATATTAAAAATAGGACGCCTATAACAATTATTTAGTGATCGGAGATTTCCTCTATCGAAAGTCTAAAATTATTTTCACAGTGTAAAGTATGTATGATGGAGTGATTGTGTAGGAAAAATAATACCAGTAAAAATAATTAAAGATCGTTAATTAAAAATTAAATATATGAGGAGGCATAGTGTGTGGGATGGATTGATGTGCTACGCTCCCGCGGCTAATGCAGAAAAAATGTACAGGATCAATAAAGAAACTATCGTTGAACGTGCCAGTGGGATGTGTATGAAGTCTGGGAGGGGATGAAAAATAAATAAATATTACAATCGGTATGGAAACGTGTGTGCATGGAAACGAATGTCGTGCAAATAAAAAATATGTACGAACGTGAAAAAATTTTAAAAAGGCTTTTGGAAAAATAATTTGACAATAATATACAATAACTGATGGTAAAATGGGTGTTGGAGACAGCGTCTATGTTTCTTTAGAGGTTTGATGGTTTGGGGGGGCTCTGGCAAATATATTATGAAAGATTTGGCTTGGAGGGACTGGGAACGATAAAGGAATTTTCGGAAACGCTAAAACATATAAAAAATGATAAACACTCTGAAGAAATGATCGGAACCGAAAAAAAATATAGTTAGAATAATTCCATAATACTTGGAGTTG
The DNA here is from genome assembly GCA_039619475.1 of Icerya purchasi. Lineage (NCBI taxonomy): Eukaryota > Metazoa > Arthropoda > Insecta > Hemiptera > Monophlebidae > Icerya > Icerya purchasi. The sequence goes on along the minus strand of CM077115.1, from coordinate 73,696,135 downwards.
AAAAAAGTTATTATGAACGGTATGGGAACTAACGACGGCAGATGTGTGTGCATTCATCGCGTTGAAGACATTGTAGGATTTATTTTTAGAACCAGAGAAAAATAAAAATATTATGAACGGTCGGAAGAAATGATCAGAAACGAAAAAAATGTACTTCGGCTATTTCTATAATATTTAGGCTCGAAAAATTATTAAGATCGGTATGGAAACTAACTGCAGAAGATGTGTGCGCATTCATCGCGTTGAAGACATTGTAGGATTTATTTTTAGAACCGGAGGAAAATAAAAATATTATGAACGGTCAGAAGAAATGATCGGGAGTGAAGAAAATATATAATTGGAATAATTCCATAATACTTGGAGTTGAATAAAAGTTATTATGAACGGTATGGGAACTAACGATAGCAGATGGGTGTGCGGGAATGGACGGTGTGCATTCATAGCGGTCACATAAAAAAATAATTACCTCTCAATATGAGATGACGGAGGCGTCGGGAGCGTCGATCGGGGGTTTAATGGTCGTAGTAAAAGTAAATTGAATGCGATATATTCGATATTAAAACAACGAAATTGATCGGAAAAGAGGGTGGAAGGGGTAAAGGAGACTAAGGCTAATTTAGACTATAAAAATAATTGATTTGTTAATTTGTAAATGTTTTGGATAACCGGTTAGGTTTAGACAACAGAGCAGGGATTGGGTTATTATGTGAAAAAAAAATAATAATTAAAAAAATAATTGAAGCAGCGTAAACGGACGACACGTGCGGGGGATCGGCGTGTGCGCTATCGCGGCGTAGAACGTTATGTTAGATATATGCGCGCGATCGGGACGTGCGTCTTGGCATATGGCAGTAAGATCGGGGAATCATGAAAATAAAAAAATATGCTTCGGCTAATTTTATATTATGTATACTTAGACTTTGAAATATTTAAGAAATAATCGCGGTATCGGAAACGGAGCGCGTATGCGTGGGTGTGATATCGCGGTGGAGATTGGAATATGCGTGGGATCGGCGCGTGCGCTTTCACGTCGGCGACCGGAGCGTGCGCGTGATCGAAATATACGTGTGAGAGGTGTGAACTGGAGTTATAGGTTAGATTTACGCTTTAAATAATATATTGGGGTTAAATTTTGGAATTTTCATACTTAGGCCTCGGAATTTTTAAAAAAATCGTGGTAAAGCAGCGGGTGGGCGGGGCTAGTGGAGACTTGGTTTACTTTCGGACGTTAATTAATGTACTTATGTTAATTAATAATCTGTTCGGTTTATCTGAAACGAGCAGGACGCGTACGGGGGAATTTCAAAGAAATTTAGAGAACTTGGGGGAACTTTCAGCACCTGGACACTAATTGGGGTTACTTGCGCCCCCGAATAACACTTTGGGTAGTTTATTGACCTCTGGACACTGTTTGGACGTTCGGTTTACCAGAAATGTGTGGGAACCGTCTGGAGGAAACTCGGAGGAATCGGGGGAAACTTGGGTGAATTTCGAGCACCTGGACATAAATTGGGGTGAATTTTGAGTAGCTGGACGGGAATTTGGGTGAAATTTGATCACATGGACACAAATTGGGGTGAATTTTGACTACCTGGACGGGAATTTAGGTTAAATTTGATCGCATGGATACAAATTGGGGTGAATTTTGAGTTCGGATTAGCAGTCTGGGGTGAATTTTGAGCACCTGGACGGGAATTTGGGTGAAATTTGATCACATGGACACAAATTGGGGTGAATTTTGAGTTCGGATTAGCGGTCTGGGGTGAATTTTGGACACCTGGACACAAATTGGGGTTCGGATTAGTGGGACCTGCCAGCTTGCCCATTTATTAGCTACTAATTTAATATAATTCTTATCAGTCGTGAGGGAAAAAATGGAAAGAACGGTGCTGTGATTTATAGAAGTTGAAACGATGGAAAAACAGATTTCGGGGGTACATTCGATAAATCTAAAAAGCTCATAAATCCTTTCATCGTTTTATTTTAGATTTATCAGATGATTCGGAAAAGATAATAATTATCTTCATTTAGCGCCGAATCCATTTTTACCGATAAGAAGATACCGAGAAAAAAAATTAACGTAAATTACAGAAAGTAAATTTCTGTAAAAAAGAAACAACAAAAAAAATAACGAAAAACTATTTATAATAAAACTGTATTGTTTTTTAAAAAGACAGTGTTCACAAAATTGTAATATCCCATTATGTAATTTAAAAATTATAAGGAGATAATTCGGAAAATGATCTCAATAGGAATCCTTTGAACATGTACCAATATGGTTTGCCGATAAGCCTTCCCCACGTCAGAATAAGTACAGTCGGCAGGAAAGATATTGGATAAGAAATGAGCGTGTGAGTGAGCCGGTTGTGTCCAGTATTCAAAACTCGTTTCTTGATGAGCTTACGCCTTGATAAGTTCCAAGATGTCGGGTTTATTTTTAATTCGTGAAGCTTAATGTTCCTGATATTCTATCAGTGGTGTTTAAAAAAAAAGGAGAGTATTAGTTGTTTATATGTTGCCTGAAGTTTTCAGCAGTAGGATGAATATAAGCAGCAATTTTGCTGTTGAATATGGCACCGTTGACAGGCCGATCATCCACAAATATCGTGTTTAAGGATTCCTGCATATCCCGGAATCCAGATGAATTTTATTGAAATATGATTCAAATGCAGCGTGTTTAAGATCACTTTATGTGCCGCCTAGTTAGGTTTTATGATGGTGTGGATCTTGCAGTAGTTCAAGTGACATAATTAGACAGGATAATTAGGTTTTGTTGTCGAAGATGAAGCCAGGGGAATATTAAAGATAGAAGACGATTGTCAGTTCTACAGTTGAAATAGAAAAACGGTTACCTAAGCGATGCGAAAAACAGATTTTATAGATACATGAGAACACATTTCATAAGTTCTGTACCTATTTTAGATATAATAGTGTAAAAGCATAATTATAAGATCGTATATTTTAATATAAATGAGGTTTTATATACTTTTTCCTGTAAAACACATTCAAAAATATTTCACATATATATATATATATAACTCGGCCATTTTGGCCTCGTCGCAAGGGGTTGTGCCCCTTGACCCCTCTTGCTTTCATTTCTGTCTCTTTCTCTTCTATACTTTGTATAAAATGATCAAAATTTACAACGTAATTCTTACTGGCATCAACACAAAAAAAAATAACATAACCACAAAAGTCCTATTCTAATATTTAACTTTCATTATATAAAATTAAGACATTTTTTCGTTACATTTTTCGTTACATTTTTCGTTACATAAAATTATGACATTTTTTAAATAACAAAAACAAAAATCCTATAAAATATAACAAACGTTACATAAAATTGGAACATTTTTTTGGGACATTTTGCGTTACATAAAATTGGGACATTTTTTCGAATGGGGGGTAGCCTAAGAATTACGTTGTAATTAATATATCTCAATCTCAAGTGCCGTACACTACATAGCGCGTTGGCGCAACCTATTCGTACATTTAGCTGTACCGATATAGCAGGCAATTGTAATATGCAACGCAGATGTACACACGCAAGACTACATTCGGGACTGATTGAAGCCGCTTGTTATCGCGCTACAAGTGCAGTCCGTCCGGTGTGGGTCTGCTGTGTACTGACCTAGCGCGCATATGATGTTGTACGTGGTGGTTTGCCATTGCCTTCCACGTGACTATTAGCGATTATTTATTTATTTAATTCTTGTAATAAGTTTGTCATCGCTCGGGATCAAACCCGTGACCGCCATATCGGAAGTCAAGCGCTCTAGCAACTAGGCTATCGCGACGACAATTAATACATATATATATTATCAATAATGCCATAAAATAATAACCAGTAAATACGTGTATCCAGTAAGATAGTTTTCGATACAACTGTTAGCCAATAATACATATATATTTTTTTAATACGTTTCCTATTTTTCTTTTATATTTATTTTGACAAACATATATATATATATATATATATATATATATGTGTGTGTGTATGCGTATACTTACATATATAGTACTATACTTTTATAGTAAAATATTTGTTGACTATCCTTTATAATAATGTGCTTTATTAGAGTTTCGTTTACACAATTTTAATAAAAAATACATTAATAATGATAATAGTAAAAATAATGATATGCCAAACACGATCTTTTAAAAAATGCAGACTATTCTACTGATTAATGTAAAGCTCTTGAAATTGAATCCTTTAACGCTGTTTATGAGCCACGGTTATCAGTGCGGCGCGAAAAGGAATACAAAAGTAAAATGATATTCGCTGTGGGTCCTGGAATTTTGTAACCAACGTCAAATTCCACGGACAAAGAATAATTAAGTTCATGTAATAATCGATTACAACGGAAATAAATGAAGCCGTTTTTATCTGAACAATGTTGCGTACAATTTTTTTTACATTTCGGTTCTGAAATACCGACTGAAAAATGTTTACACTTAATCTTCGAAATATTTTGTTACCATGACTATTTCTTTCGACCTTATTTCTTTTGTTGTTCACTTGCTACACAGTCGGTTTTTTTCTAGGTTAAAGCTGCACGTGCTAATCGGATTACTTTTTAGCAATATTTAAGCTCCATTCGACCGTATTTATGAATTGCGAAATTTCGGCTAACTATAAATTCGTTCCGGATTCAGGAGAATAATTAACGGCTAACAAAGAATCGCCCGTTCAGAGTTGACCATTACTCGGGGAACTAATGTGGCACTTTCGCGGAAACAGCTTTAAACTGGGTTTTGTTTATTTAAGTAGCTTAAGCGATGTCTTTCACATAGAACAGCAGCGATCGCCTATCCGATTAATCGTGGAGCATTCGCTTGACGGTTCAGGCTACAACAATTTCGGCTTATTTTATCGCTGCCACGGTGGATTTTTCCCACATTTCCCGCAACCGACCAACCGCCGACACTCTATTACACCCTCACGGTTGCTTAGTTAAAAATGAAACCGCCGCCACACTAAACCGACTAAAATACCCATAATAAGCTCCATCTTTTCCATATCTACTTGCAGACAGGGGGGTTATTTCACGTTCGAGCGAGCTCATTCCATTGCGAATAAACATCCGACGCGATTGTCGGCACACACTGGCAGCTTCAAAGTCCGATTTTGAATACTTATCTTTTCGTTCCGTGTGTCGGCAAATCAATAAACCGGAAATCAGTTCATTTCGCCACTTTCGCGATATTCTAATTAATGATATTCATTGAACTATCGCTCCTTTTGGCGATTTGACCACAGCAACTGCTTGAATGCCTTTGAAACTTTACGATAGCTGACATATAAATACACCGTTTACTTCTTTACAGTTCATATTGATACGTACGTCGTTGCTACCTTTTAGTTCGTCTCAATTTATTTCATATTCAAATTTGCTGGTTTTAAAGTTTAGTTCGGTGACTTGTTTTTATTTTCTTTTTAATTAGATTTCGATTTACTGGCTGCCACTTTACACTATTATTAGTTTGGTTCGATGGCTTGTTTATTTTCTTTTTAATTAGATTTCGATTTACTGGCTGCCACTTTCTACCGCTCACGTCCGCGACTGCTTTTATACTCTCTTATTTGAATTTATTTCGTTGTCCGAATTATTTTATATCTTCAATTTCATTTAAGAAGTACGTATTTTTCTTTTATTTTTTTTTCATATCTTTTATATTTATATTTATTTTTTTCTGTTAAGATTTTTTAATTTTTTTTTTTTTTTTTTTTTTTGTGAAAAATTTTTCAACATTCGAATTATGCGATTCTTCGTGTGAACTTGCATTTCGAGACGTCTACCGATATTCCGAAGAAGAAATTTTTAATTTTATATAAGACATCGAATTCTTCCTTATTTCAAGTTCATTTGTATTATTTTTTTTTTTTGTTACGTCATACTGCATTTTAAGCTATATGTTTTTTATTAATTTTTTTTTACGTTAGGTTATCGTTAATTTTAAAATATCGTCTTCTTCATTTGTATGTGTCTTTTGGTTATTTAGACTTCAGTTTGTTCATTTAATGCCACAATTTGAATTAGTTCAATTTCACAATGGAGAATACCATTCAATGAATGAACTAAAATGTTGGCAAAAATAAACTGGTGGCACTGAATTCAATGTCTTATATAAAAATTTTAAATTTCTTCTTCGGAGTAGACGTCTCGAAATGAAAGTTAACACGAAGAACCGTATAATTCGATCTCCATAGCGACGTTGAAAAACTTCGAAATAAAAAAGGAAAAAATTTTAAAAATTTTAACAGAAAAAAATAAATACAAATATAAGATATGTAAAAAATAAAAAAGATTAATACGTACTGCTTAAATGAAATTTAAGATATAAAATAATTCGGACGATGAAATAAATTCAAATGATAGAATATAAAAGCAGTCGAGGACGTGAACAGTAGAAAATGGCAGCCAGTAAATAAAAATATAATTAAAAAGAAAATAAACAAGTCACCAAACCCAACTATTAGCGTAAAGTAGCAGCTAGTAAATCAAAATATAAATAAAAAGAAATTAAACAGGCCACCAAACCAAATCTATGTCAAACTAAATAATAGTTTTGTATTTAATTTGATTAGGATAAAAAAATATATGTATATTACTAGCCTCTATTTAATATTTCTAATACATTGCTATTAGACAAGGTACTGAACTAGAAACGATGTATGAACTACTAAAATTGTCGTACAACAGCATGAACGAAAAAAGCAGAATGAACTGGCGGTGGCTGAGTAAAGTTTTACCCCCGCAATACAGTACGGAAAAAAATCTATCCGGATACCATATTCCAGAATTTCACTCCAAGCTTCACGCCGTAAACGTTCTACGTTATTCGAAAAAGTGTGACCAACATGGATTAAAAGAAGTGAATTAAAAAAAAAAAAAAAATACGTAAAAGTTATTAACCTTAAAGAAGAATACGGTGTTTTATATAAAAATTGACGATTTCTTCTTCCGTGTATCGATAACTTTAAGTGAAAGAAAGCTCGCACGACGTATCGCACAGCGTAATTTTAAAGGCTATACTACAAAACTTAAAAAAAAAAAAAAAACTGAATAAAATAGGAAAATTAAGACATATTAAAGAAATACATTATAAATTTAAAAATGGTTTAAACTTAAAAAAATGTACACACCTTAATGTAGTGACCTAGATATACGGAATGAAAATGAGAGAATAAAACAACAGTCAAAAAGAAGAAGACAGTAGCAGATAACGGCCGTTAATTTTCTTTTTTAATCGAAGTAACAGCCAATAAAACCTACTTAAGAACCAAAACTAACCATCAAACCTACTAAACCAAAACTAAATTTACAAAAAAAACAAAAAACAACAAACAAACCAAAATTTAAATAGAAAAAAAAACAAAACAAAAAAACTGAAAACCAAACTTAAATTTTGCATTTATTAATATAATATTTACAATACAATTAATATATATATATATATATGTATATATACATATATATATATATATATATGTATATATACATATATATATGTATATATGTATTACTAAGGAAAACCAATATATTATCGATGAGAAACAATGCGAAAATGAAAGCTGACGGCAATGATGTAATCCGAACGAAAAAAAGAAAAAATGCACTGGCGGCATTTAAGTAGATTCTTACCAAAAAATGAAATGGAAGAAGAATAAAAAGTAAATGATTATAGCGGCAAAAGCAGTGGAGCCCAGGCCTGGACTTAGGGGGTCTAGGGGGGCTGCAGCCCCGGGCTCCGCCTTATAAAGGAGTCCCCTATCATACACTTAATCCGAGCCTGGTGGAGCCTCCAGAAATAATGCCCAGTTCACTCTGAGATAAAAATATTTCGGCAAAGAAAGTACTAGAAAAATAAAAGTAAAAATGAAAATAATTTATATTTAAAGTCCAAGGGGCGAGGCGAGTAAGCGAATGATACGAAGAAAATGGAATAGTGAAAAAGAAATAAAAAACACACGGTTGAAAGCAATGGGAGACATTGATACTCGGCTAATACAAAATTTCGAGAACCAGCTTTATAACACTAATGTAATACTAAATTACCGTATAAAAATATTAATTTATGTATTAATATTACATTATATATGATTTTTTATCGATTTTTTAACGCAATTTAGTAACTACGTTTTGTGTTAGCCATGTTTAATAAAAAACTGATTTTATTAGAACATTTCGGATACACAAAAATTAACGAAAAATTCCTCTGTAACAGAAGCTTCCATTACTACCGGAAATATTAATTTACATTCCAATCCTAAAATTCCTGCTAACTATTTGCTGTCGTGAACTCTCGTTAAAGATTGTGTCAATTACACTTATATTATTAAGGTGACCGAAATAAAGGAAAATTTAATATAGAAAATAAATTTCTTGTAAAAATATACACTCCTCTATATTTAAAAGCGAAAGAAAATATCTGAGCCAGTATTAATAGGCACCGGCGAAGAATATATAATACATGTTTATACGTATATAAATGAAAATCGGAAAATGTGTGTCTGTCTAGTCTACCTGTCTGTCTGTACGCGCGAACCTCACAACTATCAAACCGACTTTGTTCCGCTTTTTAACGAATTAACTGATTTCTATGTGAAGAAGGCTTCATGGAATAATTTAAAAATTTTCGTGATTTAGCCTGCCTATGCAGGTTTTTGTCAATGAAGTGAAGGTAAAAATACACTCGATAAAATTTTCTTTTAAATTCGAATAAAGTAAATGTTATAAATAAAATTATTACCGCGATCTAACTACAGCGTCCAATACATTAACGATATATATCAGAAGAAAAAAAAAGGGTAAAAGTTAAGTTACACGTAACGCGTACTATTTATTGAAGAACTAGGGGACCATAAGAAATTGACGAATGGAGATTTCTGCTCATTTTTAATGAAAATGTAACAATTTAACTGACCTTTTCCTTTCTATAATCGCTTCTGAGCGAAGTTGCCGAGTCGACACGAAATAAACCCTCCAAAAAATAACAAATTCATATACAGAAAAGTCAGTATTTTTTAATCATCACTAAGAGTAATATGAAAAATCCTATAACATTTTTATATTCATTAGATGTAAAACTTTCAAAAGCCGATTTTTCTATAAGGATTATAGAAGACTATTAGGAGTGGCTACATAATGAAGTTAAAAAGGTCGAGTTATACGTATATATACATATATTATACGGATGCGAGATATGGAAACTGAAAACGGCAATGATAAAAAAATCAGAAGCCTTCGTAATGTGGTGCTACCGAAGAATGCTTAAGATCTCGTGGACGGAGAAGATAAAAAATTTAGAAGTACTGCTGCGCATAGACCAAAATCGGGAATTGGTAAATACAGTAAAAAAGGAGGAAACTATAATACGTAGGATACGTGGTCCTAAATATCAGCTATTGAGGACAATTTTACTTGGGCAGATCGAAGAAAAAAGGATGAATTGGTATGAAGAATACGACATGGTTTGAAAACATAAAAAATTGGACAAAACATTCAACAGAAGAAATAATTTATACAGCCAGGAATCGGGAAAAATGGAAAAAAATCATCTTCACGTCGACAGCCTGAAGTCGGATGAGGATGACACCTTAAAGAAAAAGATATGTATAGGCTATAATTTCATCCTTCATCTTGGAACTTTGAAACATCGCTGTTTGTTGTTCAAAAATACAAGTTCAATTATTCAGTTTTTTTCCAATCAGAATGAACAGCAAATGCAAATGAAAAGCTGCAAAAAAAAATGTGTTCCCAGATCATGTATTTAAAAGCTTGCAATGATTTCAGAGAATAATTCGAAGTGTTCAAAGGCCGTTCTTGTGGCGACTCCTTTAAGCGTTGTCCTTTCGACGGTAAAGGCAAAACAAATAAGTGGAGGAAAAAATGTTTATAAGCCATCAGCGGCGAGTGTTGTTTGTAATTCGAACGCCGTTACACTCTCCTTCAAACGATCAACTTGTCTTTTTGCCTATAACACGAATAACAGAGTAAAGCAGCAACTTTCGAGAACAACTTGGCCCCACGTAAAAAGTTTCCTTGTAAACTGCTCATACTCAAACTGACAATTCGTCTCCCGCTTTTCTCAGAAAGTCACCGTAGCCAAATATTCTCTCTCCGACGGATAGTTCTGTTGAAAGAAGTTGTTTACTACGGTCGTCACACTTCGTCCAATGTGCCAGTGCGAGCTTATATTTTCGGCATTACAGTAACTTTCTAAGCAGACGGTGGTAGTCTTCGAAAACTTGCAATTATACGGTAGCTTGAACCTTTCACTTTTCTTCCAAATTTCCGAAATTCACGTCTAATTATTTTCCCACGCTACGCCGGTCCTCCGAGTGGCAAAAAATGGAACGGATTAAATTTACATTTCATCATCGTGTTCCGTTAGAACCGGTTTTTATTACTTGTTTGTTTTGTTTTATAAAAGAAGCTACAATAGAGTTGTAGGTGGCGCGGGAGTGTTCGCTGGCTTATGATCTGTTTCGATTTTGATTATTTAAATATATCGCAGCATTTCATAGTCCCGTACATACATGTTGAAACACACCACACATTCGGCCTTAAAGCCAAAAAAAAAAAAAAAAACAAGAAAAAGCAAACATAGACCAATAACATACGTCGTGGTAATAATTAGATCTAAACTCCACCATAGCTGTCAAGCGTATGGGTCGACCAACCGGAGCCTACTATCCTCCCTTGATACCATCCAAAACTCTGCCATCCGCATCGCCGCAGGCGCCTTCTATTCTAGTCCCGCTGTGAGCCTGAATAATGTATCTGGTCTCCTTCCTCTCCACTACAGAACCAACTTTCTTGCTTCTACCCTATGCATTCCTAATCTCCCGCTTTTCAGTATCCTATTCTAAAACAATCGTCCTGCTTCATAAAACCACCCCAAATACACGAACCACCTCAAAACCGATCTTGAATCTTTGTTTCCTCAATTCCTTCAAATTCTCCTGACTCCTTTAATTATGCCAGACTTTGCTAATCCACCTTCATGGCTTCTATCCTTCTTAGATATAAATTTCAATTTACTCGATTCTTCCAAAACCGTCTACCGTCTTCATATCAAGCGCAAAAATTACTCTTGTGAAATTTCAAACTATCCCAATTGTATCTATTGTTTCAGTGATGATTCAAAATCCGATGATCGTGTAGGATGTACTTCCTCAGTCCTTAACTTCATACTCAAAAATGTCGTTTTCCTAAACACTGTTCTATATTTACTGCTGAACTCTTCTTCGCCATCCTAAAATGTCTCGAATTTTTAACTTCTGATCCTCACTCCAAATAGCTCATAAATTCTGACTCTCTCAGAGTCTCCTAGCACTACATAATTCACGTGCTTCCCATCTTATCGTACAATGCATTTTCCTTCTACTCAACTCCCTCAGACTTGCCAATGTCCTGATCAATTTCGTATGGATCCCTAGTCACGTAGGAATCTCCGGAAATTAAATCATTGATCAAGCAGCCAGGACGCTACCTACCTTCCTGAAATTACCTCTCTGTCTACTTCTTTCGATATCAGATCCTATATGAAGTACCTGATTTCCTATTCCTGGCAACAATATTTTTTGATCCCAACCATCTAATCAACTCTTAACGATTAAACCTAATGCCCTAGCTAGTCCCTGATTCTAGTTCATTCCGATCCAAAAAGAAGAACATCATCTTTATCCGACTTAGAATCTCCCATACCGCCCTCACTCATTCACACTTAATATCTTGATCGTCCCACTTGCCCCTTCTGTCAAAACCACCTTCTCAACATATCGCACATCTTAATATTGTGCCCTTCACTTCAACCTCAAAGATCCTCTCCGAATTTTGTGCACTCAATTTTCGAAATTTTTTCTGAAGACTTAACTCACCTCGACAATCTCTTCTTTTTTTCAAAAAACTTAAACTTCTACACCTAAAGTCTTAGCCAAAAACGTCGTTTTTTATTTTGTTTATTTATTTTTTTTAAATAAAAAATAAATAAATAAATACCACGCGATACATATTAAATTTTCGTATTATTCAGCTGAATAAATTAATAAAAATAAAAACCAAGCTTACGTACGAAATAGAGCACAGCTTTTGAACGCGTAAACATGAATTTTGGTTTTGCTTAGTGTTTTATCGATGCTTCAAATAAAGTATTGTTAGGACAACATTGATTTGAAAATTAAGCTGTTTCCACTATTACCAAATTTGTATCTACCTGTTTGCAAATTACGCAATCTAAAGGTTACGTTTTTTTAAAATCTTTTCAAGCAAAAAAATTAACTGACGTTGCGGATGATCATTTTAGGAAACATAAGATTGAAAAAATATGTATACATACATACATACATATATAGGGGAATCTGGGGTAAGTCGTTACAGTTAGTTCATTCGATGAATAACAAATCGTACGTATTACTATAATCCCACAAATATCACAGCGTTTCGTCACAGTTGTTTATAAGTCACTGTCCGTACTGATCTACCACGTGCTGGGTTTTAATAAAAAAAGAATATTTTTGATATAAAAAGGATTTTTTTTTTTTTTTTTTTTTTTTTTTTAAGTGAAAATCTCCATTGTTCCTGCAAAGGTATGCACTTTACCTTTGTATTGCATTATAGAGGTATCCGTAAAGGATAATTTAACATAAAGTATATTAAAATAAGTTACATAATATTATGTAAAAAAAAGTACTGCGCGGGGTAATGTGTTACAATAATAGGTGGGTGCTTTGTTAAAGTATAAAACAACTTACCCAGCGAAAGCCACTTTAAGCAATATTAGAGAAATTTATAAGAATGGCAAATATCACATTATTCATTCGCGCATAGGTAATAATGCCACGTATAGATTTAAGGAAGACCGAGAGAGCTACAGTAGAAGGAAGTACGTACAAAATGGCTGCTTATGATGTATGGTACAGTGAATTATCGTTACGAGAGGCTGCGAAAAAACATAATATTAAAATTTCATGACTTTGCACCGTTTTCGTAAGAAAATAGAAAACAATAAAGGCATGTTGTATTATTTTAATTTATATTTAAATATGGAACTGGGAACTGTTATCGCAGATTAATCTTTTAGTTTAACTACATTTTTCACACTTTTTTTTTTTTTTTGACAGGGAAAATAATTTAGGTAAAAAGTGTGTTAATATGCTAAACCGAAAATGATGTTTAATGATAAGCAAGAAGAAGAACTTGCAAATTACACCGAAATATATTTTCGCTTAACAACAATAGATATTAAAATTCTCGTTTACAATTTTGCAGATGACTATAAAATAAAGTTTCCCGATAACGCTAGGTTATAAACAAAAAGGCTGAAAAAGTTTGGTTTACTGGGTTTATTAAAAGGCACACGCTTTCCATTTGACAAGCAGAAGCAACGAGTCTGGCTAGAGCTTCAAATTTAACTAAGTCTAATGGATAAGTTAACAGAACTATTTGTAAAATATGGATTCACAGCCGAACAAACTTACGATTTAGACAAAATCGTCATTATACTCCAGTATTAATTAAAGACAAAACCACAAGAATGATCTAATATCAGATAATTTGGAGGATTCCCATCTCCCTTATATGTCATCAAGTGTTAACCGACAAGATTTAAGACCTTTCTCAACAGTTAGAGAAGACATAAGGGGAAGAAAAAAAGGACAACGTATGAAGTGTGTTCCGTTTTGACATCTACACCTGTCAAAGCAACGTTAGAAGAAAAGAAAAATCAAAGGAAGCAGAAGGAAATTAAACAAAAAAAAAAAAAAATGTGAAGAACGGCGCCAAAAACGAAAATACTAAAAAGGTTAATAAAAAAAAAGGAGATAAGGTGCAGCTTTTTGAAAGCGAGGATGAGTACAACAGTACAAATGAGTTGTGCATATACTGTATATACTGTTTAAAGCAGTGGTCTATGTCTAAAACAGAGCATGATTGGGTTCGATGTCTTTTATGTAAACGGTGGGCGTACATTAACTGCGCTAGGAATTACATTCCATATGGAAGAACTGAAATAGCGCTTAAGAATCTGAATTACTATTAATATACGACAGAGCATATTTGAACTTTTTATACTTATTTACAATTTGTTTTTTTTTCGTTTTTTTATTTTTAATACGTATGTATTATTTATATTTTAGTATTAATACTAACGATAGTAGACTTTTTTATTATTATACAAATTCGTCCAAGTATCATTGTTTTTATGTGTATATAATTACATTTATTTTGATTAGCTCAGATTTATTATGAAATTATAAAAGCTATTATTTTTTTTTCAATCTATAATAACTAGACTTTTTTATTAAGTATACAATTATTTTCGTTTAACATAAAGTATACATATATATATATATAGTACAGTAAGTCCCATACCCTTGATAAGGTATCATGGATTGTGAAGTTAAGGTTCCTAAGCCCAACGGCACTAATGAGAGTAGGGGCCAGTTTCTTTCTCTCGGCCGCCTTTACTTCACCAGATTTCTCTGGTACGCAATTATTTCATTTTGAGTAAACCTGGGAGCGATTCGGATCTGGAACGAGACAAATCTCGAACCCTCGGCCATTTTGGCCTCACAAGGGGCTGTGCCTCTTGATGCTTACATTTCTGTCTCTTTCTCTTCTTTACTTGGAATACAATTATCAAAATTTACAACGTAATTCTTACTGGCATCAACACAAAAAAAATAACATGATCACAAAAATCCTATAAAATATAACAAACGTTACATAAAATTGAGACCTTTTTCTAATGGGGATCGCCTAAGAATTACATTGTAATTAGTATGTAATACATATATATATATATATATATATATATATATATATATATATATATATTAATTACAACGTAATTATTAGGCTACCCCCCATTGGAAAAAAAGTCCCAATTTTATATAACATTTGTTATATTTTATAGGATTTTTGTGATTATGTTATTATTATACGAGGGTCGGCTGAAAAGTAATGCACATTTGCTTCTAACTCGCGAATGAAAAGAGATATTCACAAAATCAAAAAAAGAAATTAAAGAAGAACTGTTTATCTTTAAAACGGTATATTTATTTTTCCACATAGTCACCATTTCACTCTACACAGCGCTCCCAACGTTCAACCCATTTTTTAAATCCGTTCCTGAAAAAGTCTTCCTCTTGATTTTTTATCCAACTGGTTACAGCGGCCTTCACTTCATCGTTGTTCGCATATTTGTTTCCCTTAAGGTTCCTCTTTAATAAAGGAAACAGGTAAAAATCGCATGGAGCTAAATCTGGCGAGTATGGAGGATGAATCATGACATCAAATTTCAAGCGCTCCAACGCTTCTTGAGTGGCGTTTGACGTGTGCGGTCGTGCGTTGTCATGATGCAGTAAAACTTGATCCCTGCTGCGCCGTACTCGTCGAACACGCTTCCGTAGTGCCTGTAACGTCTTAATGTAGCGTTCTGAATTTACAGTATGGCCTTTTTCGAGATATTCAATCAGCAAAACTCCATTAGCGTCCCAGAAAGCTGTGAGCATCACCTTGTTGGCTGGCTGAAGGAGTTGTTTTGAATTTTTTCGGTTTCGGTGAATCGGGATGTCGATATTCCATACTTTGCCTTTTTTCTTCTGGATCGTAATGTTGAATCCAACTTTCGTCTCCCGTCACAATGCTGAAAAGAAATTGATCTCCTTCGCGTCGATAACGCTCCAAAAGTTGTTCACAAGCTTCTTTTGGTTGATGTTTGTTTTCTTCCGTAAGCATACGTGGTACCCAGCGTGAACAAATTTTTCGATAGCCCAATTCTTGAATAATGAAGCCAACTCTTTCTTTTGATATTCCCAAAGTATCCGCGATTCGTTGTTGAGTGATTCTGCGATCGCTTTGAATAAGGTTATCGGCGCGAAAACGATGCTCATCATCGCTGCCAGAAATTGGTCGTCCACTACGTTGTTTATCGGAAATATCAAACTTACCGAGTTCGGAATTCTTGCTTTTTATAGACCACCTATTCACTGTACTTCTGTCAACCGTTTCAGATCCGTAAACAGCCTGTAAACGCCGATAAATTTCCGTAGGTGTAACGTTTTCCGCGGTCAAAAATTCAATCACTGCACGTTGTTTCAATCGCGTACACATAGCAGGTGTTTGCATTGCCATTCTAACACGTCTGAACATGCAAGCGTTCAACCGGTTGTTACGAAAATTGGAACGTATGGAGGGGTTTTTTGTTTTCTCAATAAAGAAATGTTTTGGTAGTTTGTACAATATGTAAGAATGTTGCTAAAGAATCATAGTATTTAAACACATTTTATTCAATATCATCGGCTACGCGCGGAGCAGAAAAAACAAAAAATATAAAAATCATAACAACTTAGCCCTCCTTTCCCTATATATACATATACATGTAATTTTGTACCGATATATGTACATATATATAATATCAATCAGTTTATTACACTAACATGCCTTTTTTATAATATCTTTTTTTTCTTTAAGTAGGCTATCTTCAAAAAATCATGTCTTTATTCCTTTTCTATATCGGTCGCTTTCGGTATTCAGATCTACATATTCCCTTAGATTCGTTTAAAAGTGAAGTTTTATTTTTGTTCCGAGGTTTTTTAAAAACATCCGTTTAGAATAACTGTTGTAAGTTCCTGGCCACGTGAAAAGTATTGTACTTTCAATTTCTACGTTTACTGAATTTCGTTGTGTTAACCTCCTGTTCGTATAAGTGTAAGAGACATTCCGTAATCGCATTGTGTACGTTCGTTACGTACAGAAGTGTAATTTATTGTAAATTTTCATTCAAATTACGGTCGTCTTTAGAACTATTCTGCAATTAGCTAAGTATTTGAATCAGGTAGAATGGTGAATAAGTATGTGTTTTTTATTTCATTTCAAGAAAGGAAACGAATGTGATTACATTGAAACGTAAATTGTTGACTTCCTGGTGTCTTTACCGGACATTAAGTCGCAAAGAAGATTATGTTTTTCCATTTGAAATATTGAACTATACACATATGTATTACGGGGCGTGTTACGTAGTTGCATGTGTATTTATATTTATACTTAATCTTAACGCTAGAGTGTACTAATATTATGATTATAGAATAAGTTAAGATAATTTATAATTTTTGTATTTTATATATTTTTGGAATAAACGTTAATAAGTGTGTTGAGCACTCACACAATGGGCATATTTGCCCTGTGAGACCAACAACTTATTTAAATAGAAAAAAAAAAAAAAAATTGAAGAAATGAGTAGTAAATATCTTATTTTAAAGAGGCTTTGAAATTAATATATTTCCCTCGCGTATTACCTGCCGGCAGTTTTAGTATTCCGTATATTTTAAATTTTGCTTTTCCAATCGATGTAGTCGTATCATTTGAAAAATTCGCGAATTAAAGCAATCGAAAAACAGGACATCCGAGACGTCTCAGTGCCCTTAAATATATATAGTATATCGTAATGGTAATTGGTTATCCGAAAACAACCCCGGAATTCGCGAATTAAAGAGCTACTGAACAGTGATGCTTGAAAGGAAAGCGAACATAGTGCTAAAATAATCATTTATGTTTAGGGTTCATTAAAAGTAATACGTTCATGTGATAAAACTAATGCGCTTGTTTAACATAGCCAGAACAAATGGGAACGTGTGATTTTAAATTATACGCCGAGGTAACGTTTCCGGCTTACGAATATTCAGGGTTTATTTCACCCGGTAACGCGAGTTAGTAGTGCCCAAGAACGAACAGTGCAGTATATGCGGGTTTCGTATTATTACTTTGAACTGTTTGTGAAAGTCGTTAATTATTTGATCTTTTGACTTCAGCTGTTCGCACCAGATAAAGCTCGGTCACCTAATGCGTATAATATAGAAAAAATCGTAAAGAGTAATAAGGATTTTTCACCTAATTAGCACGCGCATTCGTAGCGATAAAATTGGAAAAGACGCGCGAACAATTGCGTGAAGTATGAAAAATTCGAGTAGTACGGATTCGTCATCGACTAATAACGAAAATTCTCCGCAACAGAGCGAGAAGGACCGCCGGCGCGGGGTGAATAGAAAAATTTCGAAGCTGTAGGAATGAAGTAGAAAAATTGCAACACATTTTCGTAGAGAGCGAAGAAGAAATGACGAAAATCGACGGCAATTCTGAGAAATAACGGAAAGAGAAACTGCACTTTTATTATTCACTAAGTCGTTAGGCGCCAACTTGTCCAATAAATCACGCTGCTCCAACAGCAGCAGCAGCAGCAGCAGCAGTGCAAAAGAATGGTTGGAAAAGGCCATTTGAGAGCAAAGAGAAAAAGTCGTTTAAGTAGACTGAAAAAGTGTTAGGCTTTTATTAAATAATTAACTGCCTTTGAAAAGGCTCAACTTTACCTCTACCGTTGTATTTATAAGCACCATTTATTTTATTTCTGGGCATTTTTTTTGCAGTCTGAAATTTTTTCCACCGCTTAAATTTAACTTCTTTTCCAGTTCCGTTTCCTTTATCCAACAGCCTAATCATCCCTATTAATATCACGTATTTTTTTACATCTATGCCTATTTCTTCTTTCTTCTTTCCTCGTCGGATTTTTAACGATAAATCGAATTTGGAGAATTTTAAAGGAACGTTTTAAGAGTTTTCGGATCATTTCAGGCTCATTTAGTACGTAGAGCAGCCAGCTGGTCCTCGACGACTTTGTTTAATATTTCATTCTCCGACTTCTCATATACGCAATTTCCTAAACCCTGTGTTTGGTATTAAAACGTACAGAAAAGACTAATTATATATATATATATATATATATATATATAAAATATAAAAACGAGCAAACTATATAATTACCATATTACAAATTTAAATGGTTCGGCGTTGCAATATACTCTTTGCACCGTCGTGAAATATACCCGAAAATAAATACTAGCTCTATCGAGTCTGTAGCAACCAGTAAAGGCGATACATTGAACAATACGAAGAATTATGTAATGTTTACAAGATTAATACTGCGTTATGTTTACTGTACAAACTGATAATTTAAAATTTCCTATTCCACTTTTGTTTGTTTTGTAAGAATCCTAAAAACCACCACAGGTTCACATTATCGTCACATATATATATATATATATATATATATATATATGTATATGTATATCAGTGGCGAATCGTGAGTAACAGAAGTGGAGGTTCACAATTAAATACATTAAATACTGCACAAATATTTATTGAAAAAAATCTATCAAAAACTATATATATAATATATATATATATACACGTGTGCGTGTGTGTGTGTGCATAATATTAATAATTTACAATTAAGTCTTATAAACTAAATCTATTTTATTTTGTTTTTCTTTAAAGAAAACAAATCTATAACAGTTGAATAAAAATGAGGAATATTGTGGAACATTTATTTCTCAATTGATAACATAGCTAAAGTATTTATCCTGTCTTCACACATTATGCTATGTAAAACTGTTTTAATTCGTTTTTGAAAAATTTTAACTTTTGTTTGTTTTTTAAAATACTTAAATAAAAAAATATAACGGATTTTCGTGATTCATGGTACTAAAATTAAAATTAAAATTTTAGGCGGGAATTATGTTATAAAAAATATTCGGACGAATATATGCGGTCCATCATTAGGAACTAATAAACTCCGTTTCCATTGATGGACCGTGTGTATACACGTTCAAAACGTTAACTAGTATTTTTAATAGTGATGTGATTTCTACGAAAAATTTCTAATTTGAGTAATATGAACCGTGAAAACTCGTTACATATTTCTTTTAAATTTTTTTAAAAAACAAACAAAAGTTAAAATTTTGCTAAATGTTGGTTGATATTTTCTAAATCTACGTAATATTTATAATTTATCATTATTTCAATTTATCAATTGTTACAATTATTTTGAATTTGCTTACAAAGAAAAACAAATTATATTTTAATACTAAAACGCAGTATCAGAGTATAATAAAATAACAAATTATAAGATGCAATGGAAATTGGTTATAAAAACATTGAAAGAGGTTGGTCGCGTTATTTCCTATATCAAATGAAGTATTATAATTTTTGAATGTACAAAATTTACTACTAATGAACAGTTCGAGTTATAAAATTGACATGAAATATTTCACGGTCTAAACTGCACTGAATAAACAATCATTTATTTATAATCATAACCACACATATTTTTTAGCCAAAAATATAAACACACGCTTATTTTTTGTACATAAAAGTACGATAAAAACTTATTCAACATAAAACAAGAATAAAAGAGAAAAAAAAAAACTATGCAAAAACCGGAAGAGGTTTGATTCTTCTTACTTTCAAAGAAATTTGTGACTTTTCGATTTTTTATTATAACAAAATGAGTGTATAGTAGTCTTTTTTTCTGATATTTTTTACAATGGTCTTACCCCACAAGTTTTCATCAATGTTATATTTATAATAAGTATTTTACATGTCACGCTGACAAAATAAACAGAACAAAAAATAACGATATACTAATATTCGTTCTGTTTGTATAAACTTAATTTCTTCATTGAAGAAGATCGAAGATGACGTTTTTGTTTGTTAAATTCATCTGCTTAAATCTTTCAAAGTTAAGTTGCGTCGCTATGTCGTTACAAAGAATAATTCTTAATCCGCGCACAAAAATTTTGGTTATGATAAGCGATTCGACGATATAACCAAAGTCATTTTAACTGGTAGAAATTTAACATATAATTTTTATAATATTTTACCGGTTGCAACAATATTCATCGCTAAAATTTGTATGTCGTTATAACCAATTTTTACCAATATTTGGAAATTACAACTCTGACAAACAGAATCACAGTATATTTTAAACACACAACTGTTATTCAATGTACAATATTATACTAACTTGTTAATAACACCACCGATATAATATAAGATGGAGTACAAAACACTATTCTTATAAAATAAAAGTAAAATTATTAATGACTGAGGAAACATATATACTCTAAGTAAACTTTATTTCCTTTAAAATTCAAATATAGTTATAAACAGCAAAACAAAATGTAAACATATAGTCGTTTTATAAAAATTTATCGATTAATTCTGTTTATAATTAAATTCACTGCATTAAAGTGATGCTCACCTACAAAACACAATCTTGCGAGAACTACTGTTTGGTTCACAATTCCAGCGTGCTCCATCAAGCCGATGTAACAAATGCACTAACATAACATCATATTTATCTTTTTGACACTCCATTACATTATACTTATATGCTTTTCGATCGCACGTGCTACAAGTAGCGTTCACACTAAAAGAATTCTAGACAAGTTTTAATATCTTTTCAAAAATATAAAATTAATTTATTTAATTTTACTAATAGTGCTATGTAAATAATAAATATAAATCAAAACATTGGATTCTAATTTTTTAAAGTTGAATCGAGGGTGTTCACGTGCGAATGTAAACACATGAACGAGTCGCAACTGATGTATATATGTATATGCATAAGTAACCTCAAATTTTTAGCAATATTTTTTCGTTAGTTCTATTTTTTTGTTTACAATCCGGAATATTTTTAGAAAATGTTCAACTAGTAAGACGACGAAAGGCCTAGTAGTTATGGAAAACTGGAATTTAAAGAAAACTCCGGTGAACATGAAGTGTTTGGTTCGAAACGCGTCGAGAATATAAAACTATCTTTTGAGATAATTTTCTTTCTGGCGGTTTCATATCCGGGGAGTTGTCTTTTTGGACATATCCGGAAAGCGTATTTAACTATCGAATTTGGTAGTATTTTCCTTAATAGATACCAACTGCTTTAGTGAAGGAGAGTTAATTTCCAAACGGTTTTCAATCTCAGAGCGCCTCCAAATTATCCGACTTTTTTGGTGTATCCTCTTTCGTTTAGTTTTATTTTTCCTTTTCTAACAGTTTCTGCGTATTGTTTGATGCCTCTTTTGAGGGGGGGGGTGCGTCAATCAATGACTTTGGTTTATGAATATGTCCGATAAAACAGACGAAACCGGTCGGACGAGAAGATTTAAATGCGTTTTATGTAATTTTAAATGTTCATAAAGTTTTTTAGAATTGTTAGTGAAATTAATTAATGTTTATTTATAAATAATTAATGTTTATTTATTAATAATTAATGCTATGCATATGTGAATATTGTGAATAAAATTCGTTTTAACATAATTACAAAAGTTGGTAACTGCAACTTTTAGACATTCATTTATCTATTTATTTATTTAATAAAATTTTTATTCGATCAGAAACGGAGGAACAAACAGCTGGGATGAAGGAATTCGATGCCTTTCGTTTGTGTAGATAAATTCCCCTCGAATATATACATACCTTTTTTGTTTTATCATACTTGGGATTGTGTTGCGTCACCTGTTAGGGAGGCATTTTATGATTGAGACAAGTACCGCGATTTGTGGAAAATGCTCGGCTTAGCTTTCGATACTTTTTTTATTTTTCAGAGTATCTCTCGTGCTACATTTAATGCGTAAAGTCGCCGTAAATAATTAAATATACCGCGGGACTGGTCGTTACTATTAGAAATGAAGTCCCGCTCTGGATACATTTTCTATGCATTTCATTATACAGGTTATTACGCGACATCATGCGGATTTACAAAAAACGAAAATAATATACTTAATTTCGGATTATTTTTTACGTAATTTCCTGCAACATGGCCTCGAAAAGAATGTTCAAGAAAATTACAAATTCGTAAAATAGCGAAAAAAGATTTCGAATTTCCAAAAATTATCCAGCAACCCGAAGGAGGATTGTCAGAATCTAATCGTTTCGAATGGAATTTGCCCGCGGCTATTAAGTAATTCGATAACTGTTTACCTCTTTAACAATCTCTCCGTACCAATCGACTTTGCACAACTAGAACAAATGGAATGGATTCCTTCAAACAAGTTCTAAAATCTCGGAAGGGCTTTGCCGCAACCGTTTCCATCGAAAAATATCTATCTACTCGGCACACGTTCCTGCAAATGAAAACGTATCAGAAGATTGTCCGGTCCCCGCTAAACTACCACTTCCGCCGCTGACAAACGACTTCACTGTTTGCAAATCATCGCGAGTGTTAGTTTACGCTGTAATTAAAAAAAAATCGAAATAGGAAAAATATTAAACCGATTGGTGCAGGTTTAGACTTTTTCCCTTAAATATAACCCCACCTACATCCGTTATTAATTTCCATACGTGGAATTCATAAAGCTCTAGTATGCATACATCATCATTTTGACTCGGCGCAAAGCAGCCGTTTATTAACGTTATCATTCATTAAGGTGTTTAAACGGTAAATAAAATAAAACGATAAATAATTAACGAACACTGGTATACACGGTACATTTAAGCAATCTCATTTACCAAGAACGACCTATAATATAGAAAAAGGAAAAAAATATCAAATTAAGAAACAAAACCTGAAAATGTTTTACATATCCTATCACCGACAGAGAACATCCTAACGCAACGTAGATTATACGCTGTTTCAAAACCTTCGTTGAATTCCGCTCCACGGAAAAGGCTCCCGATAAATTCACTTGAATGTTATTCAACAAAAATCGGTGGTCAGCTTGTAGTGAAACAGATAACTTTGCCGTACACGTACTGCCAGAGCTGAGTGTATTTTGTAATTGATTACAATTCCAAAAGATTACATCCGGCGAATATATGCAGAAATCAGCGTTGGGCGTAATCGATTGTACTTCCGGTAATTTCTTCTTCGGCAGAGGATTCTCGACTATACTTCAATCGATGATCGCAATTAGAAACAATTCTTAAGGTCACCGAACGGTAATCGGATTTGTCGAAAAAATCGCGCGACACCGTCAACATTATTCGGAAATTACAGCTTACATCTGCGAGTGATAATTAATTCTTTCAATAGGGCCTTGCATAATAACAGAGAGAAGTGGTAGGATCATCTTTTTTAATTAATTTCATACGGACGTGTATTTTTTTACGGTAATATAGGATTACTTTTCAGAGATAACTCTATCGTGTTTCTAATGTTTAATTCCCTGATATAAATACGACTCCACTTCGCGAATTTTCACACTCTATAATTATTGTTAATTAATTCGCGATTCTTTACAATTATGAAAAGTAATCGATTATAGTCAACTGTCTGTTTGACATCATGTAATCTCGTGTAATTGTAATAACGAAATACGCTACTCTGGTATGATGACATTGTTTATTTCTTTTTTTCGTTTTAGTAATTACATATAAATTCAATATAAAGATAACTGTTTTTTTTTTTTTTTTTTTTTTTGGAAAAAATAACTTATTTTTATATGTAAAGTGATAGTTTCAATTAAAAAAAAAAAAAAAAAAAAAAACTACATTTCCGTAATATTTAGGTAATTTTAGTCGCTTTTGTCGATTAGCCCGATATAGAGATATTTTTTTTCCCGACAATAGATAGTCTCCGCATGTGTGTCCTTTGTTGTCAGTTCATTATTTTAGTACATTTTCCACTGGCTCAAGCGAAGGGATATGGATGAGGGGCGGATCCGAAGAAACATTTTGGGAAGGGAAATTATATAATTTCGTAATATCTTATACGGTATGCAATAGATTTGAGAAATACCACTTTTGTTTCATAAAGAAAATCAAATAGCGACCTCTTTAAAAATGTTTTAAAAATACATTAATCATTGAATTTTGTTTCATTTTTAAGTGCGAAAAATGGAAAAAATTATAAAATTGTAGTTAAAATGGTGGTTTAAAATCTAGAATTTGAATAGTAAATTACTAGAAGAATAAAACGGTAGTATTTTTATTAGACTTTACTTCTTTATTTTTGTTAATAATCCGATCGGAATTCTTTGTCCGTCAGCAAGTTTAAATATATACGTATATATTGCTCATTAAACTATTTTTAATTTAAATTGCAAAATAAAAAATAAATAAAAAGGGCAAAAGATCGATTGCGCTTAGAATAAAAACGTAACATTAATAGTTTTACTAGAAAACATTATTAAATATTAATTATTAAATCTCCATAGGTATAACATTTATACAAAACTTTCATAGTATAAATTAAGGTACTTTTTATCGTGGTTCTTTGGGGGAGGAATGTACCTCATCTCCCCGCCCCAGTGGATCGGCCACTGAATGGATAGACGACTAACAAAGCCTACAATTTCATTTGTTCCGGTCATATTCGTAAACATTCGAATGCGGTAGTAGCGGATTTATAAAAAAAAAAAAAAAAAAAAAACAGGAAAGAAAAAAAGGAACTGGGCGATATTTTTGAAAACCATAAATTTTTACAAAAATCAAGCCAAAAAATAGCTAAAATATTGTAATAGCGACAGGCGCGCGCGCGTGCAGAACTTGCCTTATTACAGCGATACGGGGGGGGGGGGGCTGCCGGGATGAAATTTATTACTCGGGAAGGCTGCTAGTTTGCAAAACTATATCACCTGATAAAAACAAGCAACCGCTAAACAATAGAGGCCGCGCCACCTTTCCTGGAGTCCGTTAAAAGTTCATTCAGAACCGAAGCAAATCAGCCGGTTCGATCGAATCCGTGTTCCTCCAGCAGTCCAGGGAAACAGAAAGTTCTCATCGGAAAACCACCCCTCCGCCTTTCCAGCAAGCCGGCTGCTGGTGCGGAATTTTCTTTATAGGCGAGCCTCTTCTTTCCGGCGAGGCGTCTTTGGTCGGTTTTTTTACTCGCCCGTTTCCGGTCGCTTTCAATTAACTTTTCCATCGTTAATTACCCTTATCCCCGTTCCGGTACCATTCGCTTTATCTTTTAATTAAGCGCTGTGCTACAGCAGTTTTCCCGCTCGTTACATTCTTTTGTACGTTATTCATTGTTTTGCAGGGGCCGGCTTCCCTTTTTTGTCCCATTGCCTTACAACATATTGCGCAATTTAGAGAAAAAAATAAATAAAACTGAAACAAAGCCAACCGACACCTCTGCTTCCTTCTGTTATCGGTCGCGCAACGATAAAAATCGTACGGCATCACATCCGTCGTCGTCGTCGTCGTCGTCGTCGTCGTTGTCGTCGGATTTATCCTTTACGGCCTTTTATACGCACCTTTTTTATTTAAACGATCCCGTTTCGAGCGTATGCGAGTTTTAATTTACAGCGCCATCAATCGAACCTATCGTGCACTGACACAGTGTAGTACGATAAAAGAGACGCAGAGCAATCACTCAAGGTACTATAAAAAAAAAAACAAACGAAAAACGAAAAAAAAGCACTTACCGCGAAATGGTCTATCGTAAAGCAACGACACTAAAGTGACAGACAGTCGTAAAAGAAAAATCCGCTCAAGTTTCCCGATAGATTTTAAAGACCGGAAGGAAACAAGCAGCGAACACTAGAAAGACGACAGTAAGCGTAAGCGAAGTAATTACCGCGGGCAGTGGGGGCTTTGCACCATAAAAAAGACGGGGAGTTGAGAACAACCTTTTCAATGTTTACCCCATCGCGATATTCGAAGCAAGACCAAATGAAAAATTCGTAAAAGAAACTGAAACCGACAGTCTCATGATGATGGCCGCGTCATAAAGAGAACGGATCAGTCGCAATGAGTGATATGATTTTTAATGTAAGAACAGTTTGTCGTTTTTCTTTTACATTAATTTACTGACAGACGCTGTTCTGCAGAGACAATATTACACCTACATGCCTGGTTAGTACGTTTGATAAATTAAAGCGACACTAAGGAACTAACAAGGATTCCCCAATAACTGTCACTATTTAAGAGTAGGGATCATTCACATAAAGTATGCGGGAAATGCAAATATGTTTTAGAAACCGAAATTTGTAGCTTATTAGAGAGTTCTATAACTATGGAATGAGACACCGGTGTAAGCGGGCGGCTAAGATGATCCCAGAAATCTCTACACATTTTCCCCCAGATAGTTCAGTTTTTAACGTAAAATGCTCCGGCGAGATGATCACTTATTCCGATAAGCAGCCGATCAAGTCATGCTAGAATTGAGAGTAATGAGTTAGTTGACTCATTCGCTCAGTTATTTTCCTCTTCCGGTAGGTTTCTTCCTGTTTTCTCTTCTTCCAATATTACCCTTCTGTCTGCGACTGCTCATTCTAGTCTTTTGACTCTTACGTCTTCTCATTCTCCAAGCCGGATTCCTTTTTCTTGTCAATTCAGCCTTTCCTTCCATGCGTCGCTCCAACCTCTCTGCGATTTTCCGCCTGCGCTTTGTTTGGGCATAGTTTGTTTCCTTCCTCGCTTTTCCGTAACTCTCTTGTGCCGTCTCCTTATTGTCCATTGTACCCCTCCGATATCTAACTTGTTTGTGATCTTCGGGTGCTCGTCTCTTGAAACCGATCAAGCTTCTTTCTACTCCTCCTTTTTACAAATTGGTATTCCCACTCCGTACAGTGCTTCGTTCATTCTCTCCCTTCCTTCTCCTTTTGTTGTCCAAGCTCTTGATTCTTTTTTGTCAGCTATATCTGATCGTGTTAATGTCCTTGTAGACAAAAAAAAAAAACCTCAAAAACATTTAGACGTGCTGGGAAACATTGCTGAACGCAGTAAATTGTTACTCGGAATTATCTTAAGAATAAATATTTACAAGAACCAGAAACGTTCGTCCAATATCTCATATTTAAAGAGAAAAATGGAGAAACATGTATATTAGTTGAAAAATGAAAAAATATGTATGTTATTTGAAAAATGTACAGTCAGAATCTAGTTTTCAGTGGAATATTATTCGAAGAGCAACAAGTATAGCCGAAAAAATTAGCGACGACCGAGTAAATAACGGCAGTAGTCGGTTTTGTAATTTTGGTTTTTTAAAATCAGTACACATTCAGTGGCTTATTAATTAGAAACATTATTTCAGTTCTTGGGTGTATTACACATGTCGCTTTAAACAACTGTAACCCTACAATGTTTGTATAAGATTCGCACCTTATACCATATAGATAAGGCAATTGACAGCAGTTAATGTTTCATTTTACTTTCTTTTTTTAACATGGACCTCATGTCAGAATGTTTTTCCTTTCGCAGCAAAAAAAAAAAAAACCCGATAAAATGAAAGGAATAATGTTATAGATTATTCGATTAAATTGGCCCGTGCAGCGAAACAAAATAATGACGCAATAAGTTTAGAAGTTGCGTCGCGAAAAAAAAAAAAAAAAAATGCGAAATAAACTTTTATAAGTTTCCTCAAACAAAAAAGTTTACCCGCATATCATTGCAGAAAGCTCATTCGCAGTACAATGTCGTCCGCTAAAAGTTCAAGACGTCCACGAGCCAGCAGGAGGGGTACTAAATTTTTTACTTCCGTACATTTAACCTGCAACTCAACGATAATGCGCTTCTGCTTCAACGATAAGAAATAAAACCGTACATGAACGTTGTGTACATGCGCATTCGTCATGTTGAGCAGTACAAGAACAATTTAAACCGCTATAGACTATTACCGATAATGTTGTAACTTTTAATAATTACTACCTCGAAAGTAAGCGCAAAAGATGTCTGCACATTCCAAGAGCAATTCGAATAATTATTACCTTTTAGTGAGAAAAATGCCCTTCATGCATGTGAAGAATTTGCTTAAAATACATGATTTAACAGTTGCTTTTTTATCCACCCGTTTTTTTTTTTTTTTTTTTTTTTTTTTTGAGTACATCGGCGAAGCACCAAAAAATGATGATTACAAAGTTCAAACGACATAACTAATTTATTTATCCATTTATTCAGAAACCTTTGCATTCGCTATTAGTGTGAAAATGTACCATCCTAACTAACGCAAACTGGTCAGATGGATAAATTAAGTCAAAAAAATAGTGACCATTCATGAAGCGTCATTCCCAATTCCCCTTATACGGGTAACGTATATTTTTATATGACACACACGAAATTGCAAATGATTCACGCTTTTTAATTTTACATCCGGCATTAAAAATACCGTTGATTCGATTAATAAATTTACACTAAATTTGAATATAATTTTGTTCAGTTAAGTTTTAAAGTCATTATAGACACTTTTTGTATATAGGCAATTTTTTATACAAAATTTAAACACTGTTGTGTAAAGTTTCAATTCATTGAACTTTTTTAATCTAGTAGTATATCATCGAATTCTATTGGTAATTGCTAACGAGAGGGAAACAACAGCAGGCTAGTATGGATGCCACCACCGATTTGATAGTTCCAGATGTTAGAAATTCGGTAAAAGAACCGTAATGGATTTCACGGTTTTTTCCATCAGACGGTGAAGCATGAACAAAATCGCCTCTAAAGTTAGCGAGCTGGACTATACACACGAGATCTGATCAAAAGGTAACGAGAATTTTGTAATTGCGCGCGTTTCGACTGGAAATAGTTGATTACGAATTTTTACCAACTGGTCTCGTGCAGTCAGTAGGTAGTTTCACAAGTTTCACGCAATTCGCGTGAGACAATCAACGACCAGCCGAACTTTATAGAAACAACTCTCGTGAGGATTTTGTACGGCTGCAACACACCGGTACATATTTGCTTATCTAACAGTTCGCGGTAGCATTGCCCCGCAACCACCCTATTCTCCAGATGTGGCAGACTTTTTCCTATTTTTCAAACTCTCAAGAAGATACACTTAAAGAGGATAATGTCGTTTTTCAACAGTAGATATATGAGATAAAGGCGAAATCGCAGAACGAGATACCTACAAAAAAAACAACAAAAAAACAAAAAAAAAGTCGTTGTTCCTTCTTAAACTCTGGAAGCTACGGTGTGGCACAAGTGTATAATAAAGATAGGGGGTCGACTTCTTTGAAGGGACACCGTGGAATAAACCCCCTAACATTAGGTGTAAATGTTTTTTGAAAAGAAATTAACAATTCTCGCTATTACTTTTCGATCGTACCGGAACAAAATTAGCTCGCTAATTTTAGACGTACTTTTCTCGAGTTTCACCGACTAACGCAAACAACAGTGAAATCCATTTTCGTTTTTCACCGAATACCATGCCATCTGGAAAAAGTTGGACCAAATAATAACCAAAATATCGTTAATCTGTTTTTTGTCTGTAAAAATATTCTGTTACACATTTAATTCTTTTTTTTTTTTCTCTGTGTGTATGTGTGTGTGTGAGACACCATCCAACTAGCATCCAAGAGATTTAAAGTTAAAGGAGGGAAATTCAATTTTTGGAAATAGGTTCCCCCATTCTTAAACAGGAACATAGAGCGTCTAATGAATAAAGCGAAACTATGCGAGATGTATAGTGGAAGGAAGGAAAGTTGAGATGTAAGGATTTCATAAAAAGGAGCGATCAAAGACACATGATAGTCACCGTATGAAGAATGCAACACAATAAGTGGAGGAAGAAAGTAGAAAATCGAAAAGTGAGATGAGTGCTAATGATTTAAATGGGGCGAATTATTCTGGCAAATAGTGTGTAACAGAAATCAGCAAATCGAGATAAAGAGAGAGGCTTAATTAACAAATAGAATGGAGATAAAGAAGTATAAGTAGATGTATTAGACAGTGATTTGCAATGATTTCGACCGAAAAAAGTGTGTCACATTATAAGCGGAAAATTCAATAATAAGTCCAAACGAGGCAAGTTGTGTTAGCTACGGCGACCGCAAATCCAAAAGAAATCTATTTGAACGGGGAAAGATTGACAAAATTGCAGAGTGAGTGGAAAGGATAATGTAATCAGGTGAAGAGACGGTAAAAGGAGAGGATGTATATAGTCGGAGAGAAAACAAGGGGAACTTGTAGGAGGAAAGGCAAGTGAAAATGACGGTAATAAAATTCAGCTGTAAAAATCGAACAAAAGTAAAATAGTTCAAAATTCAATCGGCTACCGGAGAAATCTCGGAAAGTGAAGCCGGATCCCATCAGAAGGGAACTCTGGTCCCCAACTGTTATTAATGTCATATTCGGCTTATTAGTAGTAGTATATTCTGAAAAAAGAACTTAATTTCACAATCCATGATACCTTATCAAGGATATATAAATGTACGACGGAGCTTGCTTTATTTACTTTTAAAAAGATAGAAGAAGTGTCATTCCTGATTCCAAAGGCGTTCTTCAAGCCACTTCCTCTCCTCCTTCTCATACTTCTGACGGTATTCTCTACTCGATCTCTTGTCTCCTCTTTGTTCTCGTCTCGTTCCATTCTCATAGACTCCCTATGGGTTCTCCTAGTCATTGCAATATCGAGGGCAATGAGTCAGCCGACTCTTTAGCTCGCTCAGACGCCCACAATGGTCCTGTCCTCGACTCTTTCCCGTTCTTCAGACATTCTTTCTCGCGATCACGCTTTAATCACTCCAAACTTTGGTTGGACACATGTATCCATCTTTATTCTCTAATCATTATTCATACTACCGTCTTATTCAACCGGTTTTTCCTGCCTTGGTTTCAATCTAGTCCTATCTGTCGTCGTTCCACTGTTGTTTCCTTAATTAGGCTTAGAATCAATCATTCTCTGCTCCCCTCTTCTCGCTATCGTTTTTCTTTAGCTCTTTCTCTTTTCTGCTCTCTTCGCGCTTCCGAGACTTCTTGTATTTGTGATTCACATCATATTCTTTTCGAATATTCTGCACTCTCCAACGAGCGCTCCCTTCTCTACGCCTAATTTTCGGATTTGGGTCTCTTCCTACTCTCTTTAACGCTACCTATATCCTTCCCGTTGCCTTCAATTATTCCGTTGCTGCTGTCTTTTGTCTTTTCCATTTCTGACCGCCTGGCTATCTAGTTCTATCTTTTAATTTTTCATGTTGTTGGGTCAAGGCCGCTGGCGCGCCCAGGGTAGAAAAAAAAAAGATTAGTAAAGAAATAAAATTCGACCAAATAAGCCGATTCGAGAAAATGATTTAACGTGCAATGGAAGGGAAAACATTTTGGAAGCAGGTAAGAAGTCCACACAAATCCGAAAAAGGAAATGAATTTATTAATGCATACATAAAAGAAGAGACTAAACTTCGGGAGATACGGAAAAGGTTTTTTAAATGAAGCTGAATGTAAAAAAGGAAAAATAAGCTGAATGTAAAAAAGGAATAAATAAGCTGAATGTAAAAAAGGAATAAATAAGCTGAATGTAAAAAAGGAAAAATAAGGTGAATGTAAAAAAAGAAAAAATAAGGTGAATGTAAAAAAGGAAAAATAAGGTAAAATAAATAAATTTTCAACGTGTTAAAATGTATTACAATTAGTAAAAAATTTCTGCCGACTAGGTTATAAACTGTCAACTGGATTTTTTAACCAAACCTGTTCAGTCGGACACTACCTATACACCCATATATATATATATATATATATATACATATATGTATGTATGAAAATTGTTGGATATGTTTACGGCGTAGTATCGGTCGATCGTGTGCCAAAAATCTGTCCAAGATGCTTTAAGTGGCTTTGAAAGTATATCAATTAGAGGAATGGAAAAAAGTTCCGCGCTGTTATAAATTATAGTTTTCCCGTTATCCGTTTCGTAAATGAGTTTAATTAACTTTTAGTTTTTCCCCGCCACCGCCTGTTATCTGAAAAAATTTACGCGCTCCTGCTGGAAAATTTTAATAAAAATTTATTCGAAACAAAAGAAAAAAACCTATAATACATTTCGCAGATGGCCGGAAACACAGTTGCTTCGTCTCTAACTGGCTGCCGCTCTAATGAATAAAATTAAAACGACCGACGACCAAGCAAACTTTTTAAACAGTAGAAACCAATCAGATTTTCCCTTTTTTTTTTCTTTCTCGGAAATTCACGAAATTTTGAATCGGTTTTATTCGCTTCGCTATTCGTGTATGATTTTCGGAATCATCGCGATAAATTTCGAAATTTTTTTTTCAACATTATTCCAATTTCCCGTTTTCTTGCTGCCGGTCAAAAGCTGAGCACTGTAAAATTTCGACATTTCACTTTATTCTTCACCTGTGACACCGGTGTTTTTTGCCCCTGTTTCTCGCATCAGTGCTGTTCGACTTGGTACATTATGAAAAGCTTAATTTTCACAATCCCGCAATACCCTACCAAAGGTACCATATATATTTTTTCGTTATGACAGTATTAAGCTGGCCAACGAAGCACTTCGCAAATTATCCGTCCGCATCTTAATTTCGGAGTCCTGTTAAACCATTTTGCCTTTAAAATCCCACTTTATGTGAATCGCATTAATTGATTTTCTACTATCTCGTACCGCAGTTATAAACAACTCGAACGTCTTTATTTTTTTCCTTCTACATGTTTTGTTGTTTTTTTTTTTCGGTTTTGTTTTTTCGCTTGAGAAGTGAACATTTTCGAGCGTTATACCTTTTTCGAGCGTTTAGCAACATAATAGACGTGATTAATTTAAAATGAACTTAAAATATTATTAATTTACCTCACGGGGAAACATAATTTGGAAAAAAACTAGTTTTTTATAAAACATTAAAATATTTAATTCCTTCAAAGTTGAATTTGTTGCCTCATTTTCGCAATTTCATTATAGGCGCCGCTGTTTCATTCGTACTGCTTCGCCGCCCGACCATTGAACATCCCCTCACGTAACAGATTCTTCGGCTACCTTCCTTTTGAAAAATCTCACTCTTTCTGCAATGATCTGTCCAATCCGTATTCCCTTCACCTTCCGTATTCGCGGCAAAACTATATATCGCCATTTTATCGCCTCTGTTACCCGTTTAATCGGCTGTTACATTTTTTTTCATTTCCTTACCTCTCTCTTCATTGACCACCATCCGCAAATGGTGCGATTGTGTAATTATTAATCGTGTACTACTTTTTAGGGGTATTTTATACACTGAATTCTGCATTCCTGTCTGTTAAAATATCGACTTTCTTCCCCCTCTATCGTCCGTTCACATCCATTTTCTATCCGCATCGGTTTTTTCCACCGTTAATATCCCGATCGGATCTAAATTTAATTAACGACATTTCTTCTTTTCTTTTTCCGCAAGGGAAAAAAAAAAGAAGCAAAGGAAAACGCGCGCAATGATCTGATGTCCTAAACGCAGATGTCCTCTTGACGGAGCGCGAAGGCATTCTAAGAAAAAGGTAAACACGATTATTTCACGAAGCTTAACAATGCGCTGTTTAGTGTTTAACCGGGCACCACAGATTCTGCCTCCGAAATGAAAAGCCGGCTAGTGTGCGGATTAATCGATTTTCTAAAATACTCGTAATTTTAGAGACACGCGCTTCGTCGTATGTAATTTTTTAAAGAAAATCTCTAATTTTAACCATCATCGTGACAAGCAGCAACAGCTAAATGCGATAGAATCGGTTGATGATTTTCGAATGATCGTTTCTTGCGAAAACAGATTATGGTCGTTAATGCGGTTTCTCAGTGCTGCCTGAAGTCTCTTAAAGCGCTTAACACGAAAAACAAAGCTACAAACGTACACACCTAAACGTTTTACGCCGAGAGAAGTTCCGTTGTGCACACACCATTTTTCAGAAGAATCTTATTATATAACACCGCATAATCCTTCAAATGTACATACACAACTTTAAGCAAATCCCCGAAGAAATCTCTGTTTGCTCGATAACTTTAACTTGACGCAACACAATACAATACACCTTTTTCAAAGTACTATAGAGCGTTCAGAATTATTTTACTTCTCTATCGAGTAGATGAATTTAAACTCGCGTGCTCATTAAAATTATCTACCGAACAAAGAAGTTTAGTCGTCTAAAGAATCGAGCGAATACTAGAATCGAAATTATTCGCAGTATACAGCTGTCGTTCGCTTTGCTTTTAATCGAGTTAATAAAAAAAAAAGTTCCTTCTAATATGTACCATATTACTTTTATCGGAATTCGCTGATCTATTAATCACGATATTATCCGCGCAATGTACTGTCGAACGATTTTCTATAGGGAGAAGCGTTTCGATAATTAATTAAGTATCCTGGACGAAATGAACACCTAACCGTTAATGAAATTATTCACCGACAAGTATAATTCGTACGTATATATTTTTTCCGAAGGAACGAAATCAAAAAAGTTTACGAGCAGTACACTTGACGGATTCAACGAGTCTGCGCCGGTAATACCGGATCAGTTCGTGATAAAGAATGCAAGGTGGTAAAAAAAAAGGACGACGCAGCTTTCGTAGCACAGAGTTGAAAATATTCCACACATCGAAAAGAAAAGAAAAACCATCGGACTATCGTCGTAGTGTTGATACGTGCGCAAAAGATTATAGTACATTAGAAGGATGTCGCAATAGGCGTGTATATAGAATTCCGCGTTTATTCGTATGTATCGGATAGATTAGAACAGATTATTCGCGAAAAGTCAGCCCTGAACACACGATGATATTTAGCGAAAATTACAACAACATTTGTCTCTTCACAAATAAAGTCCCCCTCATATATTGTTGTATAAAAGTGTCGGTTTCAACGGACAGTGCGTAATTAACAAATGCTTGCAATTGAAGAAATAAAATTCCGAAAAAATAATCTACATTCATGTTTAATGTAAATAGTACAAATATTATAGTGTACCTATGTATTGTGAAAAACCGGTAAATGGAAATTAATGTAATACCCGAAATACACTTGACTGGATGTGGACTATATTAATTCCATTATTATTATAATAGATCACTCTATTTTTTAGTAAATAAACCTACCCGACGTTTCGGGAATAGGGGGGAAAAAAGCGGACAGTAATTCGTTGCAAAATAACATTTCTCTTCATCACAACAGATTTTTTGGAGAATTCTCTAGATACTTCCGATGGAAACAATCCGGTGTGCATTCTTCAAAAATTTCTGATCATTCCGACTTGTGACGCCGTCGACCGTTTCAATTTCATTTGTCACTTCTATTTAATAGATTTATGGAATAATCCGCTAAATAACATACGTGTTTCCCACTACAAAAAACTGGGCCTGTCCAAAATGTTTATCTTCTTTTGTTTCCTACTATTCGCCAACGAATGACAGCTATGCTGGTTAGATTTGTAATAGGGCTAATGTATTTAGCAAGTACTGCAAATTTTCTCCATCTTGATGATTAAAGATATTAGTGGCGGCGTGTTTAATAAAATCGGTTTTTGTATAAGATCTACTCTATGATACACATGTCGCCAATCCCCTAGGAGGGGGTTACTTATATTCTTAACTAAACTATTCGGTGTATTATAGTATTATTTCCGACAACTAACGGTATTATATTAACAGTACTAATCTTCAGTATAGGCTTCATCAGTTCCCTAAGTTGTTCACATTTATTTATTTCCTCCTCGAATAGTTAATATTTCTGCTGCCTGGCGCACAGCGATATCTATTAAAACATACTTAATTTCTTCTTTATATCAATTTTACCATAGTATTATTATATTCTTCTACTGATTTATCCTGTCCCAGTATAATTTACGCTTTTTTATCCAAAATTTTTTCAGGTACATATTTTTGCAATATGGTTGTTTAGATATTTAATTAAGCCGTATTTAATTCCAATTTCTTGGTGAACTATAGAGCATCGCGTTGTGCCTTTTCATATAACATCTCGTTGCTAGCCGTTCACATCCGCCTAAAGTATGCTTAATTGTTTCACCTTCTTTCCGACAATTTCTACATTTATCCGACATATTTAATAATGTATCTTCTGTAATTTCTTATTGTTGTTATAGCTTAATCTTGGATTGCTAATAAAAACCCTTCTGTTTCGGGAAATAATTATCAGCCATTTGGTCTTGATAAATATTTGTCCACATTTTTATTTTTTAATTTTATGAGAATTATCCTTGAAGTGCTTTTAAACTCAATGTTTCTTTGAAGTCTTATTATTATTATTATTATTATTAATCTTATACTGCATTTCTTACTTAATATTAGTATACTTATCTTTACTGCCATTTCTGTAGTTTCTTATATTATTAATATAGCAATTTATATCATGATATTATTTATGATTTGCAGTTAAAGTTTATTACTAAGGGACTGAGGGGGAATAAGTGACTAGTTCTTATGATTAGTTTTATGACTAGTTTTATAATTAATTGATATATTATTCTGTGAACATAGGGCAATATAGCTATCTAACTTATAATTTTAGAATTCCTGCAACATTGCCTTATGTATACAACAAACCTGTACTTTATATATTTAAAAGAGAAATATTATTATAAAGGCTGTTAACATCATTACTGTTCGTTGGTATTTCTAGTATTAAGGGGGTAGGAGTGCAAGTGCAAATGTAGCGCAAGCTAAATTAGACTTTACTTAAGTATTAATAAATATCACATGCGGAGATTTGAGAGGTGCATAGGTGTGAAAAGCTTGTCTGTACGACTGTTTATGGAATGTATGGATTGTAAGGGTGTATAACTGGGAGTATAATTGGGTCTATATTTGGCTGTGTAGATGTGGTACGTAAGTGAAAAATACTTTACTATAATGTATTGGTAATTGTGCTTTACATATTTTATACTGTTACTTAAATCTGTACACAATATTTAATATTTAATGAGATGAAATTTTGTAAACAACAGCCAATAATCAATAACCAGGTTGGTTTTTGTAATAAATAGTTATATAATAATATTCACCAGTGCTCGCGCAACAATGCGCATTTGTGGTAAACATATTTTAGTTACTCTCATATTTAAGATTGTACATAATTGAATTGAATAAAATTGAATTGAATTTAATTTAATTTAAATTATTATTATTATTATTATTATTATTATTATTATTATTATTATTATTATTATTATTATTATTATTATTATTATTATTATTATTATTATTATTATTATAATAATAATAATATATGACATCACTTCCACTGTACAATTTCAAGACCATTAATATATATGTATAACTGTAATCATGAAATAAGCTACGAAAGTATTATGCACGGTTTACCCTTATTTACGGCTATGACGAAATAAAATCATAACCGAAACTGAATACGCTCAGGATATGATATATGTTCGGCATTGTGCAGAATTTCAAATTCATCGTAAGAGTGTGCATTTTCGGTTGTTACACCAAAAAACAATTTGTTAGACATTTAGGAACGATTTTCGAATCAAGCGAACTTATGGCTCTCGGAAGATGTGTCACATGCATGATACGTTATGACAAGATCGTTCTTCTCGATGCTGCTGGTCTAGCCTGTCTCTCGCTTCCGAATCATTTAACAAATCGAACCCAGGCGCGCATTTATCGTGACACACAAACGACTGCAACCGCAATATATTTCAACGGCCAACGGGAAAGCGACGACGCTATCTGAACTGCACACTCATCGAAAATTATTCTCGATAATCGACAGACTGAAACAGGAAACGAGCAAATAACTAACGTCGCGCTAAGGGTGCTCTACGAACAATGAAAGCTGCTGGAAGTGTCACGATATTTCACTGAATGGACGGAAATATCTTTATATTCGCAGGTGAAAATCAATGACCGATGATGAGCTTCGAAGGGCGGTTATTTATTTCGGTCAACATCAATCTTTAACGATCATCTCGATTATTGCATATATCGGAAGGAGCATTTAACGTGCGCGCCCCTCGCCGTTGCAGTGAAAAGCTGTGAAAAACTGTTCTCGAAGGCTTAAAGAACAGCGACAGAAAATGTTAAAATTGAATGTGTAAAATCGCGGCGGAAGTCGTGATTCGCTCTCTCTCGATAACTTTCCCAAGCAACGGCGAGCACCCTATTCAGCTACCTTAAATTTATGATGCAAGGCTTCCCCGAGTAGCAAAGCAAAAAATAATTTCTACTAAATCACGTCAGTACCGTTAGCAACAAAGTATTCGCCTTGCAGAAAGAAAAAATCTCAGTCTATTTAAATATATACGTCCTTCTCGTCTGGAGAAGGGACGAAATATTTCAAAGAAACAAAAAAAAACTTCGTTCCGACTAATAATATTCCGATAAATTTTACCGCGACGCCTTTAGCTCGTGTTTGCCGCCGAGAATGTTGCGGAAAATTGAAAAACATCGTGTCAGAGTTAAATGACGTCATCGAAATCTCTATGATAGGTAAGTTTTAACGTGAAACAGCATTGTGTAAATATCGCCCGGTTTTATTTTATTCACTTATTTGTAATCCTTTTTTTTTTTTTCGGGCGACTCTTCAACAACGTTGAATTAGATGAAAATTATACGAGGACGGATTAAGAGTGTAATTTAAATGATGAAATTAACATTTGCAGCGGTGTAAAGAAATTACTTCGATGCGAGATGTCTCCATCGAAATTTATTACCTACGAACGGAACGAAATCTCTCTATTGCAGGAAAACGAAATATGTAAAATAATCTTTTATTTCTACCGTAATTACATCTAGACTGAGCAAGTTCTTAAACATTGCTCCTCTCGCCGAATAATAATAATGTAAGTCGCGCAAAATATTAATTCGGCTACTTTTACCAAGTTTTTTACAAATGTGATAACGAAACTTTTCTCATCTTTTAGATATATACATAAGCTCGTATTTAATTTCCCCGATCATAACATAAAAATAATAATAATGGCAATATCGTTGCAATTTTCGATTGTGATCTAATTAAGGGGATGCGCTAATGCCGCATTTTTTTTTCTTTCTTTTTTTCATTTTTAACGGGCTCGTCAACCGAGGACCTTTATCAGCCAGAAACAATTGGAAAAGAAAAAAGGAAAGTTACATAATAATCCGACCACCAGATATCGTTAATAGGAAGTGGGTAACAATGACAGGAATATTAAGTGTAGAAGGAAAAAACAGTATGATATAACGAGCACGATAAGTTGCAGGAAGCCTAAGCCTAAGCAAATGAAAGTACACAGGCAAAAGCTCTACCACCGAAAGGGATTAACACTTAATAAACACGTGATCAGTGTCACAGTGACAACCACATCATTTGTGAATGAAGAGAAGAACAACATGGTGAAGAAGAATAAGAAGCGAAAGCGGCATAATGGAAACAACAACTCAGCTGCATCTTTATGAAACTGAACATTGGTTAAAGCAGAGAAATCCGAGTACTGCAATAGTTATATACGGTTTTTAGTTGTATTCGCGAGTGGTCTTTATTTTAATAGTTGATAACTTTTTTTGGTCTAGTCTAACAAACTTCCGACTCATTAGACGTGTAAACATTTGTATATTCATATGCTGTTGTTGTTGTTTTAAATTTCAGTAAATAAAATCAAAACGACTTTTTTGAGACTCATATTCGATAACAAATTAAGCTGGAAGCCACACATAGAAGATACGAAACGGAGGTGTACAAAAGCTCTTAATCTGTTAAAAATGCTACAAGGCAAGTCGTGGGGATCGGACAGAAGCTTGCTCTTACGTTTATACGGAACTCATGTCAGATCAATAATGGACTACCGTGCGATAGCATACACCACAGCAGCGGAAAGTACGCTTAAGAAGCTGAATACAGTTCAGAATAACGCACTCAGAATAAGCAGCGGGGCCGTTTTACACGAGTCCAATTATTAGTTTGCACATAGAAACAAACATGATGTCACTAAAACACCGTCGAATGTTATTGGCACTGAAATATTACGTGAAAATCAGCGGCAATAGGAGCCATATAAATTACTACAAAACGTTCCATCCGAATCAAGATCTATCGCGACAGAAATAAACCGTTCGGAGTTAGGTGTACTGACTACCTCAGTTACCTACATATCAATCGACTTACTGCCACTCCGTCCGAACCTATAAATCCGCCCTGGGATAATACAATACGGTCCGTAACAACACATGAAAAAGACTTACTAAAGGCAAAAAAACAGATAACGGTCGCAATCAAGGATAATGTCCAAAACATATGGGATAGGCAATTGAATAACAAGTTACGGCAAATAAAAGTTGAACTGGAACATTGGGAAACATCACACCGGGCAAACAGGCGAGAAGAGATTGTGTTAAGCAGAATCCGCATCGGCCACACAAAACTAACACACGGATCCTTGCTACAAAATGAACCTCCACCATCATGTGCACTTTGTATCACTCAAAGTCTGTCCATCGAACATGTCATCTCCGTATGTCCGAAACTCCAAAAGGAGCGCGAGGAAGCCTTTTTCATCCGCATGTACAAGAAGAATTACTGTCAAAGAGGCGCTTGGAAATGATGAAGCTGCAGTCCAAAGTACTTTTAGATTCCTAAAAGCTGTCAACCTATTTCGGAAGATATGATTTAGTTTACGTATGGCAGAATTATTTGTAATTATTATCTATAAATTGTAATGTACGGTAAACGCAAATGACCTAGAAGTCGAGCGTCTTTAAATAAATATATATATACATACACATAAATTTCAGTAATCATTCCTAATACTGTGAACATTATAACAGTGATCGAAAAGAGCTCCCCGGAAGTTTACATACGCGATTTTATAATTCGCTTCATTTTAAAAGTGTAATCAAACATTGTTTAACGTAGCTGCGAGCAAACGTTTATTTTAGTTTCGGTATATACCTTTTGAAATGAATGTAATAGAATACCAAAACTCTAGCACATTTAGGCGGGTTTCAGAAGTTATCTGAAAGTATGCACTTTCCAACGACGTGTGCGAACGTAAAAGATCTGATTTGTACTCGAAAACTCAATTGCCATTATCCTTTATATACGTTTTTACGGGGAATACATAACACTTAACGGAAAAAAGTTACTTAGTTATTTTCAAATGAAATATTCGGCCGATTTTAGAATTTCTATTAAGTGTACACATTAAAACCAAGTGTTTATCGGTTTTCTCATTTTTTTCCCCTCCTTCCTCCTTTTTACGCATACTATTAACTTCGAAATTTTAGCCAATTTGGTGTTTATTTCACATTTTTATAATATTCTTCCAACACTCAGTCTTGGTTGCAATTTATCTTTGCACGCCGCCATTCCGCCATCTTAACTAGATCGAGATATTTAATCGCTCTCTTCTCCGCCCCTTCCGGTTTCAATTTTCTTCGACTCTTTCACTCCCCGCAATGTGCCCATCTTGCTTGCGCAAATTGCTTTAAATCTGCACTCACTGGCGTCTTCGTCCGACTCCTAAATCTCGATGTTTCTTTCATTCTTTCTTTCACCCCTCCAGCCGTAATTTCAATTTTCTCTCGTTTTCTTTACGATCGCTTTACGATCTAGATGTATCTCTAGTCCCCGGTGTTGTCGAGACAATGCCACTAGCCGGTTAAAAGGTTCTTTTTGTAACGTGTTGAAGAAAAAAAAAGACAATTATCAATTCGGTCATTTTATGTGAGTTTGATATTACCAACAAAAACAAAATGTGCAAAATAAATATAATTTTTTTTTTTTTTTTTTTTTTTTTTCATGCTCAGTTACCCAGCGGCAGCATAAGCATTAGTCGATCGGAAAAACTGATTACTATAATTTGGAGTTCATTTCTTTCACATCCGAGATGTTAGTGGCGGAGTTATCTTCTGCTTCTGATATCTAATACTGTTTACTATAGCGCTGGATTTAGTTCGTTCGACGGCTGAGGTATTAACGACGATGTTATCTATCGCATCTGACGCCTAGGGCGTCACCGGCCCATGTTCTTTTGAGCCTCCTTGGCTGATCCCAGCGACTGATGTTCGATACCTCTGGATTTTGATTGAGTTGAAGAGCCTCATAAAAGTGTTTGTATTCTTTTAAGTATAAATCGTTTACGTATGGAACATCTAAGTCTGTATGTAGAGTGTGATTCGATGCATAGTACGGTGCGTCTACCAATTGCCTCAACGTTTTCGATTGGAACTGTTGAACCCTATTTAGGTTATTCTTCGCAGTGGCTCCATATACTTCTAATCCGTATCTCCAGACTGGCGCTATGACTGAAAGATAAACTAGCCTCTTGCATTTCAAATTAATTGTTAATTTTTTGCCTAATATGCTGTTGAGAGCCTTAGTTCTTGAAGCCATTTTTT
Organism: Icerya purchasi; assembly: GCA_039619475.1. Taxonomy (NCBI): domain Eukaryota; kingdom Metazoa; phylum Arthropoda; class Insecta; order Hemiptera; family Monophlebidae; genus Icerya; species Icerya purchasi. The sequence goes on along the minus strand of CM077115.1, from coordinate 73,653,328 downwards.
GCCGGATGAACGATATATGGCTTCTCCATGTAAGTCTTCGATCTAATATCATACACCCAGGTATTTAATGTGATTTTCTTGAATTATGCGCTGATTTTTTATTGTATTAGGGGCACAGTTTTGATTATTTAAAGTGAAAGTTACTTGTCTGGTTTTTTGGTGGTTTAGTTTAATCTTCCACTTAAGCGCCCACTACTGGATAACGGTTAAATGCTCTTCTGTTAACAAGGGGATGCGTACACTGGGTTTTTGTGCCGAGCAATCGTATATTAGCATTTCGAATATTTTAGAAAGCACACTTAAGAGGCTAATTATACGATGAAGGATATATTGGATTTTTTCCCGGTTTTAAGATCACCAAAATTATTGATCTTTTCCAAGTTTCAGGGTAATATCTAATTCTTAGAATCGTGTTAAATATATAAGTAATTAAAGTGATCGTTTTCGATGGGAGCATTTTAATTATTTCACCTGTTATTTTATCGAAACCTGGAGCCTTTTTGGCTCGCAGCATCTTAATTTTAGCCTGTACTTCTCTAGGTGATATAAGCTCTGTCGGCAGTGTGAGTTGAAAAGGGACCTCCATACGTCTCTCTATTAGTTTATCATGTGCGGAATCCTGTATATCATTGTGTGGTTTAAATATTTGTACCAAATGCTCAGCAAACGTTTGAGCTTTATCAGCATCAGTTTTGGTCCATTCCCCATTTGCTTTTTTGACCGGGTACTACTTTGGATGTTGTTTTAGAGGAAAGATTTTGTTGTTTTCCAAATAGAGTCATCTTGCGGACTTAATTGAGAAAAGAAGTTTTCATACCTATTATTCTTGTATATCTGTATATTTTTGCGTAATTCCCTTTGTAGTGAATTGTATAGTTGTTTACCAGTCAATGTTTTATTACGTTGCCAACTAGTACGTGCTTTTCTTGTCGCTTGTATTAACTTTCTAATTTCTACTGGAACATTAAAGTGTTTTTCCTTAATAGTTTTATACGCTGGAGTTTTAGTGGCTGTTTTACAGGCATCTTGTATGTTCTTAATTAATGTAGAAACCGCTCCATCCAGATCCTCATTAGTTTTTAATCTAATATTTAAGTCCGTAATCAGATCCATGTATTTCTTAAATTTCATCCAATCTGTATATTTGTTTAATAATGGTTTAGTTTTTTCATTTATTATTGGTTGTACTGAGAGGCATGTTAATAACGGAGTGTGATCTGAGCTTAGTTCAGGTACCGTTTTACAAGTGTTATATACATGATGTAGGTTTCTAGCGATGAAAAAATCAAGTGTGCTCGGCAATCTATTTGCGTGTGTTGGCCAGTAGGTTGGTTCGTTGGGACTTAAGATTTGAAGATTGTAATTTGATATTAAATTGTTTATCATTCTGCCTCGATGATTTGTTCGATTACAATTCCATCTTGGATGTTTGGCATTAAAGTCGCCACCTAGAATGACTCTAGGTCCCAAGCTAAAGATTAATTGCAGTAATCTTTCTTTAGGTAAGATAATATTAGGGTAACAATATATGCTGGCAATTACTAAGTCAAAATTTGAGGTTCTAATATTTACAGCTGAAATCTGATATGCATAAGTAGCTTCAGAATATACTTTAAGGTGATTTAAACTCGATCTTACTAGTACAGTTACGCCACCATGCGCTCTGCCATCAGGGTGTGTTGAGGGATAACTAGTATAACCTGATATTCTAAAGCTGTGTGAAGATGTCAAGTGCGTCTCACAAATGAGAGCAACATCTATTCTATGTCTATAAAGAAATAATTCAAGCTCTTGCTTCTTCTGAATAAGCCCACTGCAGTTCCATAGCATAATTAACAGTGAGTTATTTGTTATCATTACGGTTCCTTGTATGTTAAGTGTCATTAATTTAATTTGTCCAATAGTTTATTTAAAATACTAAAGAGCGGATTTATTAGTAGTTTGAAATCGTTCATTAATTTGTCCAACGCGCTAACCATGCGCATTGAGAGTTGCTCCATTATCTTAATGCTACTGCTTTCTACGCCAACATTACTATTACTAAAATTTTCGTTATTTACCTCCTTTCGCCTCTCATTAAACCAAGGATTTACTCTTCCCGCATTTTGTTCCAACGATGGGAAATTCTGCTGATTGAAGAGTAAATGATCGTTAGGTCGCTTACCTAGGAGCTCTACTTTTTCTTTATTTAGGCGCTTATATTCCGGACAACCTCTGTAGTTAGCCGGATGATCTCCCTGACAAAGCGCACATATTGGCTTAGCGCAATCTTCTTTGTTACAGTCTTTCGTGTTATGTCTATTGCCGCATTTAACGCAGCGGAAGGGTAAATTACAGTAATTTTGGGAGTGCCCGTACAGTTGACATCTCTTGCATTGAATAGGTTAACGTTTATTACGAATTTCTTGAACTTCGACTTTAGCATATATTAAACCAGTAAGAAAGAATATATCATCATTTTTAGGAGAAGGATTTAAGTCTTCATAATGCATCGGTAGCTGCTGTTTAGTTTTGGGATGAATTACGTTAACGATGTTGTGAACACTGAAACCCTTCCTTTCAATTTCGGATTTGATTTCAGTTAAGTCCGTAGATGGATGGAGGTTCCTTATTAGCACTCTAAATGGTTTATCTTCTGATAATTGATAAGTAAAGAAGGAATAGTTTTTACTTCGTAGCAGGTGAACAATTTTACGATAACTCTCGGCATTCTCCGGAGCAATCGTTACTCCAGTAATCGTTGATTTTAACGTAAATTTAATACCCGTATCTGTCGCTAAGTCATTGCGTAACATTCTGATATCTGTAATATTCTTCACTAAAACGGGGGGAACGGCTTTTTGTTTATTGGCGGGACTGTCGCTCTTTCTGCTTTTTTGAAAAAGAATCGGTAGCTGCGAGATTTTCACAGTGCGAGTTTATGTTGTTTCCACTGTTCTTTATAGCCGTATTCTCGTCGTTTAATTTAATGCTGTCATCAATCTGCATTTGATTATTTACTTTATTTACGTTATCCTCTTCTTCTCCATTTTCGTCCTCTACTGATAAAAATTCAAAAATATTACGCTTGACAATAGCCGGGGATGAATCTGACGAGGCAGAAGTATAGTACTTTCTTCTCTTTTTACCTTTAACTATGCTCCAATTGTTGTTGTCGGACAATTCTAAACGGATTGGATTAATTTTACTGTCATTATGCCGATGTCTTTGTTCCGGTTTGTTATCACCGCACAAATCAGCATTGTCAGAACGGTTAGGTTGGCTCATCTTATCAGTATTAGCCTTGGCAGTATCAATTACATTCTCCGCTTAACAACACCGCTATTACTAGCAACAGGCTGTGGTTGTACTGGGGCAGGTAGCGACATTATGGGTAGTATGTGTACGTGCTACGGAGCACACCGTAGCAAACGACGGCGGCACAGTGGCCGAAAATATCTGTCGATTTACGCGCGCCGATAACTAATCGATCACACAATTATAAGCACGATTTTAATCAGTCCAACGGAAAAAATAAATACACGGAAAGATCTTACCCGAGACCGGAAACCGGAACGCAGGAAACACACATCATACACACTTGTAAATATCAAAGTTATATTAAAAATAAAAAAATGCCGTTCAGTTGCCGATAACTTGATCTACACAATCATGGTAAAAAAAAAAGCTCTCTTTGTCACCCCATTAATTTCCAAAATTGGTTAGTATTTTTTTTAAATAAATTACAATTATTTCCTTTTGTCCATAATTTATTTGTATCAAATTGAAGAAGGCGCATATAAGTTTAATGTTAGTTTTACTATGAAAGGTCAAACTGTTATACGAGTTATATTATATACTCCTTGCAGAATATATACCTTTAGAAATTCTTTCATTAAAAATATAACTTATAAAAAGTAATTTTTAATTTACCGCTACTTTGTCTTTAAAAGTTCTGAACTGCTTCTGCGATTACGCGATATTTCACGGGATATTCCGTTTTCAATTTTTTAATTTCTCTTTTACCTTTTATCATCTTCAATGTTATTATATTCGCATTGCGTAAAAAGGGTATGCGCGCAAATCACTTAACGGTGCGACCAGCGGCTTAGTTTTTCAATTTCTTTTCGTCTAACTAAGAATTTATCATTATCTGATCGGTGGTACATCGAGTTTTCCACTATAACTGCACGATGATTCTATTGTCTTCGAAGTAGCTGATTAAAGATTATCGCAGCGGCCGCCGCTAAATGCTTTTATTCGTAATTAAATATAACTTTAAATTGTATTTAGTAGCAGTATAGGAAGCGTTGAAAAAATTAGCGTCGAAGCGGAATACATCGTTATGCACTTATTGAGCGACGAAAAATGCCTGTCAGATGCTTTTAGTGACGTTGCAAATAACAATTGAAAGAAAAAACGACCAAAAACGACCAAAAACGACAAAAAACGACAAAAATCGAAATGGCGAAAGTCGAGCAGAACTTTAACATTCGTTCTTAAACAAAAGGTACGAGGAGAATCGGCTACCGCCAGTGCTCTCTGTTTTAAATGTCGAGCTCGCATTAAGCGTGCTCAATCGAAATTTCTGTCGATTTCGATTACCATACCGTCGGCTAAAAGCGCAATTCGAATATTGCATTTCTTCTTTTTTCATCGCGTTAATGCTCGCTCAAAGCAAACACTGGACGACACATTCTCGTATTAATTAAAACGGCCTAGCTGGTTCCTAGCTGGTTCGCTGATAGCAGCCGATCTCTCTACAAACCCTGGCCAGCAGTGCTATCGAACATTGCGAACTTCTCGGCTTGACGACCTGCTGTTCGATCAGTTCAATGTTGCCTTCGAAATTATTCGGCACTTTCAGAAAAATAACCAGAGCTACACTTTGACAATAGTTCATTTACCATCAATCGCACAATATAGTGTACAAAGATGTGTAGAGCCCTGTATGTTTAAGCAAGACAATATAAAGAGAACGTACAACACAAAAAAGGAAACGCGTATAAATTTAATTCGTTTTCTAGAAAAATTTCCAACAGTTTTTTATATTTTCTCACGGCAAATATCGTGTTTATGGAAAACCCGCGAACTTTATTAGTTTAGGGCAATGCAACAAAAGAAGAAAAAAAATGTAACGCTGAATTATACCACAGGACGGTGATAAGGTCCGTTTTGAAATTCATCTGTAATGCCGAATACCTGAAAATTATAGTGCAAACAATAAAATTTTGCGATTTTCCCGAACTTCTCGAGAAAAATATAAGCTGCTTTATTCGAATTAAACGGATTGCAGTTTCATGTTTATTAATGGGATCGGGTCTATAAAATCCGCACTTAAATAATGTAACTTACTGTGAATATTATACTACAAAATGGCAATAAAAAAATTCTTTTCAAAGTAAGCTTTGGAATAGAAAACTATAGTACTAACTTGATCACTTTATCAGCTGTGGTTGTTGCATTAGCTATGGATGGTGTAAGCAGTAAAATTGGTCACATTTGTCGATGTCTATTTCAACAAAGAATTCCACTTAAATATAGTTTACAAATGTAAAGGTTAAAATGCTGGTTAAAATGCAAGCTGAAATATGGGTTAAAACTATAAGTTAAAAATACAGATAAAAAATGTGGATTTCTAAAAGTATGGATTAAACGTATGCATTAAAAAAAAACAGGTTAAAATACGCATTAAAAATATGGATTAAAAAATGTGGATTAAAAATACAAATTGAAAAATATGGATTAAAAATACAAGTTAAAAAATACGGATTAAAAAATGTGGATTAAAAATACAAATTAAACAATACGGACTAAAAAATGTGGATTAAAAATACAAATTAAAAAATACGGATTAAAAAATGTGGATTAAAAATGTCGGAAATGTGTAATAGAAAAGCGAGTTAGAAAAACAAAATTACATTTGGAAAAGAAGAATATGGGAGGGCACCTCGTGGGGGTGGAAATTAGAGAAAGTTTTTAAAAGTAGACAATTTTGGATGGAAAACTGGTCACGATGTTTTTCAAAGCCTAAATTTAGTTTTGTAAAAAGTTTAACATTTTGCGGGATCATTTGCGAAAATAGGGCCAGACTTCTAATAGAATTTATATCTGATAGAAAGAAAAAAAAAGAACAACAGCAGCATTCCAGTTTATTTAATTTTGAAAAGGATCGTATTGTACGTGCCTAAATAGAAAAAGAAAAAAAAAAAAGAGAAACAATAGCCTCCTTATAAAAACAAATTTCACGATGTGTTCTCCTTATTTTTACATGTGCAGCAAGAAAACGTGAAATAACAGTAACTGAAAATGTGATAAAGGTAGGCAAATATAATTTGGATCAGAAAACAAAATGCAAAATAAAATGTGGTGTACCTCTACATCCTTTAGTGAACGATTTATTCGCAAATGAAGAGACGCAAGAGTTGGGAGTGGAGGAATCCAAAACTTATTTGGATGGTTTCCACCGCTGACCACATTAAATTTTTATATGTAAAATAAATGTAATAATAAAAAAAAAAAAAACAATACCACTACATCATTCTAGTTGATTAGTTGGAAAAATAATAAAAACTACAAACACAATAACAAAAACATCTTAAAAAAAACTTATAAACGAATATATTCCAGAATCAAATGATGATAAATTCCATCTTCAGCTAGAAAACGGAAAAGAATTTTAACAGAAATAAATTTGTATCGTTCGAATCCGAAGGAGTCGCCGGAATTATCATCTGTCTGCAGTTAGAAATAAAAGAAATAATAATACAAATGAACCCAAAATATATCTGAAAGTTGTGATTTAGGTCTGACTCAAATCACAAAATTTACATTCATCCTTTCTTCAACTTTTTTTTTTTTTTCGCATTAACCAAAGATGATAGGTGAAATAATTTTTCCTGAAAGAATTGACTCATCTACTACTATTTTAATACATATAATATTGCACATCTGTTTTCCAAGTCAACGTGATTTACATCCGAGATCCTACATTTTTTTAATTTTGTTATACTGACACTTTTTGGCTTTAATATTTAGCTGAAGGTAGATGAATTAGATCTCTTTTTAATTTAAAATATAGCTGAATTAATCTTTATTCACATTTTTTCTTTTTTCTAGCTAAATCTTACAGAAAGCATTCCAGGAAATGTGTTATTCATTTACGTTTAGTTAATTACGTTTGTAATTTTCATTATTTCAGAAAAACAAGATATATTGACCTACGGGAATTTTTTTTTTTTTGTAATTCGGATATCCGAGTCGTGAATTGATTTACAATCCGAATGATGGAATTTAAATCGTGAACATGGCGATTTTTTTAATAAAACACGGTGATAAACAATTTGCTGAAAATTGCGCACTAACTTACGGTCGAATAAATATGTAATTCTTCACGAGTAATGAAAAAAAAAACGACGTTTCGATAAGTCAAACCAAAGAGTTATGTAAAATGTTCAAAAAATTAACATGTTCAGAATATATCTAATTATTTCCGGTAAACAATATAACAGCCGATAATTGTTTGTAATAATTATATAAATAATTAAATTTCAAGTTGATTCGAAAAAATCTTAACAGAGGAAAAATGTATTTTATAATAGGAGTTACAACATGGGACGCCAAGGAGAAGACCCAACTGGTAAATAACGCGTATCTCTATATTTGTGATAGTTATAAAGGGGTTCATAACACGTTGTAATAATTTCAATCCTTTTTGGGTCAAGTTACAAAAATGACGGTTTTAACTTTTTCATCAAAACAGAGGCTAGTAATTTTTCTTAAATCAAAAACGCGTATCCTGCAATTACATTTAATAACCAAACCGGAAGGGTCAAAATGTAATTTTACCAGCGTAATTCAGAGAAAAGCGTGTGTTATCATTTGTCCGAGACCCCGCATACAGAACATTTAATTTTCTCCGGTGACTATAAAGTTTCTAGTGTTGAACGAAAACTTAGATCGAATTTCGTAGAGGAAGCTTCAGCGTCTTCGAAAAAAAAAAAAAGAAGAGAAGCTTAGACGAGGTGGTGATATTCCCAATTTTCCATATAACTATGCCGAATCAGCCCCCCCTCCTATCTCTACATTTTGGGCTATCGAATAAAAAAAATTCGCACCAAATTACAGCTTTCAATCTGAAATATTTTCCAAATTATTTAAAAGAACCTCATTTTTATTTTTTCAATAGTAAAAATTAACGAATGATGATTCTTTTTTTTTTTCAAGTACTAGGAAGTAACAGACGTGAAAATAAAATAGAGAAAAAAAGTTATGTCAGTATCCGCGTAATATTCGCTTTGCATGAATATCGTGTATTTACATATATTCATCGTGAGATCGCCCTCAGTTCTGTTCATAGCTGTCATCAAATGTTGTTGCTGATTGCCACCGGATAATTTAAAATGACTTCAAATATTAATTATATCAATTCATTTGAATATTTTCTCATAAGAAACCAAAAAATTAAACCGATAAATTGAAATTTTTCCAAAGAAAATCGGTTTTTCACTTTTTTTTACAATGTTAAATCGAACATTTTCTAAAAATTCCCAAGTATAGCGTAAACATTTTTTGTGATTTTAGCATATCTATTACCATATCTGTAAGAGGAATGAGCTACTTATTTGCCGATAGCAGGTCTGAAGGAGGACGGTTTAAAAAAGCATATTTTAATTTCGTTTTAAAGGAACTCGGGTTTACATTTGAGAATTCGAAAAATATTTTATTTGCACGTTTTCCCTATAGCGCTTAAAACAAAAAAATATCATCATTAGTTTTAGTTTTCATTTTTACTAATAAAAAATAGAAAAAAAAAAATAAGGTTTTTTTAAAATAATTTGGAAAATATTCGAGACTAAAAGCTGAAAATTTGCGCGAATTTTTTGTATTTGATACCGCAAAATGACCCCCCCCCGACGTGTCGACAGAAAATGCTGTGGGAGCGCAGATTCAACATGCTTATCTCCGACTATACACTTTAATGTCTTATTACAATTGAGAAACGTCATTAAATGTGTTTTGTTGAAAGGTGTTTCTTTTTTTTTTTTTTTTTTTAGTTTCGCCATGTGTATCTAAAGACGCTAAATGCTACTATCGAGTTTGGCATGAAAGACAATTTTAACGTATGAAAGACAATTTTGACTGTAGCTGTCGGATAGTGTACGGGGGGGACGGATATTCAAGAGTTTCCTCTAGGATATGTAAATTTCTTTGATTGCGGAACTTTGACCATTCGATAATTACATTGCAGGTGTCACATGTAGATGTTTGTTTAGGATGCAGCCATGTGTTAAGGCGGGGTGGCCTGTTCTTAAGCGGAAAATTATCGTTTCGTATGTTTTTTGAATTTTCTGATTGAAGTTTTCCCCGCAACGACTGTTTTTCTAATTGGCCTTAATTTATTTGTTTCTGGAACTAGATCCTAGATTTGTTGGGAAGCTTTTTGTACCAATGATTTACCCGCTTTTTTTTTTTTTTTTTAGATCGGCTAAATTGGAAGATTCAGTTTTGGGAAAATAGTTCTGCGTACGGCACTGTTTTGCGTATCATTTCAAACATTTACAATTTTTTTTTTGATGTTTTGAAGTGGAAATTAAATTCACCTGTTAACGGTAATTATTTACATATAGTTTTCCTTTTTTGTTTTTTTTTTTTTTTTTTTATTGGCGATTAACGAAAGCTCGATTGAACATTTGTGAGTAGTAGTACATTTACAGCAGAGCACTAAATAGTGCGAAAAATTTACGCAAGCCATGAAAAATTAACTAAGCATGAACAGAGTTATTCTTTTAAAGCGTGCACGATGCTTGATACTCCTTCGAGGGGTAGTATTCTAAATATGATGATACGTCGAAAATATTTCAGTACGAAGTTACTTGCTTACATTAACGTGATCGGGGAGCAGTGAATGCATTAAAATTCCAATGAAAACTGGGCCGTTCCAGATGTTCGGCAGATCCGTGTTACGCAGAACGGTTAAAATCCCTAAAAAGAATAAAGTCTTTCAGGATGTATTGAAGTCACTCGGGAGAGATTTTAATTTCCAAATATAAATGAATTTGCAACTTGTTGCAGAAAATATTTTTGAAACCTGGCTTACGTAGTTTAAGTAAAAAGTGGGGAACAGCATAAACTGATGAAACTATTGATTAATCTATCGAGTTTAACGGATCGTCGAAAGAACATAGGAATAATAATGAATTAAATGACTACGTTAGTTTCTAAACAGCGAAATTAATTCTTGAAGTTAACGGAAGAAATAGATATTTACGTAATAATACGAACAATTACGGAAGAAAAAAAAAAACAAAAATAAAAACGCCAATGAAACGTAATTTGTAATCACTCTCGGTACCTCTTGTTGAAGCACAGTTGCAGCAACAGGTGTTATTTACATGTGCATATCAGTCGTGATACGCTTATATTACTGCATTTTTCTTGTTTCTCGTTTCTCTTAGTAATTGGCAAACGTTGAGACCCCTGCTTTAGGCACCCTTACCTCGATCACGTGAATGCTCCTAGTACTTTCTTTATTCTATTTTACATTTTTATTATTAAGAAGGAAAAATACAAAAAAAAAAAAAAAAAAAACAAAAAAAAATGTACTACTTATTAATTATTAAAAAGAAATGAACTCGGTATAAATGTTAGAAAACAATCGACAAAAAGGGCGAGAGAATACATGTCATATATGTCTAGGGTTTTTTATGTAGTTTTTTAAAAATACTTACGAGGGTAAATAACACGGTACACGAGAAAGGTAATTCGGTTTCAGGTTTACTTCGAAACTTGACTCACCCAGGCTTTTGTAATTTTACCACTTCAAGTGATTATTATTTACGGAACTCCGCGAGAAAATCCTCCTTTTACGTACGGTTCGTAGAGTTTTATTTAACTTTATTTTTACGGGCTTTTTTATCGTAATTATGACGGAAACAGAAATGTAAACAACAGCTAATAGCAATAATGAAAAATTACAGACATATCTAAATTAACATATTCTAGAAACGCATTTTTGACAAAAGTTCTCTACTTTAGAAAAGAAAAAAAGCAAATAGAATATTCAATAAAACATTTCCAGCATATATTTTATTTAATGTTCGCTTTTCTGAATGTACTATTATTATCTGAATGTACTATTATTATCTGAATGTACTATTATTATCTGAATGTACTATTATTATCTGAATGTACTATTATTATCTGAATGTACTATTTTATTATCTGAATGTACTATTATTATCTGAATGTACTAATTATTATCTGAATGTACTAATTATTATCTGAATGTACTATTATTATCTGAATGTACTATTATTATCTGAATGTACTATTATTATCTGAATGTACTATTTTATTATCTGAATGTACTATTATTATCTGAATGTACTAATTATTATCTGAATGTACTAATTATTATCTGAATGTACTATTATTATCTGAATGTACTATTATTAACTAATTAACAAACAGAACATGTATACAACAAATAATAACTTACGCCAGAGGAAGTAATGATAATGAAAATAATACCACGCGCAATGACGAAAAGAAAATGATGAAACCTGCGGATTCTACCAATTATTTTCTAGCATTCTGAATAAAGAAAAAAACGACATGAAAACTGCATAAAAAACTGCTCCCTACCAAAAAAACATATTCAGTTTAAATGTGTGTGTAACAATTCTTCTTTTCTACGTTGCACCCCGTTAATTTTTGATACTTTTATTTCTCGTACACAATCGCCGATAGTTTAGATTGTCCAAAAAAATAGTATTGGACACAAATGTTTATGCTTCTTTTTTCAAAAAAATAAAAAAAAAAAAAAAAAAAAAACGAAAAGAAATACAACCCTTGTAAATTGCTTTAATGAACGAAAAGAATTTTATCTCCCCACTGACTATTAATAGTTAACGTTTTAGCGAGCAAAGCTCTGATACTTTTTTAATACATTATAATAACTTTTGCCGGTTTTTTCAAACCCGCGTTGTTACATTTCCTGATAAATTCCATTTTCTCGGTTATGACTCTTACGAAATCAGAACACTGCCTGTTTTGTGAAAAAAGAGATAAAAAATTATTAAAAAAAAAAAACCCAAACCAAAAAAAAAAAAAAAAAGCGAACTATAATTTTCGTAACAAAAACGCGTACAGGCGATCAATGCGAGAAACTATCGAAATCGGTAGCCCTGTAAAGGGCTGTTTCTATTAGAAATATGGCGAATCAAAAAAGGTAAAATTAAAAAAGAATCGAAAAGGTAGGAAAACACGGAAACGGACAAATCAGGAACCAACTCAAAAAACAAAATAATTAAAACAGGAAAAATAAATAACGAAAATAGGCAATTATTAAAACGGACGAAACTTTGAGACGACAAACGATGTTTTACAACGAACAGCCATATTTTATATAACAGGCAGCATTAATCACAGATAAGGAAAATACAAAGGAAACGTACCTGTCGACTATTATTGATGAATGAAAGCGATCGGTAATTAAGCCATGACGGAAATAATAACTGAACCGAATTAAAAATGCAAAACTACATTTAACACTGCCTTATCATTTGAAATAGGACCATTCGCGCGAATATTCGGCAATGCATACGAGTCGGCGAAAAAGGAATATCTAATATCAGATACGCTGATGATTGATGATATCAGAAAGCCTCGCCGGACTACAAGAAATGCTTACGCGGGTTCATGAGGTTAAAATAAACGCGTCCGAAACAAAATGGATGGTGGTGGACAAATGTAAGCGAGACACTAATACGTCTACAGGCAATATACATATCGGCTCGGAATTGAAAGGGTGTCAAGATTTCAGTATCTGGGCACCTGGTTCTGTGAAGAAACCGACCAAAACATTAAGATTAGAACCGGAATAGAGAAAGCTAGAACAGAATTCCGCACAATGAAGAATTTATTTACACGAATACAGTCATGAGACTGGTTAGATGTTACGTATTCACGCTATTGCTATATGGAGTTGAAAAAGCTGGACACTTACAATGGTATTGGAGAAAATAATCCGGGCCTTCGAAATGTTTGTATATCGGCGCATATTAAAAATCCCATGGGCAGAAAATCGGGAAGTCTTAACCAGAATGCCAAAAGAAAGAGAATTATCGCTGACTATCCGAGAGCGTAAACTTAATTACTACGGCCACATTCATCGTAATGGAAAAAAAAAAAACGTTTGCTTCAACTGGAGTAGCGGGGAGCAGATTTACTCCGATGGCGCCGATGTTCACAAGAAGATTTCAGTAATACTGCCATTGATAAAGTGAGTATGGCCCTACTGATCGCCAAACTTCGGTCGGAGACGGTGGAAGCAAGAAGAAGATACGAATATCGAAAGATTATTACAACTTATTCACATTATCAGTTCAATAAAAGTTCTAAAATCCAATCTAAGTATACGGTTGATTTTATAAACGTATTCGTTATTATTAAATTTGTATTTCATCGAACGATCGATGAAACTGTTAGACATACATTCGGGAACGAAAAGATAGTGAACATTCACGACTTAATGTTAACGGTGAAATTAGGTGAATAAAAATCTATCTTGGAATTGGGCAAATCAATTTTGAGCGGTTTTTTCTTTTCTTTTTTATCTTTTTATTTTAATTTTAAGGGCAAGCGCGATACCTGTGGTTTAATACGAAACCTTCTCAGAGACCACAATCTATGTCGTGTCGTTCGAATATGGTGTACACGTTCGCTACAGAGAAATTGTTGTCCGGAAGAAATTTCGATTACTCTGTTAGGGGAAAATTCCAAAATTGATTTCAGGACGTTGCGCTTTTTTTAATATTCGCAAAACACGGTTTTGGCAAGACTAAAACTGAAATTGCGAATCTTGCGGTAGTAATCTTGTCCAGAATAGGTCGGATACACCTATCATCGACCAGTCGAAACGTTCGAATGGCGTATTATTAGTAATTCTTTTTTTTGTCGGTTCATCATTAGACAGTTTGCCGGAAACGTGAAATTTTAAAGTCTTTTGAGGACACGTTGCGGTCGGTTATGTCGTCTAAAATCGATTATTTCTGAATGAACCTCAAAAGAAAAAAGTAGAAAAAGGCGTTGTTACGAACTTAAAACTCTTCTGCGATGTCACGCTGTTATTAAAATGCGAATAATTCTATTACCGAATGACGCAGATAATTCCGTATTAAAATAGGTGTAACAGGGAGTCGAACACTTTTTTTTCTGCTATAAAAATCGTACGGAATCTAATTTTATAGATTATAGTGGTATTCAAACACCAGTATTTCGACTTGCAAGCGAATAATACATACGTAGTTTGCACTTAAGAAAATATTTATTTTAAATAATAAAATTCCGATACTTTTTTTTTCACTATCGATTCCAAAGCTGTAGGGAAAAAGTTTCAGTAACTGCTGCGTTGACAAATTAGAAGAAAAAAAATTTTATCGGTGACAAACCGATAGAAGAGTGTACGAAATTCAAAGAAAAAATGCTTACGTTAACTTTCGACTAGCGAGATTACTACCAGAGTTTGTGGTAGTTTTATAAATGAAGCGGTTACAGCTGAAAATGGGAATGTAATGTTTTTTAGCCGAACTTGCAAGAGAGCTTTTTGAACTTATTTGAAATCGACCTGGAAAAGTATATATATGTATATACGTTTTATTTATTGAAAAATCGTCGAAAATGGGAAATCACTACATTCGTGAGAATGATGTTAGTGTTACGAAAGTTTAGCAATTTTTTTTTTTTTTTTTTTTTATCATTTCGATTAAAAAATTTCTGACGAAAAAATAAAACAGAAAGAAAAAAAAAAAACAAACAACATACGGACACAAACTTCTAACTCGGCGGCAGAATTTACGACCTCGGCGATTCGTTAGTGTAATTTTAATAATCGCCGTTTTCGGAATTATCAAAAATTTTATCGAGACTTACCGTTCGGAGCCAACAGCGCAAATAACACCGCTACGACGAATTTCCACATCGCCCGGACTGCTAATGAAAACGAATCTCAAGTATTCATATCCCGGTTTATGTCGCAGGTTTTCCCCGCTACAATGCGAGTCTTTGATATACTAGTTGACGAAAATTTTTCACCGCTGAACAACAAACCTCTTCGCTGCGATGGAAATATTTCAACAAATTTAATTAATAAATTTTAAGAGGTAAGGAGGGGAAAAAAAATAGAAAAAATCGGGGGGTTTTTCGTAATTTATCGGCAATTTACGCGTTTCTTAAAATTAATTTTACACCCGTATACATTACACCGGGGGTTCACGAAACCGAGAATATTAATGCAAAAAAGGAAACAACAACAGCGAACCGAAATCGAATTTTCCTTTCGTCGCGAATGCCGAATTTTCCGGAAACGCAAATTTTCACGATCGTCGTGCTGCGAAAGAATGATGCGAGAAAACACGACAAACGAGCGTGCCGTTAATAGCAAGTTTTCTGCGGATCTGTTGATGATTTGAAAACGAGAAGACTCGTTCGGTGAATTTTCAGAGAATTTCCCGAAAACGTCACTGGCAACGCGCATGCGCCAGCTTCGGCGCCAGTACTTGCACGGAAAAGCCCTCTTCAAAAGATGAAGCAGAAGATGTAAACGCACAATTTTCCACCACACACAACACAATGACAAGTCAATCAAATGTCGAACAACCTAGGACAATTTTTTCCGAAAGATACTTTCCCGAAGCTAAAAGATAAATCTCCGCTAACGGCAGCACGACTGCGCAACGAACTATCCGAGCACATATCTATTATATATTTTTCGTAACGGCATAGTCCGCCAATTTACGACATGATTTGTGTTTTTCAAATGTAACGTAATTACGCGCAACGGTAAATATACAGACCTCGTCAACAAAAATCGTAATACAAAATGAAAATTGACGACGACCTCTGTAGTTGGTCGCTGCTACAGAAATTTACCGTTGTAATTTCTAATGTGATTATACGATAGAAAAATTAGTCATTTGTAATTTGTTTCCGATGATGGTCAAATTTGCAAACCTTAATCGAGGACAAGCTACATTATTATAACAGCAGAAAGGTAAAAAGGGGGAAATTCTATCATTAGAAATAATTTTCAGATACAACTATGTAGAAACCGCGAGATACATCTTTTTCAGGGTTCCTTTCCATACTCGATTACCATTTTTTTTTTTTTTTTTTTTTTTGGAAATGACTAAAACTATTTGTTTCATGTTCATATTATTTACATGAGACTATTTTGCTGAACAAAACCTTTATTGGACGACTGATGATAGTTTTGTTATCACGAAGGACTAGTTCGAAACTAGTCAGTGCCGATTTTTATTGTTCTACCATTTAATTTTTTTTTTTTTTGGGCTTGTTAACCAAGGACCTTTACCCAGAAAAAAAGGGTAAGGAAAGAAGTCGGTTATATTTTGATCCGATCAGAAATTTTATCTAAAAAGGAACAAATAGCAGGAATAATTAATTTGGGAAAAAAACGACAGGATATAGGAAGCACAATAAGGAGTAGGAAGTGCAAGCTTCAGCAAATAAGAATATACAAGGCAGAACGCTCCACAGAAAAAGATAAACACTGTGGAAGAACACATGATCGGCGTCGCAGATAACTGCATTATCCGGATGATGGAGAGGACAGTGTGGAGAAGAAATCAAGGGAAAACGAAATTTAGATAATGGCAGCAAAGAATGGCCAAAGCGCATGCGAACAATGGAAACAACATCAGAATATCGAAGAAGAGAGGGATGCAAAAGAGACCATGAATATGCAGGAAGAGTAATTTAACTGGCAGATATGAAATGAATAATTATTAGAAAAGGAGGAAACATAGGTGTCCGACCGTCTTTAATTAGAATACATGTTGATTGTTTTTTCGTGTTTATTTAATTCAGGAAAATAAGACTAATACCATCCGCTGCACACCTTGTACGGCTACATATTTCTAATGCCCCAATAATATCAGGCGCAGTAAAAACCAACTCCGTTTCGATTTTCTTTCCAAGTATTTGTAATCTTGTCCAAGAAATTTTACACTCCGTACAATTTAAACAACGAAATAATAATAATATCAATAAGAAGTAATAAGAATTATTATTACTACTCGTATTATACATATTCTATCTATGCGGAAATTTTCGCCAATAGTAGTTATCAGCAATAAAAATTCTTAAATGGTACTCAGAAAGTTTTTATAAAATTATAAATAAAACAAATAAACTTAACTATATACGGATTTATCAAATTTATACTATATGTTCATTAAATCAAATAAATCACACACACACACGCACACACATACTGTGTAAATTAACTTTTTGTTTTTTTTTGTTTGTTGTTTTTTTTTAGGGGTTGTCAACCGGGGATCTTTACTCAGAAACAATTAGAAAAGGAAGGAGTCAATTATATCTTTATACGATATCAAATGTTGTTAGAAGGAAGTAATCAATATAATGGGAATAATGTGTGGAGAGGAAAAAGATATAGAACATAAGAGGCGAAATATGGAGCAGAAAGACCGAGTATCAATAAAATGGAATAGAAAGCAGAGAACTCAGCAGAAAGAAATCAACACTTAATAAACACATGATCCGTATCGTAAACATGGTCTTCGTTCGACTGGAAAGGACGATATGGAGAGGAAACCAACGAAAAACGAAAACGTGAGGAAGATAATAAAGTATGGCTTAATAGCGCAGACAAATAACGAAGACAACAACAGAGCGACGCAGTGAAGGAAACAAAGAGAACCATAGGTTAACAGGAAGACTAGATTGAACAGACAGATTAAATGAATGATTATTAGAGATGATGGTAGAAATCGGCGAAATTAACATGTAATTCCAACACAATACACACACACACAAACTTTAACACTTAATTACTTAACAACATAGACACGTGCAATAAATAATATAAAAATATTAAATAAAGGTTAGAATACAGGACAAAAAAAAAAGGAATAAAAATAAAAGTTGATGAATTTATATCTAACACTTTATATTTGCCAATGCGGTTGAGATAACAGGTATGATGATGATGGTTAGTGTAAGCTATGGGCTTATAAGAGGTATTGTTAGACCGATATGTAAAAAATGAGTGCAAAATCAATTTGAAAACTACCGTCCAATAACGAAAACATATGTAATAGCTAAAATTTTAGAACACTATATTGATAAACATTTAAGAAATTATGTGGAAAAAAACAACCTACTTTATGAATATCAACACGGTTTTAGAGATTAAAAAAATCCACGATAACATTACTGAGAACGATTGTAGACAAATGCAGGACTATCGATGGGGAACCAGTTTTTAATTACATTTATTGAGCTATCCGAAGCGTTTGATTTAGTTGACCATGAATTATTGATCAAGGACCTAGAAAATCTGGGCATTAAAAATAATCAACTTAAGTGGTTCAGGAATTACATAACAAATAGGAAATACATGGTCAAAATCGCAGGGAATATAAGTAATGAAAAAACTATTCAACACGGCATAGGTCAGTGTACCATATTGGCCCCTATGCCTTTTCTCATTTACACCAACTCGTTACACAGCATATTAAAAATGCAAAGGTATACGTTTTATCTGATGATATTGCTTTATTAATCGAGCACAAAAATTTAGAGGTCGCGGAAAAATGATTACAAGAGGATGTGGATAATTTGAGTAAATGGGCACATGATAGGAGGTTATGTATAAATATAAATATAAATTACTGCACGTTCGGAACAGCACTAAACATATGTTACACGATCCGCGAATTACCCTTCATAATAATGATAGCATGAACTTCATATAAACAACAATAATCATTTTGTTGTTGTCCATCGCTTGAGAACGTAGAAAATTTTAAATAACTAGGTATATATATATACACACACACACACACATATATATATATATATATATATATATATATATATATATATATATGGATAAATCCTTGAACTGGAAAAAGCACATCCAAAGTTTAAACTCGAAAATAAGACAGACAATTCAAGCTTTATATAAAATAAAGCAGGTACTATCTAACACTACGTTTATACTATAATTCAATAATAATGTCCAGAATATTATATAGAATTCAAATATGGGGCGAGGCTAAGAAAACAGAAACAAAATAAGTAAAATACAGAAGAGGTGTTTGAAACTTATACTTCTTCCCTGGAAGTAAAACGACTTTAGACCAATTATGTGTGAAAGGAAAATGATGAAATGTCCCCTAAGATACGTATTATTTCTATTATAGATTACTAGAATTTAATGACAATAATATAAAATTAACATCTAGGAAAAGATTAACAAGAAACTAAAGCAATACATATTACACATCTATCGCCACGTTGTAAATCTACGAATTGATAACATTGATGACTCAGTTTTAATTAATCTAAATAAGTACAATCCCTAATCATATACTAGAGGGAAAAAATTTGGAAAAAGGAGGTGCAAAAATGGTTGAAGGAATGGTGCAAAGATTGAAAAACAAGTTACGTCCTATAATCTCGCTACTCTTTGATGGTTCTTTTTTTTCGGTTTGTTGGTTTGACTTTGTTGTGTCCTTCTTAGATTTTAAGTTCGATCATGTTTTTCGATTTTAAATATTAAGCTGTCTGCATGTACTGGTGTACAGATGCGTATTACGCGCCATGTTATGTAATCATATGTATATATGTACTATTACTTAAATATAATGCTAGGTTTATTAATATTGTTAGTTACGAAATAAGTTAAGATAGTTGTAATTGTTGTACTTTGTATCTTTTTTAATAAATGTCGATAAAAGTGTTGGGAACTCACACAACGGGCATATTTGCCCTGTGAGATCCACAACATATTTTTAAAATAAAAAAAAAAGCTTTCTGAGACGTTAAGCATTAAAATAAAAGAATTTTTATAATTTGGTAGAATTTTTCTAGTGACACAAGAACTTTTCGGCATTTTTTGTAATTATTCAACCTCTTTTTTAATAATGCTGGTAAAGAATTAAAGAGAAAAGAGGGGCCGAGTAAATAGATTGATTTCGAATATGATCTTTTTTTTAATAATCGGCGAAACTAAGCAATAATAATAGTATCAACTTTAATGTATAAATTGCGTGAAACTTTTCAGAAATTACAAGTATAGGGAAGCTTTCAAATAATAATCCATGAAAGAAAACAAGCATGAAATGGAACGTTATTAATAACACTGGTCTGCAACGAAATTCTCTTTTAAATAAAAATATGATGAATATGTGAGGAGTTTAACGTGCTGAATCCAGATTTGCTTTCCATTTTTTTCTATCACGTATATATTTATTTAAAATGTGCTTTTTTAATAGCTCAAAATTATATACATATTTTGTCTGTCGTTCTTGCATTAACGGTGCTCTATTCAATTTAGATCGTATTTGTACACACAAAAACGACACTCGTGTTGATAGAAAGAGAGAGAACGATATCAGCTGACGGGGTTTTAACACTTCAGTCAATCGAGTATTTCCTCTACTTCTTCATCATTATATATACAGAGTTAACAGCGTGTCTTCTTCCGCAATCTGATTTGAATCACGATTTAGGACTCTCAAAATCTAATGCTCAACTTCTCGGATCAAGATTACAACAATGGAATTTGTTAGATAAAAATAGGAAGGTCTCATATTTTCGTAACAGACAAGAAGATTTTATGAATTATTTCATTGGTATTTTGTAACGATGCTAAAGGAATTCTGCAAGAAATGGGTTTTCCTGAAGGATTGGAGGCGACTTTTTATTAATTCGTCCAAAATCAGTTTAAAAGCTCTCTGTATTACTTCAATCCTTCAATTACCCTCGCACATGCAACAAACATGAAAGAAATTTACGGAAATATAAAGTTGTTATTGGAAAAAATTCAATATTCACAGTACACGTAGAACATCCTAAAAGTTTTAGCAATGTTAACTGGATTGCAAAGGAGGATACACAAAATTCTGTTGTTTTTTATGCGAGTGAGACAGTCGCGCAAGATATAAGCACTACGTAGTAGTGAAAAATTGGCCAAAAAAAGCGTGTTTGATGCCTGGAGTAACGAATGTAAAAGAAAAACGTTTAGTTTAAAGTGAAAACATTTTTTTTTTTTACCGCCACTCCATGTAAAGTTGGGTCTCATGAAAAGTTTTGTAAAAGCCATGAACAGAGATAGTGAAGGCTTTCAATAGCTCAAAACCAAATTTCCTCGAATCAGCAACGCGAAATTGAAAGAATGAGAATCTTTGTAGGTCCCCAAATACAAGAGCTTATGAAGGACTCAAATTTTATAAGTACGTTGAATAAAACTGAAAAAAAAGCATGGACCGCTTTCGTAGAATAGTGTGTCATAATTGTCTTCGAAACAAAAAAAAAAGATAAAAACTACCAGGAAATCATCCAAGAACTTCTTTCTGCGTCTGAAATACAACATGTCCCTTAAAATTCATTTTTTAGACTCTTACTTAGATTCCTTCCCCGCAAATCTTGGAGTAGCATCAGATGAACATGGTGAAAGTTTGCATCAAGGCATATTGCACATAGAGAGGCGCTACAACGAGAAATGGTCAGAAGCAATGCTTGCCGATTTCTGTTGGTCGATTCGTCACGAAACTCCAACAGAAAATATGAAAAGGAAGAAACCTACAAAGTAAAATACTACTAACAGCAAGTAATTAGATTATTTAATTGATCTTTTTTGTAACAAATTTTATCTAATATCGTATCGGTTATAAAATATGTAATTTAAATTCGAAGCCAATAAAAAAAGAAAAAAAGAGTTTTATTGAAATATTCCATTAAAAAAAAATGTATACGGGATTTGTAATTTTTTTTTGCTATATTTCTGTTCAGAAATATCAAATTTATGATAATTATGCATAAAAATCAGAAGGAGAAAAAAACATTTTTTTTTTTACAGGCCAGTGTAATACAAAAAAGGAGAAAAAATTATGAAATCACGGGAGTTGTAATAGAAATTTCCACGCACAAACAGTAAATCAATTTTTTTTTTTGGAAAAATTTGAAATTTACTCTTTCGTATCACAGAAAAATTGTCTCATTTTAAAGTTCGGAAAGTATGCGAGGCTCGTCGAGTTTTTTTTTTTTTTGTATACGTTTTATTTAATTATTAATTACTCGAGAACATATTTTGAAATGTATATATATATATATATATATATATATATATATATATATATATATATATATATATATAGAAGTTTCGTATCAATAACTACTTATTAGATCATAAGCCGAAGTGTAAGAGGAAGAATAAATAACATGCAACAACCATCATCGAACGCGTAGGACGATATTGCATGTTAATCGGTTTAACGATAAGTTCGAATTTGTTCAACGTCAGCTCGGGCTGGCTGCTGTTAAATCGCCATTGGTCAAAATGACAGGAAAATTAAATTAAGGGAGCGCGCGAACAGGTTCTCCTGCTAGGATACACTTGAATAATCGCTTTGCCGTCTTTTAAATTATCCGTGTGTGCACGAAATTCCGATGACATTCTCACACCAACGACAAGCCGTTAAACTCATTTCCGTTGTAATGCTTCAAGCTGTTCGGTATTCTGTGCCGAACGCGAACCTGCAAATTCCGCTTTTCCTACACTTTACGTTCGCGATAACGACCCCAACTGGTCGTAGCTTTTACTGACGACGGGTTCTTCTTTGTTCTCGATCATCGCGTAATTCGGTAATTTCAAATCGATCTAGTGTGATTTCCAGCGGAGACGGGCCACTTTCTCCAGCATGCCCGATTTTAAGGTTAATAAACAAAAAGTTAAACGTACACGACAACCATTTGACCGGTTAGAATGTTAACGAAAGCTCTCAATCTTGAGCGTCGTACACAATGTTTCATTTCCGATCTGTGTCATTCGCTCACTCCGTATGCAATAATTTACTCATTCCGGTTTAGAAATAGCCTGCTTCGATTTCGATCTTCGTTTCTTCTCGTACATATATATATATATATGTATGTTTATTCGCCAGCATCATCGACAGCTATGTTCCGTGATCTTATAGCCAGCATGGTAAAACGATAGGTAAAATGTCGTCAGTTTTCTTAGTAGGACTGTGCGGCACCAGGGTAGGGACGAAACACCTACGCCGAATTGCAAAAGCTGTCGGGAAACATTGTATTATTCGGTTCGTTTTGAAAAAGTTCCTTGTAAGTAAGTGAACGATTCCAGCGAGGTTTTTTTGGGAATTTAGAATATGAAAAAAGTTTTACACATAAGGAGCATCAATGGAGTCTTAATAAATAGCTGATCGGCAATTACTTGTGTTTTTCAAAATATAATATTAGCGTGTGCGAATGGAATAAAAAATAAGTGTGTATGTATGCGTGTGTGAGTGTATGAACAAATTTAAGTATCTCGGTTGTTTTGGTTTACACAGCGGTCTCGTCGGAATTAGAAATAAAAACTAGAATCGAAATAGCGCGTTTAACTTTCGAGAAACCTAAAGAATTTTTCGTATGGTCATGACATCGGCCTGGAATTACGATGGAAAATTTCGAGACACGTTATAGGCGGCGGAAAATAAAAGTCGAAACAAGCAAGACGGTAAGAGATATGGCTTTACAGACACGGAGGGTTACGATACCCAGTGGACAGTTAAAATCACGAAGTTACGACAAAGATCTCGAAAACTGATTAACGAAATTAAGAAAAATGAATTATCAACGCGCGGGTCACGAAACATGCAGTAGAAGATGTTTTCGTAATGTTAGCCGCGGAAGAACATCGTGGTTTTCCAATCAATTTTGGATGGATGTTGCCTAGGAAATTTGCATAGATCGCGGTGAAAGATGTGTACGCCAACCTGGAGACGACTCGAGAAGAAAAATTTAAACGATATTGAACGACCGGTTACGATGGGTGCTTTCTAAAGGGCGCACCATTCATGTCTGAGAACGCACTTATTCGTCACACCGTAAGATCATTGTCTACAACTCCACCGGGTGTCCTGTATGCGTACTCTTCTTGCCGAGAACTAATTAAATTTCACACGACGCTATATGTATTCGGAAATTATTGAGGTCGGTGCACCTGTGCAATTTGTGCCGTAAGCGGAAGTTAAACGCCTAACAAAAATATGACGATAAAATAGAGAGATAAAACGGTCTCGCTCTTCGTTACACTAGCGGATGAGCAGGAAATTCACGTGAAGTAAAAAATTACGTTGCTCACGGAAAATTTTTGTAAAAAGAAAACTTCAAAAGTCACGTAAAATCACGCGAAATACAGTTGAATCGCTTCGATGAGAGTAGAATCACACGCTGTATCGGATTTGCTTTGCCTCCTTCCTTCTTCCCTAAGTTTCGTTTGTTTCAAAACCCGTTCCGGTTGAGTTGAACGCGAAGCGAACATCGCGGGTCCAGCTCGCTAATTTCGATTCACTACTATACAACCAAAGTTAGCGATTTATGACGGCGGAACCTTCCGATAATTAAGTCGGCGCATGGTGTAAACAAACAAACGGGCATCTGCCGAAGAAAATGACGCAGTTCGGAGGAACACAGCACTGTGCGAATAATTCGCTGAGGACTATTATATCGACCACCCCGCACTCTTCACGCGAAATGACAATTTTCTATAAGTGCGTAGGAAGTGTAGGGAAAGTGGCGAAAAGTAGGGAAAAACCAAAAAAAAAAAAAAAAAGTAATTCCAATTGACTTTAGCGTCGCCTGTGAAAATCAAATTAACTCGGCATTAACAGTTTCGGAAAAGTTACGAGATATACTATAAATCCAGCGAGAACGATTATTATCGAAGATGAAATAAAATTAAATATAAAAACCGGAATTAAAACGATCGTATTATTCCGTTAATTTCCGACGCGAGATTCGGAAAATATTTTTATCGATCCGCGGCCGACTCAGCAGGGTCATCGAGAGTAGATCCGGGGTGGCGGTTTACAGAGAAGCGGCGCATTGTTTATAAAGTCGTTAATAGCCGTTTATTCGCGACATTTATAGCGAAGATTGCCGAACTTAACGATCGACTGCTGCGGTGCTGTAAACCAATTAGAAGTTGCCCGAGACTTTCTTTAAAACATACCCTAATTTCCGCTAATTTCAAACGCGATGCCTTAGTACGTAATAAACTTCCGTCTCGCTCTTAACGGTGCTGCTGCTCACATTCACCAACGGCCTACATACATTCTTATAAAGCCGCGCTGGTCTATTCGCCGAGCGATGCCACTGTCGAAATTTACTGAGCATCATTAGAGCATCTTATTTTTCTTTAAAAGGTGAAAGCAACTGGTAGACACTGAAAATTTTATACCATCCTATAATAATGTCGATATTATAGGATGGTATAAAATTTGCACGGATTTTAGCGGTAGAATTTTTTCAGCTTTGTCTCGAAAAAAAGAAAAATAACAGCACAGGCCGCTTTTAAACTTCCTACCCAAAAAAAAAACCTTCATAACCCGTGGAACATGTTTTAACGTATTGCTTCCGCCGAAACTCCGACACGCAGTTTAAGCACTCGCTTCCTTAAAGGATAAAGTCGACTTATTGATGTCAAACCTTAACGTAAAACCATTTAAAGCAGAAGTACATGAACCTAACGTAACCATATCGATTACTAAAGAAGAAGTTAACGTAATTATTAAACAACTTAGAAATAAAGTGTCAGCAGGACTACTTGATGGTATATCAAATGGATTTATTAAAAGATTTCATAATTTGTTACCAGATGTAATACCGAAAGTTATTAAACCGTATTGTTTAACTATAGTTATATTATCCTCAAGAATGGAAATTAAGGAAAACAGTTATAATACCTAAAATTAATAAAAATCCAAACTTGTCTACTTCATACAGAGCTATTATTATCTAATTTCAGTAAAATTTATGAAAAATGTATTCTTCATAAATTAAAAGAATTTGTAGAAAATAACGGAATAATAAATGATAACCAGTATGGCGCATTACCAGGTAGATCACCGGAATTGGCTATACACAATATTTTATAAACAATAAGAATATACCAAAATTAAAAATTACCGTACATGCTTACTTTTACTGTTGATATAACACAAAGGCTTTCGACAGTTTAGATTTAAATAGATTACTTGCATCATTAAAGGAATTAGGATTACATAATGGCATGTTGAATATTGTAAATCGATATTTCGAAAATCGCTACACTGTATTACACAAATCGGTAATTATTCAAAAAAACAAGAAACCGTTATATGGGAGTACTGCAAGGGTCTGTTTTAGGACCGTACTTGTGGAACATAGTTTTCTCTCAAATATGTGATTACCCACTAATGTAAACATTTTCACTTTCGCAGATGATTTTGCAATAGCCGATAAGAAGGAAAATGTATTGGAAAATAAAGTTTACCAGGTTTATACAAAAATCGCGAAATGGTTAGAACAATTTAATTATAAATATTAACAAATCTAAGTCAACTTACATGTTGTTTAACAAAAACTTAAAGGATAAAAGATTAAATTTGCTCCAATACGGATTAAATATTAGCATGGTTAGTCAAACCAAATACTTAGTTATAATAATAGACAATAACTTAAAATTTTATAATCATTTTCACTATATCACTAAAAAAATAAATACATTTTTAATTGTATTTAACAAATTATATAATAATAATAACCGATTAAATTACAAGAAGGGACTAACCTTATATAAAAGCGTAATATTGCCTAACATACTTTATGGTAGTGTAATATATATAGACATTTTAAAAGTTAAACGATTTCAAAATATATTAAATAGTTTTCAGAGAACTATTGCAATAAAAATGATTAAAGCTTATAGAACTACCAGCTACATGGCGAGCGCTGTCATTGCAGGTATTAAACTATTAACTTACGAAATACAGAAACATATTAACATATTTTTAATAAAAAATAATATAAATTTAAATCATGAATTTCATAACGTACAGTATCGTCAACCTTACTTCATACACGAACAAACCTCGTTAACGCTTAAACAGTTTAAACTTATTATTAGATAAATATTATAATAATAAATTTCAGGCGCAGTGGGACGAATATAACGGTATAGCTAAAAAAAATTTTCCAACCATAGGTGATAGACTACATAATAAAGTTTTTACGCCAAATTTTTTTAATGTACAATTTCTTACTGGACACACGGTTTATTTAAAGATTATTTACATAAACATAAAATTGCACACTCAAATAACACTGTGTAGCGACGTGTAACTTTCCCGATAATATTAAGCATATCTTTTCCGGCTGTAACCACAGTAATACAGATTTTAGCTATATTAGCCCTGATCAGTTAGTAACTAAGCTATTTACAATATTCAATAGTTTTACGATAGCCGAAATAAATCACCGTAAAGTACATGTACATCTGTATTAATATTAAATTTATGTATACTAATTATTATTAACATTGTAAAACAGTCTGTCAGGGTTCCATAAACTTAAATGGAAGGGCTCAGGACAGACCTGTTATTTATATAAATTTTCTAAATATATTTACCCCATCGTATTACGAATTGGGGACGAAAAAAAAGAAAAAAAAAAAAAAAAGCACTCGCTTCCTTAATTAAATTGTTTTAATTTCGGTCGATTTTAATACCTGCAACAGAAATAATCAAGCAGTCTCGATAAAGGGCATCTCACCTGAATTCGCTGTGTACTATTCAGCCCTTATTACAATTTTCCTGTTGCGTAAAATCTTATTGTTACATTCGTCAGGTAGCGTAGCAAATCAAGATCTAAAATTAATTTTGAAATTCCTTTATATTAGTAGTAATTTCGTTATCGTATAAATTTCGATTTTAAACATTATCGTATAAATTTCGATTTTAAACATTATCGTATAAATTTCGATTTTAAACATTATCGTATAATCACGATTGGATAAACATCCTTACTCATTACTAAAAATGCATGTTCAGAAAAACATTTTAGCTTCTAGCACGCGCTCACGAAGTATTATAATAACGCAGCCGAGCGAGCGTATGAAGATTTCGGACTTCCGCACTGTGGATAGTTGGAAAATTGAGTTGGCTCAAGTCTAAAACGTGTAATTTTGCGATTTTTTGTTGTGTACATCACGCAATAACTACTGAACATAATCGGAATGCTTTTGCGCGCAACGAATATCAGATAATCATTCAATAAGAATCGATAAATAATTTTCTTTTTTTCATTTCTATTTTCTTCTAATAGTAGTATATCGTAAATTTCTTTATTAATATTCGCGGATTTTGTTTTATTCATAGCACTTCTTTTTCCTTTTTTTTTTGCAGGTGTGTTATTTTTATTTACTAATCTTCTAAGCATAAAATCGATCCGCCGGGCACCGGTGGTCGTCACCGGAATCACTTCTCTAGTCACCTGGCAAAAGTTTTGCCTTGTCACACGCGGTACCAGCCTAGCAACGATGCATGATGAAACGGCGATTAGAAGCTGCTTTCGTGTAGGCCAGAAACTTTTCTTTGATAGGCTCAGCACTAATGGAAAGCCCGAAGTGGATTTTCTGCGGCAGTCGAAGGACTATTCTAAATGTATAGCGTACATCCTGTGTAAATATCGCGTGTGTCGAGCACAGACTATAACAAGCGTTTCACGCACACTCGCATTTCGGTCCAAGCACGATGACATATTTAAATGTTACTTTCGGATAAGCAAGTCTCCAGCTCGTCCCAAAACTGGTTCTTTTTCGGCTGAGGAAATACAACTTAACAGATATAAGCAAAAACGTAGCCACGCGATTCAGTCCGCTGTCAATTGGCGCAACGTGCAACTAGAAGGAAGAAGAAAAAAATTATTGTGAGTCGTCACGCGAATTGGTTAAACTTCAAATAATAGAGGAAAAAAACGGTTGACGCAGTTCGGCACCGTTAGTCAATATGAAATTTTTACTGCGGCGAAACAGCGGCATCACTTCAAATTGTTTCAAGGAAATACAACACGTGTTCCTCAGGTGATACGACTGGAAGACAAAAAAAAAACTTTCCTAAAAAACTCGCCTGTGCTCCCCTCTATAGCAAGTGTAAATGAAAGACCGATTAAGGACAAATTCGCAAACAATGAAATTATAATTCTATGGGAACTTCAACTAACGCCAAGGTAGGTCAACTGTCAGTAGGTGCCGATATGGTTTGGAAGACTGAAACGATAGCGGTCACAATGACTGGTTTGCCGCCGGCGCTAATTAGTCCTAGTAAGAGTGTGAATACCGTTAGACTTGGTACCATTGTGGAAAACTTAACTTCACAATTCCCGACGCCCTGTCAAGGGTATGGGACTTACTTTATAAAACGCGTGAGAACTATAACGATTTTGTCGCATGGTCCGCCACCGCATGACGGTACCAGCCACGGGCGCAGTGAACACGCACCGTCCACTCGCACGTGCGATCGGCCGCTACCGCGTTTTTTCAAAATTTTTGGTACAATACTTACGCTCGGAATTTTGAAAAATTGTGCTAGCGACTGATCATGCGTGGGAGCAGACGGTACGCCTTTACTGCGCCCGTGAGTGGTACCGTCATGCAGAGGCGGGACCATGGAACAAAACTCGCTATAATTCTCACGCTCTTGCCTGACCTCATTAGCATCCTTTGCGCCAGAACGAACCAATATTACCTACTCTAATTTACTATATTGTAGCGAAAAAAGAGCGCTTAAATGATTTGTACTGGATTGCAGGTCGCGCTGGAATTATTGACGACGATTTACTCAGCGGTCAAAGCAGCAACTTCTATTGGCGAGGTATAACGACTTAGGAAGAAAAATCACCGATATAGTGCATACTCCAAATGGATCGCTGCTCATCAAAATGAAACCAGCGCCTTTTATTTACCTGTAAAAATGTTTCTCAACAAAAGACATGATACTTCACCAACAGATTCTCTATCCGTTCGCAAAATATTTACTACCATTGCACAAAGCTCCGTGGCCATCATTTCCTATTTGTTTACACCTGTTCAGAGTTGGCTACTCAGGAATTGTTTGCATTCCTCCGACGTCCACACTCCTGCAGATGTGGACCACATACTTTACCGCTACTTGGAAATATCCGATTTTGCAAAATAAACTTATACGGGAATTTGCTCTTACTAAAATACATTATCCGCGTCCTTTTATATAATTATTTCACTATTATATTCGTTTTTCTGATGTATCTTTCGATTTCCCATTGTAGTAAAACTTCCTTTGGTATCGCATTGTTGAAGGGTATCTCTCAGTTTTGTTGCACGTTTGTTCCCACTTGCAGAATTCCGCACCACCGAGGGTGCGGGGGAACTCGAGTCAACCTGTATTGCTACCGGTGACCGCCCATTGCCTGATACACTAGCGGTGTATCCCATGGGTACAGCATTCCTATGATTTCTTTGACGTGCCATCATTACCGAGAAGAATGTACAGTGGTGATTTCCCGTTGCCTTCCACTGGATTTTCTGTCAGGGTTTACTCCCTTAGCCGAACGGACCCGGTTTTAAGGCGTCGCATACTCACCTACTCGCTCTAGATTGATACATGAATCCGACTGGGGCACATCGTCACGAGCGAGTTGCTGATATTCTGCCAGTTGTGTATACAGAAAAACGCTTCACGGTATTTATTGGTAGGAACACCTTCGGCAAGTGTACCTTCCTTCGTTTTCCTATCAGCAGTGTGTTGTGGGTTCTGATTTAGCGTTTCTAATCAGCGCTGAGCCCGCCGAATAGAAAATTCCCACCTTGCACGACGTGGACGTACAGAACCCACGCGGTTGTTGTTTCGTTTCTCTGTCAATGGGACTAGCACTATATGACAGTCGAGTGACTACTTACTAGAGAAGATGGCTCTAGTTACAACAACCTGTGCCAACAAAATAGACAATCATCTAAGTAAAACACAATGTGGCTTCATCGCAAAACGAGGAACAAGAGATGCGATTTGGCTACTACGAATCCTCAGCCAAAGGGCAATAGATGTGAATAGGGACGTATATCTGTGCTTTGTGGACTTTGAAAAAGCCTTCGATAGGGTACAACATAAGCAACTAATGGATATACTTATTAAATACGGATTAGATAAAAGAGACATAAATATAATTAAACATATATATGTATACTGGAACCAGAAGGCAACTGTACGAATAGGACGGAAACAATCAAAAGAATATTGCCATATAGCAAGGGGCGTACAACAAGGATGCCCGTTGTCACCGAGACTGTTCAACGCATACGCGGAAGAAATAGTCAGAATAGGAAATATTAATAGACTCGGATTTAATGTAAACGGAACAAGAATAGCGCATATAAGCTACGCCGATGATCAAGTATATGTGGCAGAGTCCAGAAGAAATTTACAAAAAATAATGAACATAGTATCAGTAGAAGGCAAAAAATTAGGAATGAAAATTTAAAAAGACAAAAGTTATGAGAATAGCCAAAACATTAAATAGACCTTCCGTAGAAATATATATATAGATGGGGAAAAAATTGAACAAGTAACCAAGTACATATAGCTGGGGAGTTTAATTACAGAAAATGGGAAAGACGATGATGAAATAAGAAGAAGAATAGGCTGTGGCCGAACTGCATTTAATAATTTAGAACGAGTGCTTAAAGATAGAAAACTGAAAATACAATTAAAAATGAGAATCCTTCACTGCTTCGTATGGTCAACAATACGATACGCTTCGGAAACCTGGACGATATCGGAGGCCAACAAAAAGAAAATCAATGCTTTCGAGCTGTGGTGCTACAGAAGAATACACAGAATATCATGGCAGGAAAAAGTAACAAATGTATTAGTATAGGAATAAATGTAAAATTGGTAAGTCAAACGGCTAATAGGATATCATCGAAGAAGAAGCAAAAAAGAAGAAATACTTTGGACGTAAAATAAGAGAAGAAGACCTTTTCACGACTACCATACAAGGAAAAATTCAGGGAAAAAGACCACGAGGAGGAAGGAGACGGATGGATTACATACATTGGGAATAGCTGGAATAAATTCACTCTTAGAAGGAATACAAATGGCCAGGCAGAGACAACTGTAGTAAAACGAGGGACCGCACCAACCTCCTGAATAGGAGATGGAAATGATGATGATGATGATTATATTCGTTGGACATCGATGTATATATTTATACAAACATACATATTTTCGATTGTATCCCCCCCCCCCCCCCGGGGTTTGCTAGCAAAGAGCATTAGCCCAGCAAAAAGGAATAGATACATGGAATATAATAGAAATTATATTTTTATTCTGTCGACAATGGAATCAAGGAACACCCCTAGGACAGGAATAACAGAGATAGTAGGTAGAGAAAGAACATAAGAGGCGTTGAAAGGAGCAGGAAGACCAAGCTTTAAAAGATGACAATAAAGTAACTCACGCTCACGAGATAAACCGGAGCACTCGAAGAGCACGTGATTCGCATCACAAACACACTGGGAACAACCTTCAGGATCCAATGGATAATTAGGAGATGTAGCCAAAGATTTTCGATTGTAATATTAACTAATTATATCCGTTATTGGCTTTATCACCACAATCGAAGAAAAATTTAAAAAAAAATAAAAAGATCAAAGTTTTCCGGTAATATAAAATATCTTCACTGTAAGTTGATTCAGTTTTAACTATAAAAAACGTTATTAACCCGGCATCATTGTGACGGTCAAACAGAAAACGGCCGTTATGGCCGGGTATCTAATACCCATGTACATTATTGTACATTGAATCAATCTAATATCAATATCAATTTTCTATATTAGGGAAATAGGCAGAGTTATATACATTATTTATGAAAATTCAAATCAAATAAATTTATTATTATTATTATTATTATTATTATTGTTTTACAATGTCCATCTATATATCTGCGCGAGCGATGGAATTTTATGTAAATAATAAAAATTTCTTGAAAAACAAACAAAAGCATAAAAAGAAACAGAAAACAAACGTAAGTACGCATGGGAACTTCGGTTACCAAATAAGAAATATAGAGACAAAAAGATATAAATGGAAATAAAATAAATGAAATACATAATAATGCGAAAAAAACCAAATTGGTTTTAAATTCAAACTTAACGATAGTTGATTGAATTATAAGTATTGTATTATTCTATAAAAGGAGAAGTGATTAATTGTGCGTGGCATCAATAAGTATTTATGTAGTAGCGGAGAAGGATATGGAAAAGATTTTAGATGAGTTGGCAACAAGTTAAATTTAATTGGGGCCTGATAAGTAATCTGCATCCTCGTGTGGTGATATTTTTTATATTTCGGTACGCTTGCAAACAATTCGTTGGATATTCTGGTGACACCTTCCCTGAGCGAAATGTTGAATTTATTGTTATATTTATGGACAAACCTCGAGAATTAGTAGATCGTACATTGTTTTAAAATCTAGTATACGCCTTTCCAACCCGGTTGGATTTTTAGAACTAATAGTTTTTAATAAACATTTATTTATCATAAAATGAGCATATAATCGTCAAAAATTGAAAAAAATCAACATTTTTCTCCTAAGATAAATTTATTAGAACCTAACTTGGAATATATATTCAAAATCAAAAAATAATAACAACTTAGGTGTACAAAACATAAAATTGTTTTTAAGACGTTAACATCAAATTATGAATTATGTAAAACAAAGCTTATTTATTTTACTTATATATACTATAATTAATCGCTATCGAGTTCAACGCAATTTTGGCATACTTTGATAATGTGTTGCATATGCCTTATACTTTTTGTCTTTCCCAGAAGGACGGTCTTTACATCTCGTATATATGTTTTCCAACTTTTATTCGGGGAGGGTAGGTCATAGGGTTTCCCCAATTTGTTCGTGAATACCCAAGCCTCTCGGTAAGTTCTCCATAGCCATACTCGTGGTCTGAACTGAATTGTTCACTTTCACCGTTTTACAAGCTTGTTTAAACAAGGCTAGAAGTCGATTTTGTTCATTTTCGTACGACATCGTTCGTGAAACTGTGAAAAAGCATATGCATTTCATCAATAAACAATAAAAAACACAATAAACACGTTGTATATATAAATGTTACGTGGCCATTGTGGCATAACGTACTCGCGCGCTCTTCACAGACGTGAAAAGTCCACCAAGGCCGCAATGACACTAAATAGAATAGCTAATACGCTCAAAGAGGTCAACGACCGCAGGCTACTGTGAGCGGAAAATAACGCGCCTAGTTAAAGTTATTAGGGTTTTAAAAACCGTCGGCTATTACAGACCCGGCCACAATGACGCCGCCGGGTTAAAAGGTGGTACGTTCCCAGTTAATGTAATTAATATTTAAAAACTGGAGCTGTTATGTGCGGGGATCCCCTCTTTGCATGCGCATACTAACACGTAATATTTCTACATTTATTATTCGGAAACAAAAGAAATTTCAAGTAGCCCCGGATAGAAATTGACCAGTTTTTATTTTCGCTGACATTTTGAAATATGGGGGAACAAATTTGAGAGCAGTATCGCGGATTAAGCGAAAAATTTTGAACTTATTGGGCATGCTACTGACAACCAATCAAATACCTCTCAAATTTCTGATGACGCCACTGCCACAAAATTTCATAATTTTATTAACGGCGAATTAATATATACATATGTATATGTTTTTATTTGGTGATGTTAGCTGACAAAAGCGGCTGCGGAACATCTGGGGATTTCGAAGCACGCAGTTAAATGGGTTACCTTGTTTCATGCATTTTTAAATCAGAATGCGCATATTATCCAGGCTGAGTTTTCCCGTTCAAGTTTCTATTGTATCCAGTTCATTTGATTTAATCTGTTTTATAGTTGGTGTCTATTAAGTAATTTCGATGAGATTTAACACTTCGTCGGATCTTTAATGTAACAGGGAAACACGTTGAGGGCATATTTTCACAATATTCGATACCTGATCAAATACATTGCTCACGAACGTGATGAAAATAACAGTCACTCTTTTCTAAAGTGGAAAATTACGATATTTAATCAACTAGATTCTTCGTGCACTTCTACAATTCCTATAATAGAGTCGCGGCTTCAGTAGTTCCTTGCAAAATGAAATTTTCTACAAGCGCAAAAACGTTGCCTATTATTTTGTTATAGCTTTTTTCTGCTTTCTCTAATTACATTCAGCGTAAGATTACAAAAAAATAGTGAAACAGGTTTTTTAATCTTACAGAATTTCATACTGGCCATTTCAGTAGAAAATAAAAATACAGTTTTATAAAAATGAGCGCTGTCGGTATGTCAAAAAAGCCATTTTGTTTTACGAAATGAAAACACAGTCAAAACTCCGTCTAAAAAATTGACGAAAAATAAACTTCACCGGCAACTTTGTGGCGGCTTTGTTTCCGAATCAGTTCACAATGCTCATAAGCTCTGACCTGGAGAAGGCTTTTGATCGTATTTGGCGACATAAAATCATTCGAACCCTGCTAAACTGAAACGTCATAGGGAACATGCTTAATTTCGTGAAGGCTTTCTTAGTAGACCGCACGTTTCAGGCTCGGATAAAAAATATCTTGTCGTCCCCTAGATATCAAGAAAACGGCACGTTTCGAGGCTCGATAATTAGTCCGGCCTTATTCATAGTAGACATTTCCGGTCTGAGCAAATCATTGAGCAGCCCGTAAAATATAACTTTTCGCTGACGACCTCACAATATACATGGCATCTACAAATCTGGAAAGTTTAAGAGTTCAGCTTCAAAACACGACCGATAAATTACAGGAGTAGTCTACAATAGAATTCTCAACGGAAAAAACAGCTAGCATTATTTTTAGTAATGAAATAACTCTGGGCAACAGCCCCCACTAGATCAGCCTAAACGGTCAAAATCCTCGGATTAGTATTCGATAGGAAGTTATGTACATCGATAAACTTTAAGCGAAATATCAAAAAATCTCTCAACGTCCTCAAAATGACACGGCTCATACAAAATGGGGCGGAAATAGAAAATGTCTGCGAAACCTCTACTTCGATCTTACGCCGTCTAAAATTGTTCAATCATATATAAATCTGCTAAACCTAATGTGCTGAACAGGTCAAACGCTGTTCGAAATTCCGCCTTAAGACTAATCTCGGGCGCATTGTACTGCAGTCTAACTGACAGCCTTCATGCAGAAAAACTAATGTCTTGCCCCTCAAACACAGAAGATTATTTCTGTTTCTGAAATATTACCTTAACCTGGCCTCAAATCCATCTAACCCCTCGCATCAAAAGACGTGTTTGTCCCGAAATTTATACGAAAAAAATCCAAAAAAAGTCCAAAGCCCCTGGGAATCGAGTGTCCGAATATGCCCTTAGCAGTCTTCAATAGGCGGCGACGATCCATCTACGCACGATTGAAGCCCCTCCGTAGAACGCCAGTATACAGCAGTTATCAAAATTTAGAGTCCGGATGAGAAAAAGCAGTCAAAATCTGAAGACCCAACTAAAAAGACATGTATATTCCGTCTGGCAACACGAACGGGAGCAAAACTGTCTCTCGCAGAAGCTGTACAAAGTCAAGGGAAACCTTCGGTGATGGAGCACTTTTCATACAGACAAGACCGACACGAGAAAACAATATTAGCTCGCTTGCGCATAGGCCATTGCCTCTACATACATAGTCACCTATTCCAAAAACAACCTAAACCTATATGTGAAATTTGTGGAGGGCCGGTTACGGTGGAGCATCTCTTCACCTCGTGCCGCAAATTTCAACAAGAGAGATCTGTGTGTTTCAAGGAGGATGCTGGTTTGGCCGAACACTTTTAAATTTTTCAAACTTACCAGACTTTTCCCTGTTGTATAGTTTTGATGCGTAGCATCATCTCCTTTATTTTCCTTTCTGTTCTTTTTTCTCCTTCTTTTGTTTATTTTAATTTTCTTTTTTGTACTTTTTATTTATTAGTCTATTACTTATAAAATGTAA
The DNA here is from genome assembly GCA_039619475.1 of Icerya purchasi. Lineage (NCBI taxonomy): Eukaryota > Metazoa > Arthropoda > Insecta > Hemiptera > Monophlebidae > Icerya > Icerya purchasi. The sequence continues at coordinate 73,616,450 of CM077115.1, read as the reverse complement.
CTTCTCGGCATCGCAAATAGCCCTGGCTGCCGAGCGACTTTAAATAAATTAATTAAAAAAAAAAAAATGATCAACTAACTTTCCGCAAAACGCTGGTAAAATTTTTGAAAGGCAAATCGCGTCAAGAAATTTCAATAAAAAATAATATTGAGATCAAAGTAATAGTACCCATTTCTATATAAATAAACTACAAACGATTATATATTAATTACAACGTAATTCTTTGGCTACCCCCATTAGAAAAAATGTCCCAATTTTATGTAATGAAATATGTAACGAAAAAATGTCTTAATTTGATATAATGAAAGTTAAATATTAGGATAGGATTTTTGTAGTTATGTTATTTTTTTTCTGTTGATGCCAGTAAGAATTACATTGTAAATTTTGATCATTTTATACAAAGTATAGAAGAGAGAAAGATAGAAATGAAAGCAAGTGCAAGGCCAAAATGGCCGAGTTTATTTATATATATATATATGTATATACATACATATGTAGAACAAAAACATTATAAATCTACGAAATATAAGTCACAAAATTAATAAATTTAAAAACCATACATGTTCCGGATCACTACATAATTGTGGTTGCATATTTCTAGGATTCCTTACACATATGATGTAGGAAATCCTAAAAATATGGTTCAGAAACGACAAAAATATTCAATTAAAATATATACAATAACTCACGAACGATTTGACTTATTAATTTATCTAGATTAATTAAAATTCTGTCGACGACAATCTATAACTACAAGATCAATTACATTAGGCGGGGAAAAAACCGTGAAGAAAATATATAATATGGAATTTAAAACGACCTTAAAAATCACACCCTTAAAAATTTATAACTCAACACCAGATAACCCTTTAAAAGTAAACGAAGAATATGTTTGCGATGCTGATCGTGTGTTTATTAAGTGTTCATCTCTTTTAATCGAGCGTTCTGCTTTCTATCCCAATTAGCTGCGAATTGGTATTCCTACTCCGTATTGGCCTATATCCTGTCTTTCTCTTCTCCTCACATCGCCCCTTCACCCCATTGCTCGTTTCTTCCTTCTAGCAATGTCTGAAAGCATCGAAATATAACTAATTCATTTTCCTTTCTAATTGTTTCTGGGTGAAGGTATCCGGTTGACGAGCCCAATAAAAAAAGAAAAATAAAAACCCTTTAAAAGTAAAATTCAAAATATTAAAACGCGGAGCTCTTCTTCGTGAAATCGTAAAATTACGGTTCAAAAATTATTTAAACTTCCTCTTTCGGTGCAGAAACAGCAAAAAAATAAACAATTTCACGTAAACAATAAGCCCGAGTAAAAAAGTTAAGGAAATCAAAATCTACCTCAAACATATATGCATAAAGGACCGTTTTGTATAGGTAAACTATAGCCGAGCTTACAACGTCACATTTAGGCCTTCGGGACTTTAAAAGCTCGAAATTTTTCAAAAAAATACTATTTTTTTCCCTGGCACGTCACATGTTGCTGGAAAGTACACTATTTGTCGGTAGCAAATCTTTCGAAATTAGCGAAAAATTCATAAAAAAGAAAAGCACGAAAAATAACGTCTTCCCTTTGCGACGCGAGTATTATATATACGTAGTTAAAAATTTTAAACAAGATTAAGCGTATCACCGTATATTTCTCACGTGTTTGGAATATCCGCGTTCCCGACTTTAAAATTTGGCGTCTTCAAGGCACCAAAAGCTCGTAATTTTTGAAAAAGATATTTTTTTTTCCGGGCATGCGATAATATATTGGTAGAAGGATCGCTATTTGTTGGCAACGAAACCGTATTTCATTTCCTTAGTGAAACTTTCAAAGTTGGTGAAAAGTTTAAAAAATAACGTTTGTCGTCCCAACCACGGTCGCGGCGCGAAAAATCAGATCTCTTTGTTTTGAGTGAATATAAATATTATAGAGTAATCTTTAACTTAACATACAGGGCATCCTAGGCGCATGAAACATCATGCTTGACTGAACTTATTTTCAATACATTAATCTTGTGAGTAATATTTCGGAAATTTATTATATTTCAATTTTTCTATTTTTCATGCGCTTCTACATCGTAGAAACTACTGAAAATTTTTTTTTGCACAACTGTAACGTTATTGTAGTGCGCGGCACTTTGAAGAACATTCTGAATTACTCTAAATCCTAAACGTTTAGAAAAAAAGGCTTAATTGTTTTAGAGCAAGTGATCCAAATGTTTCAGAAATAAAATATTGCATGTTTTAGTTTCCTCGATATTACTGATTTTACCTATCAAAATTTCATTCTTTGATGGATCGTCAGAAAAAGAAAACAACGTATTTTTAAAATAATGGAAAATGTATTAAAAATAAAAAACTATGTATACAAAGAAAACAAAAAAATATATACAGATATATATATATATATATATATATATGTATTTGATTCGGTTTAAATGCATTTTTTGTTTAATGAAATTCCTACGCTAAATATGTGTGTGAATAAAAGTACCTACAAGAAGCTGGTTTTGTGAAAATTTTAAAAGTGGTTAATTAGTAGAGTAAAAAGGAGTACCCAAAAGGTTCAGTATTAAAAGGTTTATTTAAAATATGAAATCAAACTGTACTTCGTATTTGGAAACCTATTTGCCGTCTTAGAAAATGCGGGTTTAAAACGAAGTTAGTTTTTTTTGTTTTTTTTTTTTTGGAAAAGAAAAAACATTTTAAAGGAATAGGGGATATATTATTAAAAAAAGAAGAAAAGGGGCTTTTATTTCGATGGCGGAGAGTTATTGCGTTTTAATCGTTTAACGAACTTCTATTCAGTGAAAATTTAAAACCTGTTACACTCATTTCTCATCGTTAGCTCTGCCCAGTAACAGCAGCAGAATCTCAAAACTCAACGAGACTTAATTCTTGATAACGGCCCCGGATTATTCGTACATATTAAAAATGTTCACATCTACAGACTAAACCCCGTCATTTAGTCGAATTAATACGTATCCAATTTTTAAACTTATTTGCGCAAGTACTTTCGGGCACTATTAATTATTTGAACTGATAAACACGTGAGGAGCTAGGAAGGAAAATTACAGTTAAAACATGTCGTATTCGGAATGGTCGGCGGAACAGTGCTTAAACGTTTCCTTCTTCGGACTTGTACTCTCTCGGGCGGGTTTACGAGACTGACTAAAAGGAGCAAAACTAGAATTATTGAATAACCCGCGTTTTATACGTTTCACCTTCGAAGTCGTCAGTCATCAGATTCGCTAATAAACACGCCGACATTCGCCCCTCCCCCCTTATAAGCATTACACGCATTCTCAAAAAACGATACCCGAAAGCTTGCTGCTGCTGTTGCTGCTGCTATTGGAATTACTTGAGTGCCGTGGACAAAAGTCGATACATGTTCAAAGTTTCCGTTTCTACTATCAAGATGAAGGTAGTGAAAGCAAAAAAAAAAAAAAAAAAAAAACCTTTTGTTCCGAGATAAAATTAAGAGGCGAGTACCCTTTTTTGCCTTCGTCCGGACTGTTGACGGTACCACATCCGGCAGTTCTCTGGCGATAGAACTGTTGCAGGCGACCCGGATTTACAGCGGATCGCCGTTTGCCGTCCACCGAAACATCCATCACGGCGGCCCGTTTTTAAATAGGGACGAATGGTCGGCTAGAACAAAAAGAAACAGACGCGGCGTTAGCGAGCGGCTTGGAGCGGCTCGCTAGCCAGCATTCGGAAAAGCCACCGGCTGAAAACTTTCGAAGGATATCCTTCGATAAATTCTCTCGCCGGAGCAGTCAAATATGCCGGTGATCCATTATCGTCGTCGACCGAGGGCAGCAGTGCTGCCTTCTTTTCGCTTTCTTCTTGGTCATTCTTGACATTTCCTTCCTATTCATTGGCGCTGCTATCGCGGCAGCTGCCGTGATATATCTTCGAATCAAAGCGGCCCCCGCCAACCCGCTCGCTGCCGCTCTTATTGCTAAGAGTGCATTACGTCGAGCTGTCTTTTTAGCTTCGACTAATGCATTTTTAAACAAATTTATCTTCATGTATCAAAACGCTCCTACTTCATACATAATAAAGCGCGATCACCTTAACACAACTCGTACATTTAAATTTATAGAAATACATACCGGCGACACGCTAACCGGCTTTTATTAACGGCGTCGCTTCTTCACAGCAGCGCTCTCCGATTGCAGATAGATTAACCTGAACGTAAAAAGGAAAACCTTGTCCCTCGATGCAACTCTGCAAAATGAACGGCTCCGATTAAAACGTTATAGACAAATCGACACATCTTTTCTTCCGCGCATACCCCGTATAGCTTGCCTAAAAGTGCGCCGAGACTTTACTCCCAGCCACCTTTACCAAAAGTGCCTTTTTTTCTTTTGATTTCGTTTAATCTTTTTTTTTTTTTGAAAAGTGCCGCTGTTGTACTTCCACAAAGCCGGTTAAAAGGTAGCATCCGAAAAAGAAAAGAAGAAAGCCAACGTTTTAAAGCAAGATAAGAATGTTTAAAAAAAAACAAAAAAAAAAAAAAACCGTTTAAAGCAAACTACATATAGAAAGAAACGTATCGAATAAATTCGTCAATAAAAGTGAATTCGGTGGTATTGGAAAGGAAACTGGAATATTCGGGCATTTCTAACAAGCTTCCGAAGTGTAACAGGCGAGTATGAACTTTGATGCAACCGATTCTGGTCATTTGGTGACCGATATCGGCCAGATTAAATTCAAATAAGAAAACTGCTAAAAATTTGAAATAAGCAATATGTGAAACAAAATTTAGTTTGTTGGAAAGAGAACAGCATAATTCATTGAGTTAGAAAATTCGAAAAAGTCGAGGTGGAAAATGATCCCTCAATTTCTTATAACGAAGAAACAAGAAAATGAGCGCAATTAGGTCAACAAAGGAAGTCAGCTTATCAGCTGAGAAGTCTCGACAAACAGGGTAATCAGATAAAAGATTCGTAAAAGATTAAGCATTGTCCAAATATGGGACAGTGGTGTCGATCTGGGAAAAGAATAATGAAACTTTGTAAAGGATTTTGGACTTGCTTTTAATTTATGGAACAGAGAGCTAGACAAAAAAAGAGAAAAAAAAAAAAAGAAATCTCTGAAAATGAAAAAACTACTTCGGAATGCTGCAGTTAGAATTGTTAGACTCGCTTGTCTCGAATTGAAAAAAATTTGCAAGAAAATAATGTTAAATGCGAAAAAAAAAAAAACAGATCGCTGAAATTGTAGTACTGAAAGATAGGGCTGCTGATGAAACTGACGGATTAAGGATTACGGAATTGAACGCTATTTGTTTCTGTCAGTTTTAACTGTATACTCCAGCGATGAAAATTCAAAAGATTAATATAAATACTGAAAGGAACACTGAGTTGAAAGAACACTTGAATCGGGACATAGTTCCTGTCAAAGGTTCCGTAAAAGTACTCCAGGCCTAACTTAAGCTTACATCAGGGAAAAAGGAAATAAGATCTATAGAACTAAAATGTGAATAATAACGGAAGAATGCCGGTGATTATTAAGTGTGACTGCGTATGATTAACAAATAACATATTTCGCCGAACTGAGCCACATTTTCTCACTTTGGAACATTCCCAAACAGAAGAACGAACGTTGCGAGCACCATCAATAACTTCATCATTAAAGATACAAAAAAGAAGATTATTATTTGATAGAATATATATATATATATATATATATATATATTTATATGTAGATGAAAAATTGTAGGGGATCATATTATTATTATTAGTAGGAATAGGAAAAGAAGACAAAATGAAATTGATAGTACTTTGTGTTGAAGGAAAAATTAATTTATGAGTTGCATAATGAATGTTGAACTCAGGAAAATAGTAAAAGCACCATAACGACTTCACCGATGGAATTGTAAGAAAATCGCATAAAAAAAAAAAAAAAAAAAAAAAAAAATCGCATTTTACAGAAAAAAGATAGATTATAGGAATATGTTAAAGTAATCTTGAATGTAGAAGACGAATAGTAGATATAGAAAACAAAGAGAAGAAAACGATAAAGAAAGAAAAGGAAGGGTGTATGTAAAAGAATTGTTTAGCAGTTACCACGAAATCAAAATCATAGTAACTCTAAAAGTTTTCGATAAGTGCGGAGAGATTTTTTTGAAGAAAATGTTTTTTTTTTTTTTTTTTTTTAACCCCCCTTTGGGCATATCAACAAAGGATCTTCGCCCAGAAACGAAAGGAAGGAGAAGGATCAATTAAATGTAGATTCGGTCAGCTATTGATAAGATAAAGGAACTGAGAATAGGAACAACTGAGATCGACGGAAACGATAAGATATACGAGGCACAATAAGGAGTAGGGAGTTTGAGTGACAGCAGATTGGAATACAAAGAGGTACGTTCGTTCACGAGGGATGGACATTCAAAGAGGATATGGTCAGGATCACAGACGGCTACGTCGTCAGGATGAAGAGGGCAATAAGGGGAAAGAGCGAGATGAAAACGAAAGCGTGAGGAAGGAAGAAGAGTATGATTCAGACGTAAACGGATAATAGGAACAATAACGGAGCGGTGAAGCGAAGGAAAATCGTAAAACCAAGGCCGCGTGGGAAGATTAGGTTGGATGGAAAAATAAAAGGAAGAATGATTAGAAAAGGAGGAAACGTGAAGAAAATGTAGCAGACAGAATAGCAGACAGAATTTTCGAAGTTTTATTTTATAGCCTTCGGCGAATAAGATATTTTCGTAAATTATCCTTTTAATTTCTTTCCGGCAAGTGTTCGATCTAGGCACTGCCAGTCCGCCAAGAAATCCTTTACCGTTACGACAAATCGGTGAAAAACGATTGCTGGCTACATTTGGATAAAAGAGAAGCCCCTGCAAACAGTGGGAGCAGATTTGGTGCGAACTTCTTAGTTATACCGTCAAACAGAAAGAATTTTGTACATTAAACAGGCCTAACCCGGGGGCGGGGGGGGCAGACTTGAACAAGTAAGTTGAAAATACAAAACTGTTCTGGAAGCAAATCTCGAACAGTTGTTTAGGATTCTTAATTTCCTCTTTCTTTGCGCCAAAGATACTACTCGCCGTGACTATGCCGGCACACAGAATATAACTCCTTCCATAATGTGGAGGGGGAGCCGTCTTAGACAGTATGACAAACGTCTGAAATATTAAAAAGAAATTGACGGTAAATGTTCCTAAATTGTTTTCAGAAATAATGTTTAAATTAAGCGAAGAATTTGCTAATGAAAGAGCGCCGCTCCCCTATTTCTGCTGGTTGATTTAGAAACAAGTATTTTCGTTTTATACAATACTTCAGTTACACAGCTTGGAGTTCAATCGAGCTTTCAAGAATCCTGTCTCATGTCATCCGATTACACCTCCTCACATTTTTTGGTTTCTCCATTTACTTTTACAGAACTAGAAGCATCCTTACGTAATTCTGGAAATTCTTCTCCTGCAAACGATCGAATTTCAATTCCCATTCTCAAAAACATCTCTGAATACTCTCTTCGATTTCGCTTGAACTTATTTAATTCCTTTCTTCGCTCTAGTCCTTCCTCTTGGAATACCTTTATTCTCATGCCGATCCGAAAGCTAAACTCTGCAGCTCTTCGTCAAATTTCTCTAGCTTCTTACCTTCGAAAGCTTAATTAGTAGACGTCTTGTTTGGTGATTCGAACATAATGATTTACCTCCTAACAACATGTTTGGTTTTCGCCCTGGTCGCGGCCCCCCGGATTGTATCAGTTCGTTTTTGGTAGACGTCTACTCGGCATTCATCCGTAAAGAATTTCTTGTTGCTTCTTTTGTTGACATCACTGCGGCTTTTGACAATGTCCACCTCCCTACTTTGTTTGATATAATACTTTCTTTTAATATACCGGCTCACTTTTCTTCCCTTATTAGTAATCTCTTCGAATGCAGAACTGTTATTCTCTCTACTCCTTCTGAGACCTTAGCCCAACTCTGTTCAACATCTACTCCATTAATATTGCTTCCATTTTTCAAAGTTCACCTTTTCTTTTTTCCGCCGATGACATTCTCATCTACAGCTCCCATCACCATATTTCGGTCGCTAGCTTCCAGCTCCAAAATTCTTTAACATCATTAGAAAATTCTCTATGAAATATCCATTTTTCAATTTCATCTATTAAATCTTCTATTATTGTGTTTACTCTCCGTCCTTTTGAGATGCGATCCCCCTTTCTTCCTCTTTCCACTATATAGGTATTTTTCTGGACAGTCGCCTTTCGTTCCATAATCACATCAGCCATCTCTACCTGTCTTCCCTCGAAAGGCTCAACCTGATAAGGTCTCTTTCCATACTAAGGGGGGTAGAGACCCTTGCATTCTACTAATGCAAATCCTTTATATCCTTGATTATTGTTGTTTTATCTATGGAAATTCCTCCAGTTCCTTGCTCTCCAAACTCGACCGTGTCCAAAATGTTTATGTCTCTGTCTGAGAGCTAGGAAGTCTACACCTATCCCCGCATTACATGCCGAATCACTCATCTCTCCTCTTTTCGTTCGAAGGTCCTGTCTAGGTTACCTTTTTTTTTAATCAAACGTCTACCTATTTCTTCTTTTTCCCTGGTTAATTCCTATTCTTATATTCACCGCAACAACTGGCGATTTACCATCAAAAAAACTCCGATACTAGCTCTCATTTCCACCCTGCTCTCTCAATTTTCTCCGTATATTTATTCATACGACAAGCCACCATACTTTCCTTTCAATTTTTCCACCCTCCTACATCCTATTTATTGCCTATTCTAAACTTGCCCTACCAACCTATGGATCTCTTTTTCCTAATCATTTTGCAATTTCACTGACGGTTCTAAAGGACCGAATGGAGTTGGTTCAGCCTTCTTTTGCCCTTCCTTTAATTATTCTGAAACCTTCAAACTTCCTTCCTTCTGTTCAGTTATCTATGCCGAGTCTACTGCTATCTTGCGTGCCGTCCTTTTTGTTGCTTCTTCTCTAGTTTCGCATGAAGTCCTTAAATTCCCACAGTGTCAAGCCGTCTCCTCTTCTTTTCCTTCTTCCTCTGCTCATTACGTAATACTTCTCATACGCTCTCTTATTCACAACATTTTCCTTTCTCACTCTATCCAGATTTACCTACTGTGGATTCCCGGGCACTCTGGAATCGAGGGGATAACGAGTCGGCCGAGTGCACTAGCTCGTTCATCCTCTTCTACCGGTGAATTTCTCAGCATTTCTTCATCTCATAATATTAATCTTCTCTCCACTTCAGCTCATTCCAAACTATGGTTAACCACTCGTATTCCTCCTCATTCTCAAATCCGAATTCCTTCTATCTCTTTATCTAGCGTAATCTACCGTCTTATCCATGGTTTTTCAATTTTCCCTCCATGCGGCGTTCAACTCTCTCTGCAATCTGTCGCCTACGTTTTGTGCACAAATTGTTCCCTGCTTAATTTTTTCGCTTCTCTCTAGTCCTCTCTTTTCACTCTGTCCCTTACACCCATCCTCTCACAACTTCATAGCTTTATAGGTGATGCTAATCATATTTTGTTTTAGTGCACCTGTATCGGCTTCCGAACGTTCTTCCTTTTACTCTTCTGTCAATTGGTCTTCCAACTCCGTATTGTGCATCTTTTGTTCTCTCCTTGCCATCGGTCATTCCAGCACTTGAGTCTTTCCTATCCTCCATATCTGATCGCATAAACATCTGATTCCGCTTCTCATCACTTTTCCTTTTCTTGAGCCAATGTATTTTTCTGACAGACCCAACAAAATAATAAAAATAAATTAATTAATTAAAAATAAATAAAAATAAAAATAAAAGGAACAATTGATCGACTTTCTTAAGTGGAGCACACGAAATTGGAAACATCTTTCTTTTAATAAGGTTTATAATATTCCGCTGTTTCTACGGACAAATATGGGTGCAGAACAACGATTTGACAGAGAAAGATGGATCGGCGAGCGTAACGAGTTATTATTATTAAAAATCCTCGATTAGCAAAGAAAAATCTTAGTCATCGGGAAAGGTGCAGCAACCATTTATCATTTTTACTGCTCGAAGGTATTGAAGGGGACAAAAAATAGTTAAAAGAAAACAATAAATTGCAAAAAATGAATATAAAAAATATTAAGGGCGAACATAACTAAATTAAATCGAAATCCAAAGAGAGGATATCAACCAATTAATTAATTAACTGCCGTCGGTTCCACAATCGTAAACACATGTCCTCGCGGATGAACTGATAGCTGACAATCTATTTCCGCCCTACTCTGTACATACGTGTCCGCCCGTAATCATTAGCGCAATATTCTCCGTATTAATAAGATTGCGTTATTTAATTAAATGACGCTACACGTTTTCATTATCTTTCGGTGTCTTTTCTTCTTTTAAACACTTTTTATTCTTTGTCGAGCGGTGTATTTTTTTTTTGTTTTGTTTTTTTTTCATTTTTATCCTTGCTTTCTAGTTTGAAAAGGTGTTTTATGTCATTTGAAGTACTCTGAACTAATTTCAACATGCGTAAGAACGCAGATGAGCTGGCCTAATGGATGTCAGCTCAAAAGATGTAGTTTGGTCAGTGTTAACACCGAGCCCATTTAAAAAATAATAAAAAAAAAAAAAAAAAAAAGTACCATTCAAAATGTTCAAAAAAAAACAAAAAACAAATAAATAAATTCCCCCCATTGCTTTCCATTTCTAGTAGAAATAATTACATACTTTCGTTGTAACTGTTTAAATCGTTAACATTCTTGCATGTCCGGACAAATGACGAAAGTATTATCAACGTACTTAACCGACAGTTTAAGGGCCTAATTTTTGACAATCTGCTCCGCCAATTTCTCCATAAAAGTATTAGAACAAACCGGAGCATAGCCTTCTCAGCATTGTATTTGTACAATTTAATATCGTACGTGAAATTTTACGAATAATAATAATAATAATAATAATAATAATAAAGGAGAAAAAAAAAAAAGAAGAATTTACAAGTAACGCGTAGTGTTACCATAATAAGATGTAACGGAAAAAATTGGCAGAATTTTGCATAAAAACAAATTAAGACACCGTATTTTACTGTCGGTACGAAAATGAAAAATTTTTTAACCGACTTCAAAAAAGGAGGAGGTATTCAATTCGACTGTATTTTTTAACCGACTTCAAAAAAGGAGGAGGTATTCAATTCGACTGTATTTTTTTTTTTTTTTTTTTTTTTTTTTTTATTTTTTTTTTATGTGTGTTACCACAGAACTTTCTTCTAGATGAACCGATTTTGATGATTCTTCTTTTATTTGAAAGGTGGCGTTTGTCATGTGGTCCCATTTAAATTTGATCAAGGTCCGACCGATAGTTTTTGAGTTATCCTTAATAATGCGGGAGATTGAAGCTTTTTGGATGCTTTTCATTCATGATTGTTTTCACCGTCGGATTAGATTTTTGACTTAAAATACTATAAATTTGCCAAATTACCATGGAAATGTAGCTTTTGGTGTTTTTACCGTGGAAATAAATGTTTTAATTTAATTGAATAAAAATGCACTAAAAAGTAAAAAATAAAATGCTTTTTTACAAAAAATAAATACCGACTTCAAGGTTTATTATAAAAATTTAAAAATGCACTAAAAAGTAAAAAATAATTACTCCCGATAAAATATATATATCAGAGTGATATAACTTAAGGTGATATCGTAATTCTTATACAACATTAATTTTTTGGAGTTGGAATTAAATTCATGTTAGGAACAATTTAATCAACATTTAATGCAGTTTTTAATTATTCTTTTAATATGAATTTGATATTCATATTAAAAGAATAATTAAAAACTGCATTAAATGTTGATTAAATTGTTCCTAACATGAATTTAATTCCAACTCCAAAAAATTAATGTTGTATAAGAATTACGATATCACCTTAAGTTATATCACTCTGATATATATATTTTATCGGGAGTAATTATTTTTTACTTTTTAGTGCATTTTTAAATTTTTATAATAAACCTTGAAGTCGGTATTTATTTTTTGTAAAAAAGCATTTTATTTTTTTTTTTTTTTTTTTTTTTATTTTTTTATTTTATTTTTTTTTTTTTTTTTTTTTTTTATGTGTGTTACCAGAGAACTTTCTTCTAGATGAATCGATTTTGATGATTCTTCTTTTATTTGAAAGGTGGTGTTTGTCATGTGGTCCCATTTAAATTTGATCAAGGTCTGACCGATAGTTTTTGAGTTATCCTTAATAATGCGGGAGATTGAAGCTTTTTGGATGCTTTTCATTCATAATTGTTTTCACCGTCGGATTAGATTTATTGACTTAAAATACTATAAATTTGCCAAATTACCATGGAAATGTAGCTTTTGGTGTTTTTACCGTGGAAATAAATGTTTTAATTTAATTGAATAAAAATGCACTAAAAAGTAAAAAATAAAATGCTTTTTTACAAAAAATACATATACCGATACTTGAAGATTTATTATAAAAATTTAAAAATGCACTAAAAAGTAAAAAATAATTACTCCCGATAAGAAAATATATATATCTGAGTGATATAACACTTAAGTGGTGATATCGTAATTCTTATACAACATTAATACTTATTAGAGTTGGAATTAAATTCATGTTAGGAACAATTAAATCAACATTTAATGCAGTTTTTAATTATTCTTTTGATATGAATTTGATGCCAACTCCAAAAAATTAATGTTGTATAAGAATTACGATATCACCTTTAAGGGTATATCACTCTGATATATATATTTTATCGGGAGTAATTATTTTTTGCTTTTTAGTGCATTTTTAAATTTTTACAATAAATCTTCAAGTATCAGTATATGTATTTTTTGTAAAAAAGCATTTTTAAGAAGCAAATTTAGCCTTGTTTTCTAGCACTGGGTGTCTATGAAACATTCGATTTTCGTCTAGTCGAAATTATATCGATCGGACGAGCCGGGCAATTAAGGTGAGAGTGAAAGAATAGATAGCCGATTGCTGCAATGAGCAAGATACAGTGTGCAGCATATACTGAATAGATGTAACATTTTAAACATGGAGATCCGGAGGACTGTGGAGAATTGGTGATGGAAAAAATAAATATATTCAATAATTTGGCCAAAAACGAATTGCAAAACAGAAAATACAATATCAATTTATATTAATATTATAATATGTTAAGATAAGATTAAGGATAGTACAATGTGGAGAGGAGGAAGCCAAAAACTTAATTATATGTAAAAAATAAATAAATAAATACATAAATAAATAAATACATACATAAATAATAAAATAAATAAATAAATAAATAAATAAAAAGGTGAACGCATAGCTCTCTAGCTCTGATAGAAAATTTTTATACATATACCGTTTCCAATCATTATCAGTGTTGTTCTGAAGATAAACAGTGCTTATCTATCCGAAACGATAATAATACGTAATAAGTTTAACATAGGTTTTATTGCTCGTATTAACACGGTTGTGTCGATGAATGTATCTTTTTTGTTTTTGTACTTTATAGACACGTCAGCACAGAACATTGACCTAACACAAATCGAATGTAAACCAAAAATGGGCTTTTTTTTTGTTTTAGTAGATTTGATTATTTGTAAAAATTCTACTCTTATTGCGAAGATTTTAATTTCGAACACTGCATTTAATAGTTCTTGCCGAATAATTGCTTTATATGTTCGATGAACACATTTTTATAAACCAGTATGATTGCGTCGTTCGAAGCCTTTTTTTTTTTTGTAGATATTGCATGGTATTGCAATTTTTTCTACCAGCCGTAATTTATCATCATCAGACAAATCACTGTTACTTATCGACTTACAGGATCATCATTGGGCGATACTACTCATTCGTGATTCTTATTCATTACCGAATAATAACGTTCTTCCATGTGCATAGTCAACAGCGAACTACAAAATAATAGCATATTTTAACACTTGTTCCTTTTTTTTTTTTTGTATGCAGAAGCATACTTTGTCAAACTGAATTAATCTCTTTTTTCCAAATTCACCTCGTTTTCTTAAAAACAAAATAGCAGCTTATGTATATACCGGCATTTGACTTATTCGCGAGTGTTTCATTAGCTTATTACTTTTAAAAGAAGGATCATTCAAAGCAGATCTAAAATCACACTGTGCTATATCATTTTCTTCTACGAAAGCGAAATAAATATATTCTTCTTCATAATTATAATACAACTTCCTTTTTTTTTTTTTTTTACCTTTTTTACTACTGCCTCACACTGGAGAGAAGCTTTAATTAAATTATTTTGTCTACACTGTTACCGTTCAAATTGCATTCTCGAAAAATTTCTTTTTCTTTTCAAAATTAATTGATTTACTTGCACTGATTATTAAGAAGGGCCGAAAGAAACGTAGAAAAAAAGGAAAAAATCGAAAATGACCTTAATCATATGTGCAGAAATTTAAACACAATAGATAGAGCGGGGCAGAAAAACGGATCGTACTTCAAAACGTGAAAGCGCCATGTGTATGTAAGTTAGAAAAACGAGCTTGGTTGCGTTGAAAAGAGAAAGAAAGAAAAAATTTTCTGACGTATTTATCTATGTCGACAAATGTGTAATCTTAAAAATAGCATAATTTAAATGACGGCCCTGATTTTCGATGCAATTATGAAGTCACACAGCAAAATTACCACAAAAGCTTTAGCTAACATACGTCATCGGAATAGCCGGTTTCGTATACTTTTTACTTTAAACACTCCCATGATAGAAAAGAATCACAAACAGAAAGATCCGGCGAGCGAGATCGTCAGATACAATTTGCACGTTTCACGAAATTAAACGGCTACCAAACATTCGTCCTAAACAAAACATCGTTTCCTTTGCCGTATGACACGACGCGCCATCTTACTGGAACCAACTCCAACTGATAACCTCCTCTCCTTGAAAACTGATTTTATACCAACGTCGAAAAAATACGGGCCAATGACACCCCACGCCGCAACTCCCATCTAAGCAATAACCTTGGGTCGGTGGTGGAGCTTTTCGTGAACAATAACTTCTCGGAAGTTTTTGACCCATACTGGTAAAGCTTTTGTTGGTGAAGACCGGTTTTTTACCACTGAACGCGAAACATTTTCGGAAATCGCGAACTGTAAGAGTGTAAGAATCATTACTACGAAGAATATGCGCAAACTGTTGGACAGACTAGTTACCCATGGTGGCTTTTTTTTTTTTTTTTTTTTTTTTTTTTGTGGGGCTTGTCAACATGGACATTGGCCCAAGAAAAATGGAACAGAGGAGTGAGAGAGACTCAGATCCTTACACGATCAGAGATAGCCGAAAAGTGGATCGTTATGGTACAGAAAAAAATGTTCTTTCTTCTTTCCAACGCGACTGAGCTCATTTTCCTAACTTACATACAGTTGGCGCTATTACGTTTTGAAGTACGTTCTATTTCTCTACCGCACCCTGTACTTATGAATTAAAATCACGCCTATCGATTTGCTTATATAATTCTGCGAATCCGGGAATTATCTATGTACACATTTTACAACTGATTTAAATTTATTTAACATCATGGTAACCGAAATGGATATAGTGTTTTTTTGATCCTCGCGAAAAAAGAAAAAAAAAACAGTTCGAATTCATAGACCGTGCAGTATCCAGAACCCGGTAGTTTTTATAATTTCTTGCTACAAACATTCTGTCGAGAATGTGTAAGCCAGTGTTGTCGATGCACTGGAAATTCCGAAAATAACCTGTTATTTTCTATTATAATAGAATCAGCCCGGGGCAACAGGTTTTAATTTTTTCCTTTTTTGACCCGAATAACTGTTTAAATTAGCCACTCTCGGGTGTAGAATGAATACATTTAATTTTCTCAAGCAAAATTTCATACGTTATCTTCATCATCAACTGCAGTCCTAAGACTGGTTTTATTTCATGATATAAGTGCGCTTTCCAGTCGCTACCGATTATTCACTGCTCTTTTCATTTCTGAGTATCTGCTTTTCGCTGGGTTTTTTTTGTTTTTTTTTTTTGGGTACGGTAACGAAGAGAAACAGCCCACTCAACCAAGCGGAATTTAAATAATAGCTCAAAAGGAGCATAACATGTCAGATTTTAATCTGGTGCGATTGAATGAAAGAAGCCAGAATAGAAACAACTGACAAGGAAACGAGCCAAAAGCTGAGAATAGAAACGAGAATGTTCTGAAGAAAGTGAGGAACGTTCGAAGAAAACACCGCTGGACATTACACAGAAGGAAGAAATCTTCTGTCTGGGTGGTAAAGAGGACAGCGCGGGAACGAGACGAGGGAAAAACGAAAAAGTGACGAAGGGAGAGGAAGGTATGATCGAAACGAAGGCGACATACGGCAGCGATTAGGGAACGCCCAAGGGAACGGAAACTTGTCAGACTAACTGATCTGAAAAGGTAAAGGCTAGACGGAAAGAGGAATTCGGATTGGGAGAGAAGGGAAAGATAAAAAATCTATAATCTGAGGTGTAAAACTGTTTTTGGAAATATGATTAATATTGCGAGCAGGAAATTTATGAAGAGGATGTCCCATTGGGGAAGCTCCTGAGCGAGCCAAAGAAACAGCCACCTCATATTGCTCTCAATATCTGATTAATTGTCTATCCCTTAATAAGACAGCGACAAATTTTTTCCTCGGATTGTTCCTTCCGTTATGCATCTGGTAGAGTAATCCGCCGTTTTTTGTTGTTTTTTTTTTGACGTCATGTCCCATCCGGGCTAATGGTCATTTGTTTATTTAATCGAATAACATCCCGGCTCATCCTCTTTTCATCAACTCTGTTGAATACTTCTTCATTTGTCACTAAGTTAGCTTATTCGTTCTCCTTCGGCTTCTTCTTCTTCTCGTGCCACCCGATTCGGGTATTGCTTAATCATCATGTATGGATTGGATTATCTGCTGGAATTGATTTCGATCTTTTGCTATTCTGACTAGATCTTCTGTTTTCTTAATTCCGGTCCATTTCGGCACCACATCTCAAACGCTCGTAACTTTTGGATATTTCGTTCATTCAAAGTCCACGTTTCAGCAAAGTACTACCGGCTAAAATTTTACAATGCGTTTACAGCGACGTTCATCGGTACTGTCTTTTGTCTCGGTATCTTTTGTTTTTCTTCTTCCCGTGCTAACTCAGCTGCTCCAAAATTCCTACGTTTATTTCTGTCGTAATTAAGGCCCGTGCCGTTATAATTTTCTTGAGATATTTGAAGCTATTGGAAGGAAAAATGTATAAAGTAATTTTTCTAAAGGCAAAAAACTACGAATGCAATACGATGGGGGGGGGCAGGAAAATATCAAACCTATCTATGATTTCGCAATGCTTGATAATAAAACGGAGCAAGAATAACTCTATATAGTCGAAGATTTTAATAGGAGAAGTTTGCTCTAGGATAACGGTCTGTTTCGCATAACTGTAATAATGCTCTATATAGCCGACATGTGTATTTAGGTGAGTGGAGAAATCATTCCGTTACAAAGACGCATATCGATGTCTGCCTGTATTGGCTAATAAAAAATTCCGTATCCAGCAAGTTTCACACTATCTCCACAGTCAATCTGCGACGAATTTGCATAATTCACGAACATTCTGCGTAATTGCGCCAGTAGAAGCAGCGAACAGCGCCGTTTCGGGTTCGCACAATGAGACACACACTATTCGCGCGGCCAATCACGCCAATACGTTCGTTACCGACACAGACGAACCGAACAGAATTTTGAGTACCGCCGTTTAAAAGCCACGGCATAATAATTCTTCCGCTCAAGCAAAAACTCGACACGCATTATCCGCGTGCTCGTTGTTTCGTGAAGAAATTTCAAACAGTTTTTCGCGAAATTTAAAAAGATTTACTCGCCAGCGCTATTGCCAGCAACTGTACGTTTTCCGAGATATAGAGCACGCTCGGAAAAGGCGCTAAAATAATTCCTCGCCCCCGATTATAAAAATACCGGCAGCAGCAGCAGCAGCCGCAGTCCTAATAGGCGACCGGAGAAAAGGAAAAAAAAGGGCCACCGGGTCCGTTGGCTGGAACAGCTTTATTCTATTCTATTCTATTCTATTCTATTCCGCGTTGCAAACTCTGATTTATATCCGATTTATTTCGTTTGCGGTTTTTTCGACATTCTATTTTCCCTCACTTTTTCCGGCCATTTTCTTTATTATCTCTTCTTGCTCGCGCCCACCCCGCCAAAAACAGAGATAAACTTTCTGGCGTCGCTGAAATTCGGCTACCGCAGGCCGCCATCGTGTTCGGTGCTTAAGAATTCTCGCATAAATCGCTCTAAGCTTAAAGAAAACAATAATAAGCGACAACTGCGTATTATAGATGCAGCATATATTATACCCCGGCGAGGTGTAGGTTATTCGGTTTGTCCGTCAATTTCTGCTGAAACGCGTACAATTAAGGTAAACTCGACGATTTAGCCTACCCCGGACCAGTAATTAGGTACCACCGTAGCAATGTGAGAACATAGTCGAGCAACTAGAACTATCTCCTCCGCTGTCTCTAAGCGCATATTACATACACTGGGTGAATAATGAGAAAATCCTGTAAAACGAGTAACACACGTCTTTTTTCTAACACGAAATTTAAATATTTACGTCACATTCCATTCATTCCTCTCCGAAAGTCTCGTCGCTGCAGCCGTCGCGTGTTCTGTGCAGGCAATCCACGAGACGTATATATTAATAAGTTTCTCTTTTTTCTTTCATTTCTTTCAGTCATTATTTGTTCGCTTTTCTGTCCTGGATATTCTTATGCGACAAATTTTCATTGCGTTCAGTTAAATTAACGTCTTGCGTTGCATCAGTTTTCCGAACTAGCACTCCAAACATAATACGTTTTCACGGTATTTATTATATTTTAAACTCATTGTTAAATATATTCGCGACAAAAATAAATTTTTAACACTTAATTAAACAATTAAATGTATAATATCCCCGAAAAGGTAATATGAGAGGAGAACGATTTTTTTTCAGTTCACTGTGGAGAACAATTTTAATAATGTAACCACATCGGTTGGTGAAAAAAAATCATCAAAAATCGGTTATATAGAGCGGAATGTGACACTGGCCACAAACTGCTTTTCTTTTTCTTCCCTTTGTCTTATCCGCTAAAATGTTGGCGACCAGTATGTTTAATAATTACCTATCACGCGCTACGTCCCCGTTAGTTCCCTTATATTGTTGATACCTATCCAAATTTTTTTAATTTAGCTCAGCCACTCTTTGTGATATTGGTTGCAGTAGTTCATATTCGTCTTCATGATGTAGGCTAGATAATTAATGTCTCGCGTTTTAACTTAAAGTCAGCAGTTCCTGGGTTTTTTACAATCGTCGCAGCACCTCCTCAATAGAGTTACAATATCTGGAAATGTCAAGAATAAATCGACAATAAAAACTTCAAATAAAGCAAAGAAATAGGAGCTGCACACACCAGATATAAAACAAATAGGAACAGAAGAAAGAACATTGGATCTGCAACTGATAAAAGAAAGAAGGATCCTAGAAAAATTGATTCCGCCCCGGAAATAAGTAAAAAAAAAAGTCTAAACAGAAATGTGTAATAAAGAGAAGAGTAACTAAATACGGTAGGGACCGCTAAATCCTGAAAACGGTGATAATGCGGTATTATATCGAAATGTTCAAAAAGTTATAATAGAATTTCGCGATGAATGGTCAATCATTGCAACCGCGGTTCGTTTAATCAGAAAAAGCTATCAGAGCCGGTCACCGCAACGACTTCGTTGAATATCGCGAGGGGATTAGATAAAGAGGAAATAATTTCAGAACACTGCAGAATGAATAATTGTAACGTCAAGGAAAAAGCCAAGGCAGGCCAAAAAAATCGAACACATACGACTAATAGCAGAAGAACGAAAAATACGTCAATTACAGTTTTGAACAGTAAGGAAAAGTTATACGAAAGAAAATAATATATGTATTATCGTGCAAATGAATATATATATATATATATATATATATATATATATATATATATATATAACTGCGCATTTGTGTATAAACTACCTCTAATGCAACATTTGAGTTCGATATTCCGAAAAAGTTCAATAATACTCTAAGCTGCTGATGGCTGATTTTAACATTCATATAGTATGAATTGGAGACAACATATAATAATACCGACGATAATGGGCGGAACGGTTGAAAATGAACAGTAGCAAGAAAACTTTTTATGACCTTGAACGACCTTACAGATGATAGGAGAAACAGGAGAAAACAGTGGTTAGAGACTATTGAATATCTTGACGTGACACGAGATAGCAACAAAGCATGCGTTACCGAGATTTACAACCAAAACAACAGGCGTGTAGATGCAGCGGCAATATAAATGCAAAAGAACGATGGTTATAAGCGCGTTTGGTCAGAAAGACAAGTTCTGCAGTAAATATCTACCACCCGTTTCATAGTGGGGGTGGGGGGGGGGGGGGGGTTGAAATCAAAAATGCAAAAAAAAAACTAAGAAAGCTGCAGGCTACTTGATCGAAGGATTTTAGGGGAAGAACGTTAAATAACCGAATTGTTTAGGAACATAAACTACAAAAGGGTATGGAAAAAAGCACATACTTTTGAGTCACCAAAACCACAGAAAGGCCGCACAGAAGCAAAATATTATCAACCGACCTCGCTGTTAGGATGTAACTTTAGACTCTTTGAACGTGTTGTGTTAAATCGTATCCCCAGCAAACAACAGATCAGCAACTGATGATCTCTGAACGAACTGGTTTTTAAAGCGGTTATGTAGTTCCCAGATTACGAATCTTAGCATGTCGAAAATGGGCGTGAAAATGAATACGCGAGCTATGTTCTTGGATCTAGTAGCAGCTTATGATACTAGTTCTCCAAAAATTTTACAAAACAAGAAATGGCATCACTTATAAACAAATTTAAAAGAAGTTCGTGCCGATCTACACTCATCAAGTGTGTACAAGTAAGTTTCTGCTGGGTCGCTGTGGTGTTGGAATGAATGAGGCTGTCGCATCGTAGGTTGTGCATCATTGAAGGGCATTGTCATCGTTTATTCCTTCGTCCGACCTTTATTCTAAAGTTAAAGTTGATAGTAGGGCAGAATGGATTGAGTTTATAAATAGTCAGAACCAAGGCAAATTCTATCACATGGTTCAGTCCCTCTTGCCCTTGATATTATTCCATTGCGGAATCTATCCCGGATCGACTCATTCGTAAATATGTGGTTACTATTTGCCGACTGCGTATGGGTCATTCGCGAATAGTTCTGCATTTTTCTGAGACAAGGTGACCGTGTACAATGCACAATGATCATCACGCATCAAATTTCTCGGAGAGAATCAGTTGCCGTTTAATTGTAATAAATTTGAACATTACCGAAGATCTTATTGTGAACAATTAATGACTCTTGCGTTCTTTCCTCCGTATACTATTTCTAATCTTCTGTGCCAGAACAACCAGATCCTGCATACTTTTTTTTAAATTTATTATATTAAACGACATCCAAATTTAACAGCGTACACTTTTTTATTTTATTAGTAAATTATTCTATGCAACTCTTGATGATACGTGATCCATTATCCTAATTCTTGATACCCTGTCGTATTAGCGACTCAACGCATCTCGAACTCGACTTGGGCAGTTTCTCCTTCGCTATGATTTTGTGCAGATATTCGTGGACTATGCTGAAACATTTGTAGCCATGATTGTTTGTTATAATTATTGCATATGATGATTATGATTCCTGTTCCATTAATTTTCTAGTCAGTCAAGTTCAGGTAATATATCTTGGACGCTCAGTCTGGTCAATTTCTCTTTTCTAAAGATTTTATCCAGCCATCCCCGTGGGTAATATTGAACATTTACGACCATGGTTGTCTGTAACCTTTTTCCCAAATGAATATTATGTATCTTTCATTAGTTGAGAAATTATTCCTATATCAACAACTGGTTGGTGACCCCAATGGCTTGATAGTTAATTGAAGCTGGCCCACTTAAAAAAAAAAAAAAAAAAAAGAAGCCTTCTAAGGGACAAAAAATTCGGTGGAAAAGAAAAAACCCGCAGAACAGTGTGACGGCTCTAATCTTGTTTACCATTTGTGCAAATGATCAGCTAATAGGAAGTGAAACAAAACATTTCGTATACGCAGGTGACGTAACAGTACAATTTGAGTGAAGTAGAAGGAAAATTGAAGATAATTTTACAACGGCTAAGTAAATGTTACGAACAGAGAATAATCTCATACCGAATCCAAATAAAAAGGCAAGTATGCGTTTTTTATTTTAAAAATGTAATGGCAAAGTCAAAAATTAAATAGCAAGAAGCAGAACTTGAACATAATGACTACATGAAATAGCTGGCAGTAACGGTAGGTATACATCGCAAAGAACACTGCAGAAATACTAAACGATAAGTGTCAGTACACGGAATGGAAGTCTAAAAAAAGCTCATAACCTCAAAATGAGGTGCAAATATGGTCATGCGCGAACTGCATCCTTGCAGTTATATTTCGCAGCGGCAGAATACGATTTTTCAGCTTGGAAAAGGTCTGCGCATGTAAAACATGTGTGATGTTGCTTTAACAGGGCATTTTATCATTTACTTAGCGGTATTGCGCCACTGCGCATAAAACACGGTATAATAGTTCACAAGGACAACTCGATGCGAAGACGAGAGGCATCCAATGTATGGTCAGACCGAAGTAACATACAAGCTGAAAATCAAGGAACAATTTCATAAAAATTACAAAAACAAATTGAGATTAGTACAAGCCGAAAAAGAAAACAAAGAAATCTCACCAAACCTCCCGAGTCCACCGGACGAAACACCGGCGCTAGGACACAAAGAGAAGTGACACGCACAATAAACCCCAGCTATTCTGTGCTTGCACGACGGCTTTAAAAATGATGAAATGAGGTCTGATGAAAGACTGAAAATGTCAGAGAACCGCCGACTATACAACACATATTGATGTGCGGAAAAAATCGGACGAAGTGAAATAATATCACCGAAGCAGAAAATAGCAAAGCCGAGATACTGGGCGAATATTAGTGCAAAATAAAATAAAAAATCTTAGTGAACCGGGTACGAGAAGAAGAAAAAACATAGCTGTATAAGTATGAAAAACATGCCGAGCACAAAGAACATTATAAGGTACTTAACGAGAGAATTCAAGCTAAGAAGTCGGGTAATTAAAAATTAAGATAAAACAATCCATATATACAACTGAAAAGCATGGGAACAGTACTACTGTTGGAGTGGGGAAACAACAAATAAAGGAAAAGGAATAAATAAAAGTGAAGATGAATTTGGTATAAGAGCTGCAATGATAAAACTAAAAAAGTAGAAAAATTGTGACGCCAGAATATTGTGACAGAAGCCGTAAAAGAACTAGATGGCAGTGGAATGAGTCTGATCCATAGCAAAATAAATGTGAAATACTAAGAAATGGCTTACAGATTAATGTAGATCGACTTCTGTTTCTGTATTTAAAAAAAAAAAAATTACAAATAAAATTGTAATAGTTATACGGAACTATAGCACTTAGTTATAACGCATGCCTGTAAAATTCTGCTCAATATTGTGAATAAAAGGATCATAGAACACTCGTTATTTTAAATGTCGAAAGAACAAGCGGGATTTATGTCATTACGGAAAGCTATGGAGCCTGAACATTCCACAAATTATAGAAAAGGCATAAGAATCTCAAAACATACCGTCGTTTTTTAGATATTTCTAAGGTATCGGGTGCAATAAAATACTGAAAAGAAAAACAAAAAAAAAAAAAACAAAACAGGAACACCGTGATATCTGATGCAGGATATTAGCTCTCATACATAAGCGCAACAGGGGCAAATAATACAAATTCATAACCTTTTAAACTTGAAGCAACTTGGTGATTTCCTCAACTCGTTCCTCTGATAGATACTTAATTATTTCAGACTCCAAAAGTGCTCTTCAGGCTATATCCTCTCCCTTTCCCTCATATTCCCTCGATTTTATTGTTTTCCGTATACGTTCTCTCATCTATAGTCTTTCCTTTTCCCATTCCATTTCCATCGACCTGCTTTGGGTTCCGAGCCATGCGAGTATTGATGGTAATGAGACGGTGGACTCCTTAGCACGCTTAACGTTACACTCTCCACATTTTGTTAAAAAGATTCCTGGTCACAACATACTTCCCCTCTCCAAAAGAATGCATGTCAGACTTTGGTGTCGGATGTAGATAATCGCTCCTTTTCCAAAACTAACTCATTTTACTATTCAGCCTAGACCCCCTTCTTGTTCTCGGTTCTATCATTTTCCTACTACCTTTAAACGTTTTTTCATCATTGGTATCTGCCGTCTGCGGTTCAATCATACTTTGCTCCCATCCTCACGGCATCGTTTTCCTCTTTTCCCGTCGGACCTTATTGTCCTTTGCATTTTAATGACTGTTGCTTCGTTTGTGATCCTGACTACGTGCTGTTTGAATGTTCCAGTCTTTCCTCCGAACGTAATATCCTGTACGTTTAATTATTAAAGCTGAATTTTCCTACTCCATATAGTGCTTCCTATATCTTAGCTTTGCCGTCATCCAATGTGGTTCCTATTCTTGGTCCTTTTCTGTTATCGATTTCTGACCGGATTAAAATTTAATCTCTAATCTAGTCCAATTGTCCTGGGTAGCTGCCCTTAGTCGGCCAAGCCCCCAAAAAAAAAAAAAAAAAAAAAAAAGAAAAAGCAACTTGGTGTGCGTGAAAAATTAATAACAGCCAAAAGAGTGCGTGTTAAGGACAGAAGCGTATCGTCTATAGTAGTTTCTACAGTATGACAATGAGGGGCAGCCCAACAAATTGCACATGCTGGATGCAAGAGTGGCTCAATGAGCTCCTAGTATCGCACGAAGGACAGAATTATGGATTACATCTAACGAATTTATTAAGGAATGACATGCTTGGCACCCGTGCATGATTTTAGATAAGACCATTGGTATTTGACCAGAATTGTAATTTATTTATCGTTTTTTGGAGCATATTTTGAGCATTGAAAGGAAGGCTGGAAGATAAAGAAATATTCAAATCGTCGATATAAAGCCGGGCAGTAACAGGAAGCGTGATGAAATTCGCCATATCATTTATAAGGAATATAAACAAGGTTGTACTTAGGACAGCCTTGTGGAATGCCATTCTCTAGTGGCATAGTTGTTGAATTTGGTAGTTCCAATCTTAACTTAAAGCTTATATATAGCTAACCATATTGCCAGTTAACCCGGCGGTTAGTAGCTTCATTAATAGCTTCAGCCGCCATACTCATGTTAAAAAAATATCGCATGTAAATACTGTTGAAATTTGCCGCTGAAGGCTCAATAGGTGATCGGTAGATGATCGCATCTAACGCCCTCCGGCTTGTGTACAGGAAAGAAGATTATTCCGCTCAAGGAAATGGATGAGACGTCTGTTCACCATTTTCTCCATTGTTTCGGATATCACATTTAGTGAGAAATGGGCCTGTAACTATGATGAAGGACTTTGCTTGTCTTCAGAATAGGAACAATTTGGTCTATTTTCCATTGATGCGAGATAGAGCCTGCCATCCATATCTGGTTATAAATGTATGTAATAAGTAGGATTTTGCAGAAGCTGGTAAATATTTTAATGTGTACGGGGATGCGTAGCATCGGGATCTCGAACTATTACGCGTATGATGTATGAGTTGGAAATTAAGTTCAGTATCAATATGGAGCTGTTGCACCTTGATTTCTGATAACTCTATTTCGAGTTTTAAATACATTTTCATATGATCCGGAAGACGATGCTAAAGAAAAGTATTGCGAGAATAAATTTGTAACTTGTGTAGTAGTATCGGATATAGTTGTGCCGTTGTCACTTAAATGGATAAGGGACTTAGAACGCCTGATCCCGTTAATTGCTTTTATCTTTTCCAATGAGGAGTGATTTAATGTGGTAGTCGATACCGAAGAAATAAAAGCGTGCCGTGATTCTTGTTTCTTAGCTCGTATCATCGATCGTGCATCGGCCCTGCATTTTTTGAACATAATTAAATCGGAGAAGGGGCCAAACATACTTTCGAATTTTGGTAACGCCCGTTTCTGACATCGTATTGCCATCTCAATTTCAGGGCACCACCACGGTGCTCTGCCGGTTCGGTGGCAACCGGATAACATGGGGTAATCGATGCTTTTACAGCGTTGAAGATGACCTGATTTAGACGGTTAATGTTTTCTATTACAGACGTTGATGGCTGGTTAGGGATTACGTCTTTCGATGTGTATAATCCCCCCCCCCCCCCCCCAAAAAAAAACCGTCACCTTGCGATGGCAAAAGTTTTAAAAACGAAACTGAAAAAAATACGGAAAGATACGAAATAAAACGAAAAACACTGAGCTAAAATTAACTAACACCCTGATCTTTTCAATTGCAAAATATGCATCGGAAACATAGGCCATCAAAAAAACGGATAAAAAAAAAACAAAACACTTCGAGATCTGAGTATGTAGAAAGATTCTTCGTATATATTGCGGCCTTTGTATACTGAACTAGAGCGAATCAATTCTAGAGCTAGAAATAAATACCATATCACTAAGAAAGCGTAATAAGATATTCAAGTGTCGCGCATAGCGAGCAAAGTTAGTTTTGAAACCGAGAAAGAAAAGTCTGAGTACTTTTGGAACTTCACATGTTTTGCGATGATATAAATGACAATTGAACCATTTTGGACATCACCAATTAGCATAGTGTACGTGCGAAAATGAATTTATCCCTTGCCCAAAAATATTCTTCGCATTAAGGAAAAATTGAAGTTTTGAACATGTAGAAACGTGAGTCAGGTTCTTTTAGAGCACACAAGTAATAATTTTATATACACTAGTATAATAATGGTTTTTCTTTTTTGTTTTTTTTTATTTATAAATGGGCTCGGTGTTAACACTGATCCAGCCACATGGACTTGGATTAACTTTCTCAGATTCTGAGGCGATCGGAGATAGAAAGTATAAAGGAAAGAAGGAGAGGAATAACGCCAGAAGATGGGAAGGAAAGGATAAAGGAAGCATTGAAAGGGGTAGGAAGATCCAAAGAGTTCGGCGTATAGATGAGAGCACTTAGGAAAAAGAGCAGGGCATTCAAAAAGGATATGGTTGGGGTCGCATATAAAGGGAGGATCAGTAGAGTGGAGAAGGCAAAAGGGAGAAGGTGAAAGAGAAAAAGAGAAAAGCGAGAAAAGGGAAGGAGGGAATGACCAAGTCTCAGTCTGATTAAAGAAACAATAGCCGAGCGCACCGAGAAAAGGGAAAAAATTGGTACCAAGACTGTGAATTGGGAGTAGGCTGTAGGAGGAGTGTTGGATATCACGCATCATAGAACAATTATATATTTACCTCCGTCCTTAAACGTGTTTTTTCGCGTTAATATGATTTCCGAAACTGTTAATGTTTTTTTTCTTTGCAAAAAAAAAGGAATGCGTTGTGATTGTATTGATTGTATCATCGATGTTTCTTTAAATTATCTAAAAATTTTACTAAAGCTAAAAAGTTTTTACTTTTTTTTTGGTTTTTTTTTTTTTTTTTTTTATGGGTACGCTAACGAAGAGCAACAACCGCCAATCAACCAAACGGAATCTAAGTAATAGTTCAAAAGGAGCATAACATATTAGATTTTAATCCGGTGCGAGATTGATTGAATGAAAGAAGCTAGAATAGGAACAACTTGTTACCCGAATTGGAGAAGTGCGAATCTTGTAACGAATTCTACTTCGGGTGGGACAATAATAATAAAGAAATGTCGCCAAAAATGTTTTTTAATTACAGTAAGCTTTTAAGAGGTATAAAACAGAAAAAATAAGATTACCGACAAGGGAAATATGGGACTAGGAACTATGACAATTTATGTTTTATAAGACCTAAAGGGATTAATAATAAAATTGATAATGTCGAAGAGGAAGTTACGAGTCAATTATTAAAGTAACTTACCGAAGGAATTAAGAGGCGAATGTAATTTGAATATATGGAAAAACCGAATAAAAATATGGTTGATTTCGTGGTGCAAAGAATGAGAAATGGCTAGTCATAGGAACAGCGATAAGACGGGTAATTGATTGAAAGAGTAAATAATTATAAATGATGTAATGGAAAAAAATAATAATAATAATAAGGTTTGGTGCTCATGTTCTAGCTGCATTACTTATAGCTTATGTGAAAATGTTGTTTTAGGATGTGCGATAGGTATAAATGTATTGATTTAAAAATTAGACGTAGAATAGTAAAAATAGTAAGTTGAATTAAGTAATACATATATATAAGACGAATATGATATATTAAATTTAAGATGTATACGATGAATAAACGATATAATTATGTTGGGAACCCACAGAAATTGCCTTGTGGGACCCGCAAATTATTTAAAAAAAAAAAAAAAAAACTGACAAGAAAGTTTTTACTTTATTTTGCATCTTTCTGAAATTAACGTAGAGCGATAAAGTCCTTTTTTTTTTCCCATCTGTTGTGTATTTTTAAATAATAATTAGAGAAAATACACAGTATAATATTCTAAATATCCGTAATTTAATGTTTCCTTAGAATAGCGAAGAAAAAAGCACTACTGAATTCTTTCGGGTATATTCGAAGCACCGCGCGCATTGTAACAGGGAATTAACCACGTTCAGCCTATGCGTTCGATTTTTGTTTCTATATTTTTCCTTTCTGCAAACGTGTAAAGAAAATTAAGTCTCTCCGAATATACCTTTTTTTATACAAAATAAAACCGTAAAAATTCATTCAATTTTAACGTCAAGTAAATTAGGAAAAAGAGTGCAGCGGGAGCGACCAGATTTGAAATTTTCGTTCGTTAGCAGCTTTTATTACTTTTTTTTTTTTTTTCTTTTTTTTCCGAAAAGTAATTAATGATTCTATATATAATACGGTACGGGATCAATTTGGAGCAATTTATTCTCAATTTGAATTTCTCGGCACGATCTAGTGGCAATGTTTAAGAAATTGAATATCAAAAGGGTAAACGATGGCGGTATTTCCGAAATAAATTACATCGAATAATAACGAGAGACATAAATAAATATTTAGAACTCGAAAGCGAAGAAGTTAGTGTTTTTAGTTAGGCCCGTTCCCCCTTTTTTTTTTTTTCTTTTTTTCCCGCTATATATTCGCTACATTTTCTTGATTTTTCCTTCGTCGAGAGAAAGTTTTAAGTTTGCCTAAGTGGAGACGATATAGCAGAAAACTGCCTGGGCCAGTAATTTATCGAGAACTGCAACGTGAAGGGAGTGTAGAACGGAACGTTACAATAAGGGCTCATTTTGTAACGTCGAAATTTAATTTTAAGTATGGCTGCGTTCCGAGTTTTTCGGAAAATATGTCACACGGCCTAGCACCTTTCTGCCTGTATCGCAACCGGCGCGGCTTTCTTTCTATCACATCTCGTTTGTACACATGTGCGTCTGTCTACACCACCGTCTCCACGCTAGAAAAACTCAGTTAGAACGCGCTCAAATTCGCCATAATAGATTCGGAATTTTTCCAACCGAAACCTCGCTTTATAGTAAACGCCGTATTTTACCGTTCATTCTTTTACCTCCTTCTTTTTGCTTTCAGATTACATTTTTTTTATTTCCTTTCATTACTTTGTTCTTTTTCAATCTCTTGACTTTTCTTATAAATTATAACAACTTTCCGATTCCCCACATTAATCCCGTCCAAAGATTTTTAAACGTTTCCTTTTGTTTGTTGTTTTTTTTTTTTTTTTTTTTTTATTATTATTGTTCAAAAGTAAAATTTACAGACCAGATTAAAAATACCCTTAAATAATCAGGTGCGACAGTGTAACATTCGTTATATGTGGTAAGCGACGAAGAAAAGTACCGGAATTAAGCATAATTTGAACGATTTTTCGGAAATTTCAGTTTCTACTGATGCGCCACCCATAGGGGAAAAAGCACGTATTTTTAACAAGTACAGGGAACGAATGAATAAAAATTGCAAATAGCGTATAAAAAAAAAACCATACAAAACATCGATTAATTTGTAAAACTATATTTATACATTGCGAACTAAATGGTCGGTGTGTGTCGAAGTTCAGACTTGACTTTGTTTTTCACTTTAATTTCGGTGAACTCAATGTAAATAGGCGAATATTTTACAAATATTTTCAACAAGATAAACAAATATTAACTAATAATTTTTATTCCAAACGCTAATATACGTATGAATATAAATATATACATATGTGACCTGGTGGTCTACCAAAAGGGGGCTTACGTGCGAAAACAGGAAAAACAGCTGTTAAAATTAAACAATTCGTTTCGCATTAGTTGTTGCCTTTTCTCCGTGTTGCTTGGGGTCTTTTTTTTTTTTTCACGTAGAATATGTTTTTCTGGCACATAATAATGTTTTTTAAATTTTATAAATCGATCTATTTAGCTTATTGCAGATTAAAAAAAAAAAAAAAACTTTTTTTTTTAAATTGTACTCTTGTTTTTCTTAACTTTTAGTAAACTTTTCAACGGATTACGACTTTCTGGTCTTTACCATGTAAAAAAAAGTGTGTCCCAAACTCTATCCGAATTGGCAAAAAAGTGCAATATATATATACATAAATATAAAATGTACCGAAAAGAGAGTTGGCGTAGAAAGGAAGCTCATAAAAAATATTAAAAAAAGAAAAATGGTATATCTCAGTCACATGTTGAGAGGTGAAAAGTATGACATTCCGCGCCTAATACTACAAGGAAAAATTAATGGTAAAAACCAGTTGGTAGAAGAAAGCACTTGTGGATAAAAAACATCAAGGAGTGGAGTAACATCAACGATATCGGCTTACTCTTTAAGGCGGCAAGGGAGAGAAATTATTGGGAATAGCCTACGCACTGCATAGTGCACGGCATCAAAAGAAGAGGATATAATTAGTTCATTTTGGCCGTATACAATTTCCTTTAATAGCCTGCCTTATTTCTCCTTTAACTTCAGCGATCTCTGCCATCCTCCCAGAGTATTTATTTCGCCTACACTTGCAAAATCTCTCCCTCCAGCTGTAATTAAACAGGAATTCCACAGTATTGTCAATTCTCTCTTCCCTTCTCATGTAAACATTTTCACTGATGGTTCTGCCTGATGGGGTTGGTGCTTCTTTTATTCTTCCAGACTATAACTTCTCTGTGAATCCTTCTGTCTTCATTCTTTCTGTTCCATATTTACAGCCGAGCTAATGGCTATTTTACGTTCCATTATTTTTATCTCCTCCAATCGTCTTTCTTCCCAGTTTCTGATCATATCCGACTCCATGAGTGCTCTTCAAGCCATCTCTTCTCCTCTTCCTAATCATTCCTGTGATTTTTCTATTCTTCGCATACGTTCTCTCATTCGGACTCTCTCTTCTTTCCACGGGTTCCATATTGACTTGCTGTGGGTTCCTGGTCATTGTGGCATCTCAGGTAATGAGATGGCTGATTCTTTGACTCGGGTTGCTGCTTCTTCTACATTCTTCTTCAAAAAAATCCCATCCTCTAATCTCTTGCCTTTGTGTAAATATTTCCATCTCAGATTTTGGTCGAATATGTACCCTTCCTCCTTTTCTAATTTTCGCTCTTTTTATCTGTCCGTTCAGCCTAATCTTCCTTCAAATCCGTGGTTCCTTCTGTTTCCTTCACTTCCTCGCTCTGTTGTTATCTCCATTGTGCGTTTGCACTTAAACCATTCCTTGCTACCTTCCTCACGCTTTCGCCTCTCGTTGACCTCTTCCCCATGTTGTCCTCTCCATTTAAATGATACGGTTGTTTGTGACGCCGATCACATGTTTATTAAGTGTTCATCTCTTTCGGTGGAGCGTTCGGCTCTGTACTGCCACTTGCTTAGACTTGGGCTTGCTGCTCCTTTTTGTCCCCCTTTATATCCTATCTTTTCCTTCTACATTTATTATCCCCTCCATTGTTTCCTTCTTATTAGCGATAGCTGATCGCCTCACTATATAACTTTCGTTTTCCCTTAATTGTTTCTGGGTGAAGGTCCTCGGCTGACGAGCCCAATTAAAAAATAAAAAATAAAATGAAATACAGATACATCTACGACTGCAGTTATAAGTAATTTGTAAAACTGTGTACCCCCGAATAAATAGTTGTTAAGTATTTTCATACGTTAGATATTAAAAAATTCTATAAAATCGTATAAACTGCACGTAAATAAATCAAATTTGCATTGTATGTAGATTTCAAATGTTACCTTTAATTATAATACCTTTGCGAGGGCAAAATCAAAGGCCTTTTTGACAATTTATTTAAGAAAGTCAAAGCAATATTTATAAATTCGGTTTTTCATTCATGTTAACATATAAGTTCTTGAGGTAGAAGAAAAAATTTTTTTCTAATCATTTCGAAATAAAATGGCGACGTAGTGGCTAATTAAAGAGAACCTCTTTTTTTTTTTCAGTCTTCCACATTCGCACAGGTCGCAAATTTTCAACCAACAAAAAAAACCCAGAAACGACGTTAAAACCGTTTTGACTGAAGACATAACATCGAATCGAGTTGGTTTTAAAACCGCTTGGCGTTTTGAACGATCTCTGTGTATAAAACAGTTAATACATTTTTAATTAATTGCCCCAGTCGTTCTGAGCCTACAGTTAATTTAATTGTTAAAATCGAAATAATCTGAACGGTTAATAAAAACATTAAAATCAACAATAAGTTTCATATAAACTACCGTCGCAAAAATTACCGAAATGTATTATCTCACAATGTCCATACAAAAAAAAAAAAAAAAAAAAAAAAAAAAAAAAAGGTTATTACAACAGAATCGCAATAAAATTAAAAATAAAAATGGTAACAAAGTCAACCATGAAAAATTGAAAGCAGCTTTTAATGATACTTCTACGGAGATTTGGAATGTGGAAGAAACAATATATCCTTGACCAGACAGAAGAGAAGGATGTAAAAATAAAATTTCATATTAAACCATAAAATTAAAATAATAATAATAAAAATAAAAATAATAATAATAATAATAATAATAACAATAATGAAATATACAAACATAAAATTTTATATCAAATAATGAGTTTCAGAATTTTGTTGAAACAGCTTTAAATTATGGAGATAATCTATAACGGTAGTGCCAAAACTGAACAAGCCTTCAGCTAAATGAACGACATTTCCGTAACAAGAAAATCTCCTTTGACTGCGTAACCAGCTCCGAATTTAACGGTAATTTACTCAAATTGACAACTTCGAATTTATTCTATATTTTACGTAAAAACTTCTTTCAGAAATCATCGACTCACTTCAAAATCTCCTTCGAAATAGTACAAATGTGCGCAACAGCTTCCGAAATAAATTACGCCATATATATATGTATGTATGTACATATATATATATATATATATATATATACAACTTTTTTAACAGAAAAGTAAATAAAGCTCGCAATGTTTAACTAAATTGAAATTTTATATTTGATCGTTCGTTAAAATTTTCGTAATTCACGTTATTGATTGGCTATATAACTAATAGATTTATATTTCATAATGTATTGTAAAAAATATATATCATGTAGAATCATAAAAATCGTATAAAAATGCCTTTAAAATAAATTCTAACTAATTCTGGCATATTTAATTTTCTTTATACCTGAAATTCCTATTTAAAACGACCATAACTTTCCTTGGTTACTACTCACTAGCGGAATCGCATGGGAAGCCGATATATTGAATCTAATATTTAAATGTTTACAGTCATTAGAAAATATCCCCATAAGAATTATCGCTAAATCCTAAAGTACATTTAAAATTTCCCCAAATTAAGTAAACTGAATGACGCAGAGCTATGAGCAAATCAGCGCTTCAATCGGTTTATCCAGTCTATCAGGTCGTCCTTCAATTTATGGTTCACAGTCGGTATATTTCTTAACAATTATCATTACCTTATGATGTTATGAATTACATTTTCTGCAAAGGTGTTCCATCATTAATTTCCAATCGTCCGAATAACCAAAAATTAATAAAATCTCGTTTAATCGTAACATCAGTGTCCTGAAACTAACTCGGAAATCCAAGGTCTGTTCCTTTCTGCGAATATTCGTCCGAAAAAGAAAAAAAAAAAGGTTAATAGAAGTCTCTCAGACAACATGCCACATCAAGCTGTTTTCCATAACCTTAATCCGTATAGTATGGAGTAGATGACTGCTAGTAAAAAAACAAACCGTTGTAAATAATAGAATATATAATTAATATTCCTAATAGTAATAAAGACAATAATTAATTCACAATACTCGATTTCATCTCCCTAAAAAGATTATCCACAGTGTTCCTTTTGGTTCCGAAACCCCCTCTATATTTCGATGGCTCAGGCAATAGAGGAATCGCGCTGTCAACTGCAACGAGCTTAATACCTTATACCGTTTGCAAGGCATGCGTCCAGTATAGCATTTTCAAAGCGGAAGCACAACTAAAGACAATGACGGAGCCGCGCTGATTTTCAGATGCAATAAGAACAGCCTTGTTCCGAAGTACAGTGGAGCGTTGATTTTCCGACCCCCTCCCCGTAAAATTTTTTAATATTTTAGAACAGCTGCAAAATAGTTTTCCGAATTATGCTATCATTTGTATGTAAATTACGAAAAGAATTAAAAATTAATAGTCGAATTTTGTACTATCGAAAATCCGTTCTTTTTTTTATACCTTGTTTTTTCCTACCACACTATGTGAAGGTGCTTAAATATAAATCATAAATTACAACAATTTGAACGTTCTAATAGTTGAAAATAATTTACTGGGATGTTTGTAAATGTCTGAGCAACACAACAGTTATTAACGTATCGTTGAAAGCGGTAATTCTAAAAAGGCTGAAAATTCGTATTTTAACTTACGACATGAGAGAAAACACTTTAAAACTTCAAAAAAAAAAAACAAAAAAATGATAAAATTCAGTCGAATCACTCTGTTTAAAAAACTAAAAATCAAAATCATTAGCAGATAATTAAAATCCTTCATGCGCATATTATATGTATATAGCAAAGGTATGAAATAAGAAAGCTTTTTTGAAAATTCAAAAAACTTTAAGAAGAGGGATTAAGAACGCTTTACAAAAAAAAAAACAAAAAACAAACAACGCCTTCTTCGGATGATCAAATAAGTTTTCTAAACCACAATTTTGCACGAAGATTGTTCACACGATCGAACTGAAGAAATGTATAGTAGGAAATTTAATCGCAACGTATAGCCCGACATATACAAAAAAAAAAAAAAAAAAAAAATGGAAACTTTATAAAACTTCCAATTTTAACTGTTCACTATATCTCTTCATCACCAGCGAGCGCCGTAGCTTATTACGATTATTAAAATATAATTATAGAACTAACTGCAGTCCATACATAATCACAAGATGTATCGCTCAAATATCGAACTATCTCAAGTATATTCCACGTGATACTGCCGCATTGAAAGTAAACTCATCTTCGCTAGTTGATTTCGTGCGTGAAAAATGAACAGTTCGAATTTAAACTTTTTTTTTTTTTTTTTGCTATTTCTCAATCAATTATGGCTCTGTTTACTTTTCTCTCCAACAGATCTCCATCAAATCAAATAATCTTATCCTATCTGACTTTCGTAATTCTCTCGTTGCTATGCAAAATTTATATCCTTAAAATTCAATCTGCTATAACGTATCCTAGCAACGCTATCCAATTTGCACACTAACACAGAATACTCATAGCTTATTCATTTGGTTGCTGGTGGACATAAAGAGATCGGAGAAAATGACACGGTAAATTAAGGAATTAAAATAATAAAATTTTTCGAGATACAACCGAACATATTTAAATCAATGTATTAGTCCGGTTGCGCCTAGTTTCTACTTTGGCCAAAGGTTCCTAATTAAAAAAAAAAAAGAATGGTAAATATAACCACCATCTCACAGGTAGTTTTATGGTTTCACTAAAAATCGAACTGATGAAATAATAGACACTTCGAGAAATTGACCGAGTTTTAATATTTTTCTACTCCGATGCTACACCATACCGTAGTAAATCCAGTAATATCATTCATGAAGATCAGAAGAGAAAATTAATATTTTTTCTAACGTAGTATTTGATCAAATAAAAACCATATAAATATAAGAGGGGGTGAGAGGGGGGGGGGGGCGGACCGGCTACCATCCGTTCGAATTTTTCCTTTAATAGAGTTAATTTTTCAATATAAAAACGCCGATCGAGCAAAGTCGACATTAAAATAGCTCAAAAATTAAAACCACTCTATCTAGTGATATAAGTAAAAAAAAAAATAGAATTACGAGACGTTAATCATTCTTACATTTTTATATTCACGTTTTAACGATACAACTAATAGTGACGATAATTTATTGGGTCAAAAAGCTGTCAAATCTACGGCGTTTTGTAATTTTTCTGTATTTTTAGGTATTATGAAATGCGCTATGGATTTTTTTCAATTTTTTTTTTCATTTCTTAAGGTTGAGAGTTTCAAAAAAAATGCCCCAAATATACACTGTGTATATCTTATGTTTACTCTAAATTTTTCGTTGTAAACACCGTTAATGTGGACTATAGCATAATTTTTAGTTTAGCACTCCCTATCTTAAAAATTTTAAGTATTTAAAAAAAATTGTGCACATTTTAGTAGACCATGTAAACAATCTTCGCGCGAAATTATAATTTAAAAGATTTGTTTGTTCCGAACATGTCTTTGCGCGGCTGTTTTTTAGGCTTTTCTTATAGTTCGAATTTTCAAAAAAATTTTCTTATTTCACGTCTTTCGGTATATATTGCATATATGTCCAAGTGGAATTTTAATTTATCTGTTGCTAATGATTTTGATTTTTAGTTTTTTAAAGAATAATTCGACTAAATTTTGCCCTTTTTTCAACGTCCAAAAATTTGATTTTTTTTTTTCATGTTTTTTTAATTGTGTCGTAAGTGCGCCGTTAAAATATGAACTTTTAGCTTCTTATTCAGCGATATGTTAAATAACTGTTGCGTTGCTCAGGTATTTACGAATTTTCTCCTTTATATATTTATAATATACACATATATGGATTTTTATCCTAATGATTAACGTTAAAATTTTAAGGAAAATATGTTCAATTGTTCGCGTGTTAAAAATTTATTTCCTTCGAGTAAAATCATTTTATTTTTTAAATGTTTTTTTTTTTTTTTTTTACATTTTTACAACAGTATTCCTGCTTTGTGGTACGATTTATATCTGATGTTGTTGAAAAGAACTAATTTACATGAATGATTAAAATTACGTTAAACCTACAAAAATTTAAAACCTTTTACACAAAAAAAAAAAAAAAAAAAAAAAAAAAGAAGTATCTAAATCACGTGGAAACGAAATGCAGAGTATCGGCTCTGTTTAAGAGATTCCACATTCACCGAGCATAATTGCCGGTAAAGACTGAATCGAATAGAGCTTTTTCTGTTGGTACATTTTTGTTTTAACATTCTCAAACGAAAAACTGGAAAAGCTGCAATTTTCCCCGGCCGAAATAGAATATCGAACAATGTGTTCCATCATTGAACTCGTGAAGATATATTACAAGCCGCATACAAATGTATTCGTGAATGTGTGAAGCAGTAGGCCGGAAAAAGGAAATAGTATACTGATTATGACTAGGCCAGACCAGGTTAACACGTACCTTATATTCTTAAAACTTCCTGAGTGCTTTCTTTTGATTTTAACATTTACGATATATCATCTAACTGGCTATCGATATTTTATTTTCAAAAATCTATTAGGCTTAGTACATCGCTAAACTGAACTTAGGCAACCCCCGACGCCCTAGATATGGAGCTCACTTTACACTTTATCAAGACTTTACCCCAACCATATGGATACCGCAATTATCTACATAAAGTCTACGAGTATTATTACAATTTCACAGGACAGCATAAAAAGGTACCACCACCAAGTTGAAAAAAACTCTGCTTGCCTTTTACAGTTTTCGCCATTGAATGGTAAGATTAGTTTCCGAACTGTTATTTAAAACCGGCCTTAATCAAAAATTAGGGACGTCACAATTATTTTCGACGTCAACAGAGTACGACTGAGGGTAGGTCCAACTAGAAATGTGACCCGGCAACTGACTTTTTTTCCGGAACATCTCCGCCCAGAGCAGTTCTTCGAAAAGAATAGCGACCGTTTGCTATTGCGCCGGGTGCAATTGCTCCAAAACAAAATTTTTATTATTTTTACCCTCACAACTGACGCGCCGCCAAATGTTTGATTAACAGATAGTGAAGATTAATATTTTCTGACATAATCGAAAATATTGTCATACAAAAGATTTGTAAACTTAAATTCGGAAATATGTAAATATTAAAAAAATTTAACCGCTTACGAGGGCCGTTCATAAAGTAGGTTTCCCTATTTTTTATTTTCGAAACTAATAAAGATAGGAAAAAAAAAACGGGCACCAGCGTTGAATTATATTCGGCCTTTTAAATTTAAGCATTTGTCGATTCTCGTAGAAACTTGCCACCAAATTTTGTAACCAGATAAAAACGAAATTTATCAAATTCTCCTCAGTCTCGAATTTTTTTGCATGCGTGACACACTCGGAAACTGATCAAGAAAATCGGAAATGGTTTGACGGCGATCGAATCGCGGAGTTTCTTCGATTTTTCGCATCGGTTCGTCTGGGATTACGGATGGTCTGTCGCTCCGTTGTTCGTCCTCTAGATTCGTTCTACCTCCTCGGAATTCACGGCACCACCATAAACTTCCAAAAAACATACCGTATTGCGGTTTGCAGACGATTTTAAACTTGAACGTTATATCCACGCCCATTCCCGCAAGTTTATTCTAACCTGTTTTACAGGGGTGGGAACCTTACTTTGTGAACAAGCTTCGTATGTTAACTGCGCCCAAGAATTTTTATTAGAAGAAATCATATTTTAAAATGAAATTAAAAATAGAAATATTTTTAAAACGATGATTTTAAGAAATAGAAATAAATCGTATAACGCATTTTAATGTAACAAAAAAAAACCCAGATAAAAACCAACTCTAATATTTTGCATTCGTTTTTTTCTTAGTCGTAGGTAACTTTTAAGAATTTAAAACTGAAGCAAAATCTTTTAGCATAAACAATTAATTATTTAATAATAGAAATTTGATTTGTTTTTCAGACAGACATTGTGCGTTTTCATATTTATAATAGCAATGAAACAAAAACAATAGCACTTTCACGTAAAAATAGCAGAAAGAAGCGTGAACACGACGTAGGTGTTTGTAATAAATTCCAAACCCGGTCGTGTATCATTCATTTTAATTCTCGGAAAATAAGGTGCAATATAATTAAGAAAGGAAACTTGCAACGGCATATATTTCGTCTGACTACGTGTTTCGATGTGTGTAGGCGTGGGTGAGGTGTGCCTGAAGAAGCAGCGGAACAGTCAACAGAAGAGACAATACCGTTCTCCCGCTCGCTGCGGAGCAATTGTTACCGGAGCAGGAGCACAGTGTTTTTTTTGATCGCTGCTCCAAATCGAAACTGTTCATTTGTTGGCGCAGTGACAAAAAGACAACTCTGCGATTTTTCGGCCAGGATCGGTAGATACCGTATGAATATTATGATCTGAAACTCATCGGTGTTTTATTATTATATTTTCATAAAATTAAATTCGAGCTAATATGTTTTCAAGTGCTTTTGGTTTTTTTCTTCATTGCTATTATAAATATGAAAACACACAATGTCTGTCTGAAAAACAAATCAAATTTCTATTATTAAATAATTAATTGTTTATGCTAAAAGATTTTGCTTCAGTTTTAAATTCTTAAAAGTTGCCTATGACTA
This sequence comes from Icerya purchasi, assembly GCA_039619475.1. Classification (NCBI taxonomy): domain Eukaryota; kingdom Metazoa; phylum Arthropoda; class Insecta; order Hemiptera; family Monophlebidae; genus Icerya; species Icerya purchasi. The sequence goes on along the minus strand of CM077115.1, from coordinate 73,576,702 downwards.
AGAAAAAAACGAATGGATATTAGAATAGGTTTTTATCTGGTTTTTTTTTTTTGTTACATTAAAATGCATTATACGATTTATTTCAATTTCTTAAAATCACCGTTTTAAAAATATTTCTATTTTTAATTTCATTTCAAAGTATAAAAATTCTTGGGCGCAGTTAACATACGAAGCTTGTTCACAAAGTAAGGTCCCCACTCCTGTAAAACCGGTTAGAATAAACTTGCGGGAATGGGCATGGGCTCATTTTGTTTCAAGTTTAAAATGGTCTGCAAACCGCAATACTGTATGTTTTTTGTTAGTTTATGGTCCCCTGTGATGAGTGTTCAACCTCGGCTACTAAACCAGAGGACACAGCTTCGAGACCTGTCTCGTTCCGAATCGCGCCAAGATATATACCTAATTTGAAATTGAATTGGGTACCGGGGAAATCTGGGAAAAAGTAAAGGCGGCCGAGAGAAAAAAAACTAACGCCAGTACTCTCATCAGATCCATTAAGCTTAGTGCATTATGGAAAGCTTAATTCCACAATCCGTGATACCTTATCGAAGATACATATATGGGACTTACTTTACTTAAATGTCACATAGGATTATGTGAAAAAATTAAAACATTGCCTACAGAAAAAAATTCGATTTCTAACAGTACTCGCCTTAGAGGGGGAGTTTCAATAAAATACTAGTTTCTTTTTCAAACTCTTCTAATTAAAAGCGCGCGAATAGGGTGTTCTTGTTTTGTTTTTTTTTAAACAAATAAGGTTTTTCTTTGTTTTTTTGCTTTTTTTTTTTCCAAATCTACACACGTGCATGTTTTAGCGCGTACGCACACATACGCATAGACACACCATAGTAATTAAGATTGTGGCGCGTATCGCAATATTAATTTTAAAGTTATTTTGTAGTGTTATAATCGGGTTAACGTATACCGTTTCCGGAGTGTTACGGAATAAAATAATCTTCTCAAAGCGGTTCGGGCCGCAGATTAATTCTGGCTGCAGCTGAATAAATCCGCAATTCTTATTAAATTGTCTTTTACCACGTTCGCGTCTAACAGCGTGTACGTTTGATTAAAGAGAGGACACAAAGATAAAAATGAAAACAGCGGGCCCCCGTTAATAACTTTATCGTGACCGAAATAAAATTAGAATCATAAATGGGAACGAGTTTAAATCAGATTTGAATTTCTGTGCCCGTACTTTCGCTCTATATCGGCCATCTGGAAGCGGAGCGGAGAGGAGTTGTTTAGGAGGTGAGCGGTTTGCATTCCGGTCGAGAGAGATCCTGTAAGCAGCGGATTAGAGGCAAAACAGTTCGAGAAGCCGATCGAAGAAGATTGAACGTGCTCTCTAGGACGAGGCGGTTAAACCGAGTAGTTGGCGAGTGTAGCAGCGCACGACTGTAACAAAAATTGAATAAGTTTCGCCGTGAAAAAGAAGAAAAACTTGTCTTAATTATCCTTTCGTGTCCTTTGCAACGGAATTCTGTGCCGGTCTCTCGGTCGCACTTTTTATACTCGTTTAAAGAGTGGCTTTAAAATTTCCTTTAAAATTCTGCTCATTCAGCCTGGTAATTTTATTAGTCCGATATTTTCTTAAAAATAGAACGAGACTTTAAGCGTAAAACGGAAAAGGAAAAAAAGAAGCTGGGAAAAAGAAATTCTCGGAAAGTTTCTTCATTAGCTAAAGTGCTAATTTGATGGCGAGATAAGAAATCACGAGAAGCGCGAAGAACCGTTATGTGCAGTGAAACCGGACACCGTTACATTAGCTAAAAGAGATGTGAAGAGAGCGAACAAATTGATAAAGAACAACACTCGACTAAAAAGAAGTCAATCGAAGCGAGTGCGCGAATTCGCACCCGCCTAATAGTTTGCCAAAAACTTTAACTTTTCCCCTTCCCTTCAACATTTAATTTATTAATTTGAATAATCAAATAACGGATAACCGATATAACTTTGGCGAGATTTATAAGTAACGTTTCGGTGTAGCTCCCACACGACTTGCGTGCGAATCACTGAGATGGAACTTTTTTTTCGAGATATATTTCGGAAACATATTTAAAACGTAACGAAACAAACGAACTAAACCGAAACCTTTCGCTATCAAAATTCTTTAATTCGATAATGGTCACACACTGAAGAATAGGACAAAAACAGTCGAGCTAAGTATGAAAAAAATATAAATGGCACCAAGGTTAATACGAAAAGCCTGTAAATCTTCAGGTATTGTAAATTGAATTCTCGATACAAGAGCATTGAAAACGCACTTGTAACATTGATTTTTTCAGAATTTAAATCAAACTTAGAAAGGGTATACTTTCTCAAAAGTACTACTTGTTTTAATATTGTTGTAATACTTTTTTTTGTAATTTTAATTTTAATTTCAATTTTAATTTTTTTAATAAAACGGGTTTTGGTAATTTTTGTTTTGTAAACTAGTAAAAGTAGGATAGAAATATGGAAGATATATTTATCATCTTTTTGGTGGATTTAATAAAATTTTCATAAAATTTATAATATTATGAAAGGATAGTTAATAAGTTAATAATAGTAATTACTTTTTTATTAAAATGTATATGAAATTTATCTTTTTATTCTACTTTTCTCTTACGGTAAAACAAGTGGCGGTAATACTTCAAATAATTTTACTTATAAATAATTATTTCTTTCTATCAGCCATGCATTAAACATTTGAATTATTACATCTTTATCCTTTGATGAGCCTGTAGAAGTTACGTGACAAACAAATTTATTAACGAATAAAGCCTACATTCTTTTTGAACTTTAGGTAAAATTTCAAATTTGCAAAAAGTAATTTGTGCGAAGATTTGAAATGTGTGAATGATGTGTTCTGTTGAAATAATATTTGAACACACCGAGTTGTAGTTTTCTTCAATTGCTTTTACAAATAGAGTGAATGATAAATAATAAGTTTTTTCCAACTTTTTACATACCAAAAAAACAATAAGATAAAATTATGTTTCTGCAATTTCAAGCGTAATTTTAATACCGGTTCTGTCTGTAATAAAGATATCTCAGAATGAAATGAACTGTAAATATCGCTGAACTATTATTTAAGATTTTTTATTACGTGAACTAGATGATAACGGTAAAGCTATAATAAAAAAGTTAATATTCTTTTTTATGAAACTAATTTTAAATTCGTATCTAGAAAAAGCATACGTGAAAAAAAAATAGGTAATGATTATCAGTAATCTTACACAGTCACTTACTATTGAACATAAAACAATTTGATAAATATACACATATACGTATAATATATATACCGGGGTGAGCAAAAGTCAGGCACAAATTTACACGCGCCATTTACGACAGCGTGCATTGACTTTTGCTCACCTTTGTGTATATAATATCTTTGTTATCTATATAAAATAATAATTATTTATTCTAGAAGGTAATGTAAAAACTCAATTAACAAATATGTTGTCTAAGCTTATTTGCTGAGGTCTTGAATGCCCAACTCGGTAGTTTTTTGTTTTTTTTTTGTTTTCTTTAATACCCCCCCTTGGGTTTGCTACCAGAGAACATTATCCCCCAGCAAAATGGAATAGATGCATACAGAATAGAAATTATATTTTTATTTTATCGACAAAATGGAATCAAGAAACACCTCTGGAACAGGAACCACTGAGAGAATAGGTAGAGAAAGAACGTAAGATGCGTTGAAAGGAGTAGGAATATCAAGCTGTAAAAGATGGATAATAAAGTAACTCACGCTCGCGAGATAAACCGGAACACTCGAAGAGCAAGTGATTCGCATCACAAACATATTGGGAACATTCAAGATCAAATGGATAATTACGAGATGCAGCCGAGGAAAAGCGATTTAGAGAAGAAGGAATGTATGCGAGAAACGGAGGCGAGATAATTTAGTAATTATGGACCGACACAAACTGAGGAAATCATAGAACCAAGGACAAGAACGAGGAACAGGATTAATCAAGAGATAAAAGGAATTAGGATTAGCGAAAAGAGAAACATAAACATTTTATTTTTAGACTCATCAGCCAAATTTTGATAATGCTTTAAATCACGACGTTTTAATTGCATTGCAAGCATATTTAGTTTCTCTTTAAATGACTTCAAAATGCTTATCATATCTATTATTATTTTACCCTTACCCTCTAGTTGCAGGTTTAATTGGTGTAATTTTTCAGTAATATCGCAGAAAAAAGAAATATCAAGAAGCCATTTTTGATCATTTAGTTGAAGATATGAATCATCTTTAGTTTGTAAATATGAGTGCATATTTGTGGCAGAAGTTCTCTCTAGCATAATTTTAAATTAAAACTTATTATATATAAATTTATCTTCAAACGAACCGCGGATAATAACCTCATTATTTGCTGTCTGACACATGATTTTGCGTCATTTTGTGCGATTGCCATTCATATGCGCATGCGTTACGACTACAATTAATTTAAAAGTTAACATTCACTTACATTGTTCATCGGGATAAATACAAACAGTATGGCTACGCTGCACAGTCTATTCTGGTAAGAATAAATTATCGCATTAAGATTTTCAAACATTAATTTAAGTGAAAGCAAATTGTTCAACTTTAGCTTCGTGAGCTACTTCAAAAACCTTTGCGGTCGACGTGTTGGCCACCCCTGCTATATAGCAATGAAGATCTTTCGACTCTTTTTATTATAGGCGGAGACTGGAACGCTCGTCCACCCCTTCTGGGAATGTACTAACTAAATAATAATGGTGCAGTCCTAGAAAATTTCGTTCTTCAAAATGATCTATTTCTCCTTAATGACGGTACACCCACCGCTATCAGCAACCCTCTAGCTCCTAGTTCCATTGATCTATCTCTTACGTCTCCCGATCTTGGTTTCAGCTGCTCCTGGAACACTCTGGTTGGCACCTTTGGAAGCGACCATATCATCATTTCTTTAAATCAGTTTTTTCATTCTACTCTGAATAATTGTACTCAATCTCATGGATTCTCTCTAAGATAGACTGGCCCATCTTTTACTGCTACGTTGACTCTTCACTGCCCCTAATTTCTTCGCATTTAAATCCATCTTCTCAATACGACCTCTTTATGGAATATATTTCTAACGCCTTAACTCTTTCTTCTCCCCCTGCTCGGCATCCAACATATAAAAGGTCCAAATTTGTTTCCTCTGTGTGGTGGAATCCAAAGCTGCCTTTGATCGAAGTTTATCCACCCTTTAGAACAATCCGTTCCTGTCGTAATCTCCCCAATTTTCTCGCTCGTAAAAGCACCAGTGCCAAAGCTAGATATACTCTTAAAACGGTAAAAAAGAAATCGTGGAGAAATTTCTGCTCCTCTTTTTCCCGTTCCACTCCTCTTACTCACGTTTGGAAAATGGCGAGGACTTTCAAATCTCCCTCACCGCAACATCCTTCAAATCATATCCTATAGCCCCGGACAAATTAATTCCACATATGAATTTCTTAGCTCCTATAGTTGCGTTCCTAGTTTCCAAGAATCCTGTCGCATCCCGGCTCCCTTCACCTCCTCTCATTTCCTGCTCACTCCTTTTACCTATACTGAATTGGAAGCAGTCGTACGTAATTCTTCTAATTCCTCTCCTGGTAAAGACGGAATTCCCTTCCTCGTTCTAAAAAGTCTCTCTAATACCGCTCCTCGATTCCTCTTAAATTTATTCAATTCATTTCTCTCGTCTGGTTCTACTCCATCTGCTTGAAATACTTTCACTGTTGTCCCGATCCCAAAACCTAACTCCTCCTCTCTTCGTCCAATCTGTCTTGCTCCCTGTGCCAGAAAGCTGTTTGAAGGTATAATTAATAGACGGCTAGTTCGGTGACTTAAGCACAATAAAGTATTGCCCAATAATATGTTTTTGGTTTTCGCCCTGGACGCGGCCCTCCCGATTGTATCAGTACTTTCTTGTCAGATGTGTATTTATCTTTTATCAACAAAAAATTCCTCATTGCTTCCTTCGTCGATGTCACTGCTGCTTTCGATAATATCCACCTTCCCGCCCTATTCGATTCTATGCTCTCCTTGAATATTCCACCCTTCTTCTCTGCTCTTGCCATTAGCCTCTTCCAATCCAGGACTATCATTTTCTCTTCTCCGCTCGAACCTACTTCTAGACTGGTCCTTCGCGGACTGCCGCAGGGCTCTTGTCTAAGTCCAACCCTTTTTAACATTTATCTTATTAAAACCGCTTCTCTGTTAACAAACTCTTCTTCGCTATTTTTTGCTGACGACATCCTCATTTACTCCACCCATCGTAGTATCTCCGCCGTCCGATCCCCCTTGATAACCATTTCCGTTACTTGGGAGTATTTTTGGATAGTCTTCTTTCATTCCACAAGCATACGTGTCATCACCTAAAAGTCTCAATCTTATTAAATCCCTTTCACATACGAACTGGGAAGGTGATCCGTGCGTCTTGCTCATGTTCTATAAATCCTGTATCCGCTTCATTCTGGATTATTGTTGTTTTATTTATATGGTATCTCTTCCAGGTCCTTGCTCTCCAAGCTCGATCGCGTCCAAAATACTTGCCTCCGCCTCTCTCTTGGAGCTTGGAAATCTCCTATTCCTGCTATTCAAGCTGAAACTCACATTCCTGCATTCTTTATTCGGCGTTCCTATTTAGGTTACCGCTTCCTCATTAAACGTCTGCCTATCTCCTCTTGCTCACTTATTCCTTCTTATTCCCTCATTCTATCGGATTAGTGATTTAGTGCCAATAAAACACCTATTCTGTCTCTTATTTCTACTCGACGAGTCTTCAATTTTTACCATACATTTACACTAACGATAAGCTCCCATATTTTTCTTTCAACTTTTCCTCCTTTCTTCATCCAATTAATTGCTTTTATTCTCCCGTTCCCCCTAAAACCGTTCTGCACCATGCCGTTAGATCGGAATTTTTACAAAACTTTAAATTCTTGCTTTTCTAACCACGTTATAATCTACACGGACGGTTGCAAAAGCCCAAGTGGAGTTGGCGCAGCCTTTTTTTGTCCTTCTTTAAATCATTCTGAGTCCTTTAAACTTCCCTCCTTCTGTTAAACATTCTGTGCTGAGTCTATTGCTATCCTCCATGCACTTTTCTTCATCGGATCTTCGAAGGTTTCTCGTATTATCCTTATTCTATCAGACTATCAAAGCGTGCTACAAGCTGTTACATCTCCTCCGCCTTCCCACTCTACCGATTACGTAATACTTTTTATACGTTCCTTGATGACCTCTTCCTTTTTTGTGCAATCCAAATTGATTTCCTTTAGATCCCTAGTCACTCCTGAATAGAAGGAAATGAGTTAGTTGACTTATTAGCCCGGCTAGCTTCTTTTTCCAGCAGGTACCTTACTACATTTTCATCCATCAATATTAAGTTTTTGTCCCCTGCGGTGTATTACCGATTATGGTTCAACTCTTACTGCTCCTTATTCTCTAACCCGGATTCTTTTTACTTGTCCATCCAGCCTTCTCTTCCTTTTTGCTCTTGGTTTCTCGACTTCCCTTTTACGCGTCGCTCTAGCATCTCGGCAATATGCCGCCTCCGCTTTTGGCACAGTTTGCTTCCTTCGCCGCTTTTTCGATTCTCTCTCGCGCCATCTCCATATTGTCCTTTACATTCTCCTAATAGCCACTTTGTATGTGATCATGATTACGTAATGTTCGAATGCTCATCACTTTCATCTGAACAATCTTCCTTGTACTCCTCTCACTTATCAAGCAATGTTCCTACTGCCTATTGCGCCGCATTTTTTTCTTGTTGAATGTTTCACGTCGTACAAAAATCTGATTTTTTTACTCCTATTTCTTGGGCTAATGTCCTTGCAGACTAACCCGAATAAATAAAAAAAATAATAATAAATAATGAGGATGGAAGAAGGAAGAATATAACGCTAAACGAAAATAAGCGTACTGCTCTTATATAATCGGGTGGAAAGTACGGAAAGAACGAGTATAAGTAAACGGAATGAAGTAAATAAAATTAAAAATTGATGAAATAAAAATAAAAAACGAAATTGAAAAAACGGAGAAAACGAATAAGAGACAGCTTTAAGCATATACAAACGTAATACGATAATGGAATAACATATAGAATTACTGTACAAGTGTAGAAATAGTTGTGAATAATAAAAAATATGCAAAAAAAAAAAACGAACGGATAAGAACATATTACAACTGATAAGTGAGAAAAAGAAATTGTATCGAAAATAGGGGAAAAATAGAGTTATCATATTAGATAATTAACATAAAACTATATTAAATGGTTGGCTGATATGGCAGTTATTCGCATAATGAAATATTTCGGCCATGTTATTCGCATAATGAAATATTTCGGCCATGTTATTCGCAGTGAGCGGAAATTAGAAACACCGGTGATACATGCGAAAGTCCAAGGGAGAAGGCCTAAAGGCCGCCCTCCACAGCGTTGGACAGATATGATAAGAAAGCAAACTGGATTACCTTTGCGGCAATGTATGCAACGAGCAAAAGTTCGAGGATACGGCGTGCAACAATCGGATTGCTATATAATCACGATACCCCACAGGGGTGAACGACGTAGAAGAAGATATTAAGTGAATTAAACACGCCAATAAAACAATTATTTCATTTTTATTATATACCCGACGCGTTAATTAAATAATTGTTTATCGGTGTGTTTAATTTACTTAATATATAATAAACGTAAACAATAAGTATATTAAATAGAAATATTACTAATATAATACTGCAAGAACCGAGATTGAAAAAAAAAAAATTAAGGGGAAAAATGAAAATGGCCACAAAAACAAATTTAATGAAATGTACGTTAGAATGATAACAGGTGGGGAAAAAAAATACAAATATTAATGACTTAATAAGTAAAAACTTCCAATCTAAGCAAGAAGAGATATTAACTAATTAATTAGAAATAAGGGAACGGAGATTCTTGAGAAAGATTCTAGGAGCTAAATGGAATAGACAGTATAAATGGGTTTCGAACGATTAAATATATGTAGCAAGATTTAACCACTGTCCATATCAATAAGGAAAAGACGATTATTATTTTATGGGCATATTACCAGAATGCAGGAGGATAGGTTAGCTAAGAGAATTTATGAATTCTTGAAAATGAACAAAAATAAGAGCTGCATGGTTCGATAAATATGAAAAGGATATTAAATTAATGGATGTTACTGAAACATAAATATTTGTTAAAGAATGGTTTCATAAAGCAGTTGCGACGTTAATCTTTAATATAGAACAAGTAAATCGGAATAGATCGCTTTCGATAAGCCATAAAAATGCTTTTCAATGGATGGTCTCAAGAAATATTGGAACGTTGTTAAGGACGGAAAAAGGACAAAATGTAAAATGAAGACTTAGTTGTTAAGCGTAGTCCACAGAGACTGAAATAGAAAAAAACAAAAAAACAACAAAGCGTAAAAATATATTGCACTTTTTCATGGAACAAGTTAGTTCGGGAAACGTAGTATAGTAAAAATCAACGTAAAATATTTTTAATAAAAGCAGTTTCCGCATACAAATATTGATTGGATCACATAAAATTAATCATTCGGGAAACAAAAAAGAAAGAAAAGGTTATGACAATATATTAGGTGAGTGCATCTGAAGAAGAAGTTGCATGAATATATCATTAGAGGTAGCATAACTATCCATGTCGACGGATGTATTAATATTTTCTAGGAGAAAGATATGAAATCATGCGGCTTCTTCTTCAAGGGAAAATTGAAGGAAAAAGAGGAGTTGGACGTAGAAGACTATCATTCGCAAGTGAACCGGAATAACATCTATACAGAGACTGGTTCAAGCTGCCAGAAATAGGGATATATGATAATCAACAACCCTTGCGATCGCTACGCATGGTAACCGTGTACGGCATTTTGATGATGATGATGATGATGATGACTGAAAAATTATTACCTTCCGAAGTAGATAAATTGGACGCGGACGGAGAAGGTAATTGTTGAACAGCTTTGTTTGTCTTTTTAGCCGTTTATAATCTGTGCGATCGAGTCAGTGTTACGGGAAGAATTAAGGGTAGATTTGCCTCCCTGTCGACGAATCCGGCATTTTAATTTAAACTAGCGATAAATTCGGATAAATTAAATAATGGCGGAGCGAGAAAGACAACCGATAAGAACGAAACGAACCGAATAAAATGAAACAACAGAAATAAAAATAAAAGAGGATAGTACACAGATAAATTAAACGATCCCATCGATCTCTCGAACAAACAATTGAACGCGACGCGAGCAAATTTTATCACATGAGATGGAGCAGGTTTGACCAATCAAATAAGAATACAATTCAACATGCAATTTAAGAAATCGTAAGAAACGCGATTTATTTATCTCTCATTCAAAGATGTTTCGCATAAAAAATCAGATTTTGCGATAAAACTAATTCTTCCAATCGGATTATCCGATACATAATGACACGTGCGTTTTTATAATAAAGAAGACGAATAATCCATAAGACATAATCCATGATATTTACATGTTTCTTATTAAAGAATAAAACAAAATAATTTTCAATTTGACAGATAGAAAAAAGAAAAGTATACTTCACGCAACGATTAACGACAGTAGCGAAGGCTGGAAATTAGCACACGGATGTATGCTACGGCTGAGTATCGTTTTGCAAAATGCAAACTTCCTCCTAAAGTGTTACCCTGATGCGCGTCATCATTGTGATTAAGAGTTTTGAGTTCATGAATGTACTATAATGAAACACTTTGAAAGACCATATCTGCAATGTGCACACAATTTGTTTTCACAAAAGTCGGATCAGTTTTCTGATAGGCACAATGAAAATTTTTTTGAACTTCGAAGTAGTATTTCAAGAGACGATTGTTCCTTCATTTTACATTTCGACATTACTCGGAGGATGTACTCGTAATATATAAATAGCCGAAGAATGTAAAATGTTATCCGGCCACTACACTTTAACATGTAGAAAATTTGTTAGTTTTTCCAATATGAACTAGTGTAGAAATATTAATGCGGTAATTTAAAAAAGGAAAACAAATTCGCCCATCGAGAAGACGGCGAGTAATTTTTACAGTTCTCTCCTACGCGCTCAATAAGAACAATTCAGCGAAATAATTTGACGAATTTTCAATCACCTTCCTAGGAGGTTGTTTAAAGAAAAAGCTCTAATAAATCTTCCATTTTAAACTTTGCGAAATTCGGTCTTCCTAAATAGGAATAGTTAAAATAAATTTCGTAAAAAAGTAAAAAGTCCGTTGCGTAAGAAAAAAGAATGGCGAAAAAATGAAAAACGAAAGGAAAATAGAAAGCTTAAAAATTTCTGAAAAATGAAATTACCAACTTGCGCTACAAAATTAAACGCTAGGCTCGTTTGGCACTATTACCGAAGTAACTCTATTCGCACATTTCGACGTCGCGAAAACGATATTCGTTTCTCTTTACTGGAGTTCGAAACTAATCTCGCGCTGTAATCCACATCAAAGGCGAGAAGGATTACAAAGCAACTTCTCAGGAAGTGTTCATATTTTACAGACGGAGCGGGCAGTCCTTTAAGCAGTAAAAGTTTACAACGAGCAATATAATTTTATTAGGGTCATCATCCTCATCGTTTTGAGCTACTGTTCGCGCAATGTTTTCATTAGAACATAAAAAATTCTCACAAAAAAATGAAGGAAAAAATTTTCAGCGAAAAAATTGCTTCCAGCCAACGATGGAGCGGTGAAAATGTGTTCAGATTTTTATCTAACGAAAAATTTTATCGAAAATTGCAACTATTACTATTTCTCCGTCGCAATAAATAGAACGGAGCGCGCATCATTGCGTGAAATGCGACAGTCTACAGAGTGAACTGTAGTTCTGTTCGAACTAAGATGCTCAGTCAAAATACATTATCCGTCGTGTTGCACGCTAGCAGTTCTATTCCAGGTTACGCTTGAAACCGATTAGAATCGTTTGTCTCGTTCTTGTATTTCGCTTCCTATATATGTGTGCCTGATACGGTATGACACTGCCTCCCCGCACAACTATTAACCGCGATAGCCCGCACTGTTACAAAAAATCGAATAAACAACTTAAAAATAACTATAATTGATTAAATAATAAAAATAATCACCCTCCTCCCCCCCGCCAATACTTGATCGGAACGGATAATAACACCCTAATTGTGTTGATAAGATTAAATTTATGGACAACTATCTCCTGTTTGTAATCAATGATACGCGAATTGTTAGTAAAAATGTAACGTGCGAGCGATTACGACACAATTGTTAATAACAATCTAACGAGTGCGAGAATGAGGTCGCAAAACTATCTCACACATACAGTCTAGTTTATAATGCAATAAATATAATCTGCCTAAAAATGGAAATCATATATCTATGAAAGTAAGTGTAAATTAATAAATTCTCAGGAAAAATCTAACATGCGAACAATCACATAAAATAAAACACAAGAGGTCCCGGGTTATTTATTTATTTATTACTACAAAAAAAAAAGATGGAACTGTCAGTAACATTACAGCCTTCCGCAGAAGTCTATTCAGTAGTTTCGCGATTATTAAATCAAAACCGGGACTCTTTCTCCTTTTCAGCGTTTTAAGTATGCTCTTCATTTCTTGAGATGATTTTGACTTGATCGGAAAATGGATCTGAAGAGAATATTTGGTCCTGTTCCTTTCTACTTGGAATCCGCCTCTATTTTCTACCGAGATAATGCTCTGGCACCCGATTACTTCAGGCTAGTTAAACCGAGGAAAAGACTTAGTTCCGAAACGGAGCAAGTCTCGAACCGGTGACTCTGGGTTTGGTAGCCAAGCATTTTAGGCTGCCGTGATGTCTACGAATAAATAAATATAGATTCGGATTTTAAAAAAAAACAAAAAAAAAAAAACGAATTTTTATAGCGCCGCCACAAGCTTGTCGCTTTCAAAAAAGTTGATTTTACGCATGACAAAAAATTAAAGTATTACGCTAAAAATCGTGAAATCAAATGTATACTGACTTTAAGATTACTGTTAAAAGAATTCAATAAGAACGCACTAAAAAGTAAAAAACAATTATTCCGTAAGAAGATAATATATTTTACACAGAAACATGCACACTCAAAGGTGCTCTGAAAGGTAATATTATGATATTTCTTATACGTTAGTACTTATTAGAATTTCGGTACATTCAGATTTCAGTAATAATTAAAAACTGCATCAAATTGCTACTAGGTATTGTAATTTGTGGTTTCTGTACCGACTCTAATAAGTATTAAGGCTGCATACGAATAATCCTCATATCTCCTTTAAACGTATATTTCATTGTAAAACATACATTATTTTTTATCGAATAATTATTTTTATTTTGCTTTTTAATGCACTTTTTATTAAATGCTTATAGTGAATCTTAAAGTCAGTACCTTTTTTTTTGAAATAAAAAAAAACAAAAAAACATTTTATCTAAAGAAATTTTAAAAAGCACAAAAAAATCGACTAGTGTTAAAAGCTTAGTATGCAATCTAATTTGGAATAATTACATCAAAGCTGTTCTCACGGAGATATTCATTCAGAAAAGCTGGTGAAGTATGTTTATATTACGGTAGTAAGTCGTTACTGTTGGTAGTTATGCTGCAAACTACATTCTCAAAAGCATACACACATAAACGATTTTTTTTTTTTTTTTTAGTATGAGTTAGAAAAGCGTTTAAGTTGGTTAGGTAATAGTAAATTTATCATCAAAAACACATGCAACCTGCAACATACAAAACAACTATGTACAAATTAGCAATTTATTAAAATTAGTTTGTTAAAGCATCTCCCTAATCCCCATTGTATGGTCAAGTGTGCATTACTAAGTAAGGGTATTCGTGCAAAGGCGGCTGCAGAAGAGAAGTGTTTAGGAATGATTTGGGAGTTGCCGAGGTGTGTCGATTTTGGTCATAGCATTGGAAATATATATATGTACACAACAAGCCAAAGGAGAATATTAGTTACTATAGAATATGACGGTATGGTGTTAAAATTCTCATTCGATTACCATTAATAAAAAGGTGCATGGTCGCATAACTAACTATTGGCTCCTGATTGGCTAATTTCCTTGAACATAAATGTACACCAGTAATGGCTTAAAAAATTGCAGCGCTGCTTTTTTGTCACTTTATCGGGAATATAGGCGATTATAATTCCGAGCAACTATCCCGGATGTACGTGAAATATAAGCATCGTCGGATTAAACACAATTTAGTTAGTTAGCGATATCTCTAGGCTGTTAAGTAGTGTTTTCAATGGTAACAATTGGTTGTAATTTTTGATTATTTGGGGGGGGGGTTATACTTTTTTTTTGCCCTTTGTATTTTTTTTTTTTTGTATAGTATTTATATTTTCGTTAACAATACGTAAATGTTCCATTTTTACCACACTAATGTAATGCGGTTAAGTCTCTTTCGAGCTGGTACGCATTTTTGTTTATAAACATTCTATTACTGTACTTGAAATTGTTTTTTTGTTTTTTTTTACATTTGTGTCCGTTTTCTCATTACTCGTAATGTATAATTTCAGAGTTACCTGTCTAACTGTAAAATTAGTAAATCCAAGAGCACCCTGGTTTACTTTTTTTACGTGTTATTATGAAAATTGTTCCCGCGTTGATTAGTTGTTTTTTTTTCTCTTTTCATTTCAGTTATTATGTATTTTCGTCAAATAACTCTTGTAGTCATACACGCCACTAAAGCATGCGAATAACGGTCGTGTTTTAATGAAGTCTTTACGATAATGGCCTGCAGCAGGCAACACATAATCGTAATAAGTAATATGGTCATTTTTTTAATACATTGTCCGTTTTTGTATTTTCATCAGGGGGGACTTGTTTTCTGCATGGTGAACAAAAAGAAAGAAAAACCAAAAAAACTCTTTTAAAATACGATAGCGAGAAGTTACAACACGCGAAAAGTTATTTTTACCTTTCATTTAAAATACTTAAAATTTAGTGATTATAATTTCAATTAATTTTCCTTTTATTTGCGTGTATGTATTTGTATTTAAATATAAACAAATATCTGTTTGAAAAAGGTTTTCAGAAATATTTTCTATCATCGCGGCTCATATGAGCTGAATTATTACTGAAAACGTTTCGCAAATAAATATTTTCTTTACTTTTTATCAAGTATCGTTAATAGTAGTTTTATTTAATTATTTCATTTAAATCTTACAAATATTATATTTATCTGTAATTGAAACAGTAAAAAATCGAATTTATTTAAATCTTGCTTTACGAACCACCGGATGTTATATTGTTTTCATGCCGGAAAAATAAATCGAGTATTTTTAAAACTTTCAATTATTCCTTCTTCTTTATTAACCGTTTGTTGTTCTTTCTTCCTTCTTTTTGATTATTATTACTTTTATTCGAACTTCTTCTCACATTGCGACCCCCTTTTCGATTTTCATAAATAATTCGTTTTGTTCATATGCAAATATTAAGTTGTCTAAAGTTGTAACGATGAATTCTCTAAATGGAATAGAGCTACACTTGTTCACCGAGACACAAATATCAGTATAGTGACTGTTTACTAGAAGGTTTGTTTTATACAACATGGGCAAGACGGAGATTTTTATGTTCTTGCTTCATGCGCCCCCACTGATATGTGAAAATAAATGACAATTCTGCATAACGACGTATATGCATCGCCATAATGAACACCATCTTTCATATACACTCTGATACTTGGTCTGTTTGAATCCGATTGAAATGAAAGTTGTAACAATAAACATAGAACAGGCCTAGGGTTACTATCTAGGTTAGAACAAATTTTGTTGCCTTTTCAATTTACAGTGTTTCAAAAATTTTAAGCTTTTGTACAAAGGGTAACCTAACCCCTCTTTTCATATTTCTTCAAAACCAATCTGCCGGTAAAGTAAATGAGAAAAATGAAAATATCACGTTTTTTTGGTACATTTAGCGGAAATGAAAGCCTTCAAATTTTATTTAAGAAGTTTCTTAATGTTTTGTTGTTGTTTTTGCTATCGAAACAAATATTAATTATACCGCGTATAATAATGGATCGACACGTTGCGAATTTAAATGCACTTCAGAATGATCGTAGTAAATCGAAAAGCTCATTTAATATTATACAACCGAATGTTGATTTCTTAAAAGTTACATTCTTATCGCGTTACAGTTAATAGATGAATTTGTAAAAAAGGCGCTTCCAAAGTATACTAGGCGTGCAAATTTGAACAAAATAGATTGCTAGCAGTGAAACGTGTATTATTGAATTCGGTTTTAAAAGAAGGCCGCAAAACAAAACGGCGTCACTAAGAATATTTTATATATGCAGAAGCGGACATTGAGAGAAGAAAAAACGCTATCAGTCGATGAAATCGGTAAAAGCGAAAAACGAAAGAAAAACAGTTCCCTCTTCTGCAAAGCTCACTTTTGGTTCGCAAAAGAGGAGAAAGCGAGGAAGAAAGAGAGGAAACAATTTAACGGAAAGTGTCTGGTTTTTGTCGAGCAGCACAAGAAATATTTAAGCGGTTAAATGAGACGGAAAAAGAGAAAGAAGGTACCAGGCGTAAAATTGAGTTTTTAGGCCGCAAAAGGCACTCGTTTACAACGCCTTCGGAAAACGATACCGCCGTATCATCGCAATCGAATAAAAGATTATTTTCGAACTGATGCAAGAATTCTGTTGAAAATTTTAAGGAATCAAACGATTTCTCAGATATATTCAACAGAGAACTCTATACATATGTATGCCCTGTTTGATTTATTTATTTACTTACTTATTGCTTTTATTATTCCTAGTGCATCTTATATTTTGTCCTTCCCCTCGCTATCAATTATTTCATCCGTTAGTTTCTTTATATTGTCCATGTCTGACCGAATCAAAATTTAACTGACGGCTCTTTTCTTTCTTGCTGTTTCTGGGTGTAGGTCCTTAGCTGGCGTGCCCAAAGGGGGGTTATAAAAAAAAAAAAAAAAAACACTAAAGAGAAAGGAAATTTGGAAGAAATTCAAGTAGGAGGACTACGAACGTTGATGTTTCGCTTTGCAAATGGTAATCGTGGGAAATAGTGAAAAAGAACTAGAAGAATCGGTACAATATAATGTGGTTAAAAAATATAACATAGTAATAAACGAAAAAAAGACAGTAGTAATGAAGTGCGATAAAAAGCAAGGAATAGTTAAAAATTAACAGAAAAACTCTAAAGTAAGTAAATAGTTATAGAGATACCTGAGGAGCATAATAACTAATGACAAAAGAAGCGATAAATAAAGAGATAATAACAACAAAAGAATTAACCTAGCAAAAGCTGCTTTCAATAACAAGAAATCCTTATTCTTCCAAAAACATAAGAAACCAAAAAAAAAAAAAAAACGATAACGCGCGTTGAAAAAATTCTAAGCATTTTAATTTATAGTTTTACTGATAAATATTACGTACATTCGTTTTTATTTATAGAAAACAACAAAAAAAGATACTCAATTATCGAGAAATACACCTACAATGGCTGTAAATGTAAGTGCCGATATCAAAATGTACATTTATGTGCACTGAATGTTACCCACCAGGATCGGATCTAAAGGGGGGGGGGGGCTAAATTCCAGGGTCAGGATCTCCATGGGAGCCCCACACTCTTAAACAGGAAAAGGTCTAATTTTCCACGTGCAAAATTTAAGTTTCTTTTCCCAAAATACTGAATATTGTAAAAATGCAAAATTTTAAATTTGCCTTTTTTTGTCCTAAAAAGAATTAATTTTGATACTTAAAAACAGAATATACGAGTTCATTAATATAATTATATACTTTTTCTCTATAAAACTTCTCCTTTTTCCCAATAAACTAAATGCTACATAAAATGAATGTTTATAGAAATTTTCTACGATAAGTCTAACTTATTGCGTTAAAAATAACGAATGAGTTCTGTTAAAGGACTTATTGAATAATAAGTAAACAATCGACAAATCAATTGATGACAACGATTCTCTACTTAAATATTGATACCCGTGCAATCGTTGTAAATTTTTTTGTGTAAAAACGTTTTACGTCTTGAACTGTTCTTAATTTTAACAATATTTTATTTTTTATTTTAATCGAAAATTAATACGTGTTATTTATTTTATTTTTTTTTTTACGCCATGTACAGCCTTATGGCTAGAGGCGTGAGAACTGTTTGGATTTAAATTAGGGAGTAGATACTGGTAGCTTGCAAGACGGAGAAGAGTTTGTATGTTTTGGTATCATTGTCTGAAAGTAGTCAAGAGATTCGTTTTGGATGTATAGGTCTCTTTGGGTTTGAAATTTTGGACAATCGATTAGTGTATGTGTTTGATGGAGATGGGAACTGTGCAGGGTTCACATATCGGTCGAGGCTGTTTGTTTAATATATAACCGTGAGTGAGAGCTGAGTGACCTGCTCTTAGTCTGAATAATACGACTTCGTTTTTTCTGGATTTTTGATGTAAAGTTTGCCAAACATCTACGGTTTTCTTTATGGTTTTTAGTTTGTTTGTGTCTGGGATCTGATTCCAGTGTTGTTGGAAGGATTTATATGCGACGGATTTACTGGATATTTTCAAGTCCGAAAGAGGAACTGGAACGTTTGGAATTGGGGAGATAATCAAGGACCGTTTTGCTATTTCGTCTGCTTTCTCATTTTGACGGATGTTACAATAGGATGGTATCCAACAGAAGATGATTTCTTTGTGTGAAAATGAGAGGGTACTTGCTATTTCTTGAGAAATGGGGTGTTGTTTCTTTTTATGATAGTTTTGGATTGTGAGGAGTGCTGACAGTGAGTCTGTTAGAATTAGAATATTGTTTGTTGAGAGATCCATAGAGTAGTTTGTGGCCAGTTTGAGGGCATAGAGTTCAGTTGAGAGTACTGTGAAATGTGGCGGTAGTGGGTATGGTATTTCATTTTGATCGTGAATAATTGACCATCCTGTTCCGCTTGATTTGGCACCGTCAGCGTATATTTCGACGAAATTTGGATATTTGGTAAGGAGGTTGTTGAAGTGACGATTATAGACGAGAGGGTTAGATTGAGATTTATTCAAGTGCGTGAGTGACAGATCTATCTTTGGAGTGTATGAGGACCAGGGCGGATTGATATTGCTGGGAACGTGTTGGATAATAGCGTTCTTTAGGATGATTGATTTTAGAAGATTGTTATTGTTGTTAACGAGGGAGTTGGAAGGACTCGTGAAATGGAGAGGGCTGCTGAAGTTGGGATTTGTGAGGATGTTGAGGATAGCATTTGTGGAGATAAAATGTCTTCGAATGTTTAATGGCGGTTCTGATGATTCGTTTTGAAGGCTTTCAACAGAAGTTGTTCGAAATGCGCCTGTGATTAATCGTAGACATGTATTGTGAATGGTATTCAGTGAATCGAGTCGAGATTGAGAGGCGAATCCATACAGAGGTGAACCGTAGTCGATTATTGGTCGGATAAGTGTGTGATAAAGCTTTCTAAGTGTGAATCTGTCCGATTCGTATGAAGTATGAGCTAGCTTTTTTAATACATTAATCTTTTTGAAGCATCTGCTTTTGAGGTTTTGAATTTGTGGATTCCAGGAAGCGGTGTTGTCGAAGATAACCCCAAGATATTTGATACTGTTAGAAAGTGGCAAAGGTATATTATCGATATTGATGTTAAGATTTTTCGGACATCTGTAATGCTTGCAGGAGTGAATTGCGGTGGATTTTTCTTGTGATATTCTGAGTCCGTTGCTCCGAGCCCATTTTATTATTTGATTGACTGCTTTTTGGAGCAGGTTTTCTCCGACTTTTGGATCTTGACAGCTGATGACTATATATAAAAATCATCTGCATAGAGTGCTTTTATGACGAGAGGAGGAACCGAGATGGCTAGGTCGTCGATGCCGATGATGAAAAGAGTAGGGCTGAGAACAGCTCGCTGGGGCACACCATTTAGCAGTCCATGTGTACCTGAAAATGTGTTGGCAATGCGAACGACGAATTCTCGTATTTTGGAGAAAGTTGAATATGGAATGTACCATATTGCCGTCTATATTCATTGAATTCAAAGAGTGCAGAATTTTGTTTGTTGATATCGTGTCGAAAGCGTTAGTAAAATATCGCCAGAAAATGATTTTTGTTATGATGAGCTTCGTTTATTTTGCTATTTCATTGGATTAGCTGGTGAAGCGTTGATCTTGCCGTTTTGTTCAAGATACCATAGCAGTCTTCTGTTTACTATTCTCTCGAAAATTTTGCAAAGATTCGATGTTAAAGATATTGGTCTGTAGCTGTCGGCATGAAAAGGATTTTTATCAGGTTTCAGAAAAGGGATTACGATTGCTTTTCTCCACATAGTGGGAAAGGAGTGCGAGGTCCAGATATTATTGAAGATTTTGAGTAATAGATGTTTTATATTATCTGAAGTGTTTTGGAGAAATTGGATATGAAAATGGTCTGGACCTGGAGCTGAGATTTTTGAGGAGTTTATGGCGTCTTCGAGTTCTCTAAGAGTGATATCTTGATTGAAAGTTTGATTGGATGTTTTAGTTAGAATATTGTGGGCTTGAAGCTGTTGATAGACGGTTGTGTTTGATATATTGCTCAGGTGATCTGCGAAAGCGTTTGCTATTGCTGTAGGATCTGTGTTGATAACGTTATTGATGAAGATGATTTTTGGTGAAGAAATGCATTTTTTTGATTCTATACTCCGAATGGCTGCCCAGATCTGAGAGCTGGAAGTTGAGGAATTTATATTCGAAATGTATTGTTTCCAGGAATCTCTTTTTGCTTGTTTTTGATAGTTCGCTGAGCTATTGCTCTCAGTTTGCGATAATTCAGGAGGTTGTAATGAGTGAGAGCCCTTTTCAGAGTTTTGAGGGCACTTCTACGATTTCGAATTGCTGAGTGGCAGTTTTCTGACCACCATGGAACTGATTTTTGGCGGGAAGCATTGCATTTAGGAATCGATTGAGATGCGTAGTCTAATATGTGATTTGTGAAAGACGATACTAGATTGTCGATAGTTTGGTCGAAGTCGAGTTTGGGCATTTTTGAACATAATTCCTGGAAGAGGGTCCAGTTGGCATTTTTGAAATTCCATTTTTCAGGAAGATTTCCATCCGGCGGTAGATTAATGTTGAGATTGAGTAGCTGAGGGACATGGTCGCTTCCTGACATGTCAAAATGGTGGAATGTCTGAATGAGATGATTTAAGTTAGCTGTGCCGAATAGGAGGTCGATAGTAGACCAGCTGTTGTGAGAAGGGCTGAAATGAGTATGTTCTGTAGTATTGAAGATTGATAAATTATTGTCTTCTAGGATCTCTTGAATCAGTTTTCCTTTATTGTTTGTATATGATCCGCCCCATAAGGGATTGTGGCTGTTAAAATCTCCTGCGATTATAAAAGGTGTAGGTAGTTGATCAATCAGAGATTGTAAATCTTGCTTTGTTACTGTGAGATTAGGTGGTAAATATAGACAGCAGATGCTTATTTTTTGACCTGAGCCGAAATCGCAGGAGACAGCTAGAGTTTGCAAGTGCGTGGTTATATTGATCTTTGAGTGCAAGATATTGTTCTTTATGGCTAGTAATACACCGCCATGTGCGCGCACTGTATTATCCAGTTCTTTACGATAAATGTTGTAGTTTTTTAGAATTAAAGTATTGGAGGATCGAAGGTTGGTTTCTTGAAAAGCTATAATAATTGGGTTATAGGATTTAAGCAGTATCTGGAAATCTTCGTAGTGGGTGAATAGTCCGTTGCAATTCAAATTTAGGATTGAGTTGGCAGACATTATATACGAGTAGTGAGTAGGCGGTGTTTAGAGACACGGAGCGAGTGTTTCAGTTTGTTTGATTTTCGGTAAGAGGTACCGACCAGTCGGCTAAACAATTGATTTTGCCCTCGTTACCATCACGAAGGACATTGACGATTTTTGTGAATCGGATTTTGGTTTGTTTGTCTTGTAGCGACGGGTATACTAGTCGGAGTATTGTGTTGAGGGCTGGTATGTTCATTTGGAGTTTTCTAGCTGCTTCGCATGGTTTTGTAGATTTTCTGACTTCTTCTAAGAAGTCAGTTATTTGATTATAAGTTATTCCATCTCCTTCTTGGAAGGAGTTTTCTAGGTTTTTCAAAATTTCAGGTGAATGGTGTTGGTTTTTCTTCTTTTTCGGTTGATCCTCAGCGGTTTTTGTTGAACTTTTAAGCGAGATTTTGGTTACTGAAGCGTTGGAATTGGATGAGGATGTTGTGGATACTGGTCGATTGCGTTTATTTGATGGGTTTTGAGTTGCTTTGTTGTTCGGAGTTGGTTCATTGTTGATTTCTGTTATTACTTGGCCGGTTTCGGTGGTTATTGGTGTTGTTGAGGCTTCGAGTTCAGTATTATTTTCGTCGTTGAGGTTTTCGGTGATATCATCGTAATTGTCGATTAGGTCGCCTTCGTGAGTAGGGTGAAAGGCTGTACTCATTTCACCTTTAGTGTTTATTCCTGGAGATGATGTTGGTATGTTATTGCATTTTGATGAAATATGGCCCGTTTTTTTACAGATGAAGCAAGTAATTTCGTCAATGGTGAGAAAGATACGGTACAATTCGCCGTCCATATCTATTTGTATAGTTGAGGGAACATTTTTTGTTTCTTCATGGATGTATACCTGGCGGCGAAAACTGTTGTAGCCTACGTCATTTTGGTCCATCGATAGTTTCAGCGTTTCGATTTCAGAGGTGGTTTTGATATTCAAAAAATCGAGCGCTTCTTTCAAACATTCGTTCGATATATCTGGATAAACTTGCGATAGGATGAGCCTTTTCGATGTTTGTAGCATTTTGCGTGCCTTGAGTAGGGTGCCGTTGATCTCGACTTGGCCGAAGTTGTTGATAAAAGTGTTAACAGTATCTTCGTCTGATAGAACTATGCACGCGCGGTCTCGCGAAATTTTCGATGCATGTGTGATTTTATCCGGCCCGATTTTGTCACCGACTGCTCTGATGTATTGATTGATGTGAATGTCTTTGTGCGACGGGAAGAAGATGGATAATTTTTTGCTGTTGATTTTATTCAGCTTGTTTGCATAGGATGTCTGGTTTTTTGGTGTGAAGATGATGGTTTTATTACGGTTAGCTTGCTTCGCATTTACAGGTACATTGGTTGTAGACGGAGTGTCGCTGTTGCTTGGTAATGAAGGGAAATCGTTTGGGTTGAGCATTTCGCGCGGGGCAACTGGTAAAGGCGTGTAGCCTTTACCGAGTTGGCTGGGTTAATTAATAACAATAGAATCACTTTCCGTTTGGTCGATGAATAACAGTAAAAGTATAAAGGGATCGGTGCATATGAATGTTCAGATAAGATAAGATAAGGAAATTACATGTTAAACACGAAAAAGTGAACACAGAAACACACCCCTTCTTTGCAACACTTTCGACGGCAATCTCCTTATTTAGAACTAGTGTATAAAAATTATTTAAAATAAAAGCGAGTTTTAATTGATTGCTAATTTTATAAATGTATTTGTATTTCGAAAAATTTAATAAATCATACTGTGAGTTTCATTCATTTTTTTTCCGATCACATAAACAATTATGGAATTTTAAACATGCGTGTTTAATTTGTATGAAAAAAAAAAGAACATGATATAAATATTTTTTGTAAATAAAGGGAAACATAATGTTGTTAATAAAAAATTACAAATATTAACATACATATATATATATAAGCCGGCGAACAAGCCCATCAACGTGAGTAGGCCAGTCGTCTTGCCTTCGCCTCGCCAGTGGTAACCTGTCTCACTTGATCGGGAACACGGAAGCCAATGCTCCGATTTCTGTGCTACTCAAAAAGCGCTGTTACTTTATCCTTACGGATAAAACTCATACTCGTAAACGAGGGAGAATAATAATAATATATATATATATATATATATATATATATGTATGTCTATACATATAAAGATATTTTATTTTATAATTCGATTTACGTAGGTATTTAATTTCTTAAGGTAAGAAAATTGATTTTGTAAAGAGAGCATAATTTTAATTTCACTAGTCATTCACACATATGAGTTATAATAGATTTTTTTTTTTTTTTTTTTTTTGAGTTTTTGATTGTTTGCAGGCACGTATATAATACTGAGTTTTTTCATAATTTTTTTCTTCAAAGGGGGGGGGGGCATTTATTCCATATTAGCCCCGGACCCTGTAAATCCTTAATCCACTTATGTTACTCACGGCTATGCCCGTATATTAATACTTGTTTAAATCTGTATCTAGAAATTAACAACATTTTTTTTTTTTACCTAGAATTTATGTATATATTCCAGAATTTTTTTTTTTTATTTCTTCATTTTACCCTACTTTTTGTTCACTTCGTTGGTAAAAATCCGTATACCTGTCGTTTGACACACACAAAAAATTACATCAATTATTCAGTAATACCTTCCTTAAGAACTGTCGATGAAAATTGAAACAAAATCGGCTCAATCAATATGACTACAGTTTCGCCCACGTATTAATAATACTAGTTTTCTTTTTTTTTTTTTCTTATATTTTTCGGGAATATTACCATATGGAATAATCAAAAAGGTTAATAGGCGTCTCCTGTTTTTTCTCGAACAGAAAAGTCTTCTTTCTCCTAACGAAGCCGGCGGGCGAGAGGCAAGATCAACAGTCAGCCAACTACTTAGCCTGCAAAGGCAGATACTCTCGGCGTTTCAGCGTCAACAGCACCTCTATGCAGTATTTTTCGATTTAGAGAAAGCTTTTGATCGCCTGTGGCCTCATGGCCTACTACTAAAACTGCGAACGGCGGGAATCGCCGGAAAAATGGGTAAATACCTACACAGCTTCTTAGACAATAGAACGATCCAAGTTACGACTGGTTCGTCAACGTCTGAACTGATGCTGTTGGAAAATGGTGTACCACAAGGCTCTGCTTTAAGTGCAACCTTGTTCATATACTACATTAACGACTTAACTGACTGTCTTGCCGCCCCTGTAACGTCCCGGCTCTATGTGGACGACCTAAACATCTCCCTATCATCCAACCATCCTATAAACGCTCAAAATATCCTACAAAAATCCATAAAAAAGCTCCAAAAGTGGTCCAATGACAACGGTTTGACCTTCTCCTCGACAAAAACAATATGTGTTGATTTCCACAGGGGACGTCAAAACGCACTTTCCAGCATATTCCTGAGTCTAAATGGTGTTCCTATCCCAAACCGTCCATCAGTTAAGTTTCTAGGCTTAATATTTGATAAAAAACTCTCCTGGCGCGATCACATACGTGAGCTCAAAGCTAAATGTCTAAAATCCTTGTCCATCCTAAAATATCTGTCGAATTACAAATACAACATAAATCCAAAACTACTCCTTACAATATATAGATCAATCATCCTTTCGCGAATCAATTACGGGTGCCAGGTATACTCCTCAGCCGCCAATAGTGTGCTAAGATCCTTAGATCCTGTACATTTTGCGGCCCTCCGGTCTATTCTTTCCACTCATCCCTCTACTCCTGTTGTAAGTTTGTGTGCACTGGCAGGTTGTCCCCCACTATCCTATTATAGGAAATATTACAACTTTAAAGAACTGAGCTCCCTCCTTAGTAATACTAAGACCCCGTCACTCGAGCCGGCCACCATATCCCCTAATGGGAGTTTTGGGAACGATCCAGCGCCTGAACTTTTTTCAGTTATGGATCATTTCCAAATCCCCTCAATCCCAAGAGCTTTACCAGATTTCGCAATAACTGTACCTCCCTGGAGTCAGCCGATCACAAATATAAACATATCTCTCACAAAATTCAATAAAGCACAATATCCCCCAAACGTAGTACAAATAGTAAAAAACACCATAGCGAGCTACACCGATCATGTATGCCTCTACACAGATGGAGCGAAGGCAAAAGGTTATCAGTCACCGGCGACATGCTCCTTCGAAGTATCAAAAACAGCAGAGTCAGTCAGGCTGCATGATTGCTGCACAGCACTGGACGCTGAAATATATGCGATTGTATTCTGCATTCAACACTATACTGATACTAAGCCCCAGTCCCAAAAGGCCCTACTTATAACTGACTCCTTAAATTCCCTTCAACTTATTTCAGAAATAAAACCCAAAAACCCCCTGATAAGAAAAGTCCACTACCTACTATACAGACTATCCCACCTAAACTCTGAAATATCCTTCCTATGGGTGCCGGCCCATGTAGGAGTCCCAGGTAATGAGCGCGTCAATCGAGCAGCTCAGGCGACACTATTCTCTCCAATGCCATGTAATCCCTCTCTTCCCCCCACAATGGCCCATTTATTTATGCACCAAACTGGAGAAGAATGGCAGCGGGAATGGAAATCCGCAAGTACATTCCTCCGAAGCATAAAATCAACCACAGAACCCTGGTGGCCCATAGACGAAATTTCTCGCAGAGATTTTTCTGTCTTGAATCGCCTCCGAACAGGTCACACAACCCTTTCGCACGGGTATATCTTCACGGGACAAGCACCCCCAAATGTCTGCTTCTTCTGTGGTCAACCAAGCGCCCCGTCTACATCTCACCTCCTTCTCGAATGTTTCTCTTTTGCGGCACCAAGATCCACCTATTTCACTACCACCTCTATCTCTAAGATCTTATCGAATGTTCCGTCTGCGGTCGCAGCTATGTTGGCTTTCGTGCGTAGCAGCGGCCTATACCATAGAGTTTAACCTTCCTAAGTAGGCTCCATGTGCTGTAATAGCCTCAGTAGTTAAACACAGCGCATGGAAATCCTCACTATTATTTTATTAAAAAAAAAAAAAAAAAAAAAACAAGAAAACACCATATTACCAGTATAAACCAGAATCAATGCTAGAAAATGAAACTGTAAAATTATACTGGAATAGAAATATTCTTATAGATCATAAAATAGATGCTAATAGACACCTGATATTACCTTGATTCACAAACTAACAAAGAATACATTTTTAATAGATATATCTGCCTCTAATGACAGTAATATTAACCAGAAATATGAAAAAAAAAAAAAGTAAATACAGCAGCTTAGCCACTGAAATAAAAAAGATATGGAAACAAAAGAAGGTCACAGTAATACCACTTATAATGTCAGTAACCGGAATTACACCAAACACATTAATGGAAGATTTTAAAACAATAAAAATTCCAGAATATATACATAATAACGTACAAAAAGGAGTCATATTAAGTACCTGTAACATAGTGAGGAAGTTTCTAAACCATTAAAATATATTAAAATAATTGTGACTCGAAAGTAATCCGTCATAAATTATAATAACCGGGATATAGTAAACCCGAGAAAATAATAATAATAATAATAATAATCAAATCAAATCAAATCAAATTTATTGCTGTAAAAAATTAATATGAAATTACAAGAAAATATAAATTCCACAAATGCGCATGGCTGCGCGAGCAGTGGGATTATTATTATAAAAAGAAGAACTGATATTACATTGATAGTAAATCTGGATACGATTACAAAGCCCAAAATAAAATAAAATGAATATAATATAAAATGAATATAATAAAAACAATGCTAGCAAATAAAACATGAAAACAAATAAAACGGGTACAATTAGAAAATTGAACGTTACATTTTAAGCCTACTCATGCGCTGTGAAAGCATGAGCAGCGGAGACGCAATCAATTAGACACGAGCCAATCTGTGTTTAAAAAATCAGACAATTAAGTTATAGAATTTCAATACACTTAATTGGCCCGCGTTTACAGTTTTTTGTTTTATCGAGTTCAGGCATATACTTAATATATATAACTAAATTTATGTACACTTAAACCCCAAGCCCCAGAGACCAATATGAGAACCTCAATCATAATTTTACTTATTTGCTAGGGCTAAGGTTAAGTAATAGTATTGAATAATAATATAAGAGAAGTTATTATCTCCTCTAATTTAACGTTAAATATAAAATTATATAGGTTTAAATACTTATAATGGTAACAACGGTGTTGTATTTAAAAATCAGTATAATATAATATAAAGATATAAAAATATATATATATATATATGTATATACATATATATATACACATGAGTTGCTACAGTTACATGGGTTAAATTATGTTTTGTTAATTTAACACATTTGGAAGAAGTAACTAGTTAAAAATTTAGTGAAACTGTTATTGATTTATAAACATTATTTTTAACCCATATTTACAATTATTTGTTATGCGGTTTTAATAGTTAATACATGAACTTAAACTAAATACATCTAATGATTAGACCTAATTTATAATTTAAAATTCTATGTTAATATATAGTTTTAAATTTAAATTAAACGGTAGTAAAGTTAAATATGAACTTTATTATATATCAGAATTGTTAACAACAAGAGGGATATTAATTAGAAATATAAATTTAGTATATGTAGTTAGATACTGACAATTTATAGAGTTTTAAAGAAAGTACAATATTCAAAAGTATAAAAGTGAGTTGTACAAAGTGAATGCGATATTTTTGCATTAGGCAATTTTGTCGATTTAAACATTAATATGTTTTGTATTAATTTTAAAAAGTAAATTTGAGATCTAACATTGATTTTAATTTTATTAAAGATCAGTCAAATTAGAATATTTACTAAATGATTTTTGCAAGTAGATTATTGGTGAAAGGTGATATTTCGCCGCATTTCCCCAATGAATAATCCCGTACATAAGAGTCGGTTGGTATAGTACCAAATATAAAGTCCGAAGTTGATTTTTATTGAATACTTGTTCTAAATAATAGAATAGATAATTTAATTTTCTTAGTTTTGCTGATAAGAAAGCTAGTTGGGAACTCCAAAACAGTTTACAGTCTAAATATATTCCTAAGTATTTTATGTCATATGCCCTTTCTATGAGTTTATCATCCCAATGTATTTTTAACTGGTCCCACCTATGTTGTGGTAAGTTGCTATATATTATATATTTCGTTTTGCTTACGTTTAGTTGAATGGAGTTGTCATTCATCCATTTTCGTATTTTATTTAGGTCACTTTGTATTAAATTCTGCAAGATATTCGGAAATCTGGAGCTTGCAATGAGAACTGTATCATCTGCGTAACTATATATTTTTCCGAGAACTTTTAAATTACATAAGTCATTTACATAGATGAGGAAAAGGATAGGGCCTAAGATACTGCCCTGAGGCACACCAAACTCCTGTATGACACTGTCACTGAGAACATTCTTTATTTTTGTTGCGTTTTTCCTGTCTGTCAGATATGATTGAAACCAATGATAGATTATGCCGCGGAAACCACATGCATATAATTTGTTTAGGAGTATTTTATGATCAACCACGTCAAATGCTTTGCAGAAATCTAGATAGACGGCGGCCACCGATTTACCATGTTCTAAATTTTCTGATATGTAGGTAATATGGTCAAACAAAGCATCGTCCGTACATTTGTTTCTTAAGAAACCATATTGATATTTACTGAAAAAATGTTCATTGTATAAATAAGATAGTACTCTTTCTTTTAGACATTTCTCGAAAATTTTTGCAAATGTCGGCAACAAACATATCGGTCTATAGTTAGAAATATCGGAGGCTACACCACTCTTGTAAACCGCAGTAATTATTCCGAGCTTTAGGACAGTCGGAAATATTCCAGATGTGACAGATTCATTTATTAAGGACGTTAACGGATTTACAAAAAACTCGATATTTTCTTTTACAAGAACAATTTCTAGAGAATTCAATGAACCCGAACGAATTGCAATTTTGATACGTTGTATTCATTGTGTTTATATTTGAATTTTTTTCTATCTTCATTTTTTTAACTATATTTGAGAAATAATTATTAAAGTGATTGGAAATTGCTTGTTCGTTACCGTCAACTGGTAATATTAAATCATTGACTTTGATATCTTTTAGCTCAGATTTTTTGCTACCTATTACCTTTTTTATTAATCCCCAGTATTTTTTTGGATTGTCGCTGTACTCTATTAATTTTTGCGAATAGAAATTTCGTTTGGCAACTCGTATTTGTTTTTGCAGTTCCCTAGAAATTTGCTTAAATCGCATAACTATGTCATCGTTACGCGACTGCATTTTAATTAATTTATGTAATTCGTTTTTTTCGATGGAAAGTGAAATAATCTCTTCTGTTACCCATTCAGATCCTTTCCGTTGTGTCTTACGGTATTTTATTTGTTTTTTTTGAGCGCTCCAAGGCGACTTTTATGGCTGTGATAAATATATCAAACTTTTCGTCAATTGTCACTGATTTGTTGCAAATATCTTCTAGGCAACAATCTTTCAGATTGTTTCGAAGCATTTGTTTATCTATAAAATAACTTCGTTTGTTAGATTTAGTTCGATAATTAGTATTTATTTTAATTTTAGTATTTACTATGGAATGGTCAGAAAAGCTGCAGGGCATAACTGTAGTTTCGACCTCTAATTTTATACTGATATTTTTGAGTCCGCGAACGAGAACATGATCCAAACAGGAAGAGTATAAATCGGCTATCCTGTGATATGATGGCTGATTTTGTAAGCTTTTAAACCCATTTACTCTTAAAATGTTTAGATAGTTTATATTTTTTACATTGTCCAACAAATTTATATTTATATCACCGGTGATTATGGCAATATCTTCTAATTTTTCTATAACCGAGGATAATTCAGATAGAAAATCTGTTTGATGAGACTCGCAAAAACGATACAATCCTACAATTGATATACTGTAATTATTTTCAAGCTTCACATTTATACAAACAATGTTACCAGTCGAAATTTTTACATCAATTTGTGAAATTTCGATGTTCTCTCTGACATACATTAGTACTCCACCTGATCTCTTATTAATTCTACAATCTTCTCGAAAAACGTATCCCGGGATTGTGTATCGCGTAATCTCATCTATAGTTAACCATGTTTCAGTTAGTATTAAAACTTCGTAGTTCAAATTCGACTCGTTCAGTAGTATAAGTAGTTCATTAAAATGAGCTCTTAGGCTGCTTACGTTTAAAGTGAGTATATCTAATTTGTTAGATTGCATTTCTAAAGAACGAGAATAATTTTAAATTTAAAACATAAACTGGAATAATAATCATATACCTAAGAAAACTAACCATTAAACATAAAAATAAAGATAACAATAAATTAAATCTATCCCTAGAATTAAAATTAGCTAGGCAATCAAATCTACTACGAGAATATGAAATATGCACCCCAAAACAACCCCTTTTTTTGTATAGTAAAACGGCACTCAGAACAAATTTAAATTTAGGTAAAGGATAATGATATAGTCAGTTGCTGTTGTTTTTAAAGGAGTCAATCTGCTCCAATGATAGAAATCGTATGGTGGGTGCACTTTCATCACGCCGCCCAAATATTTTCCCGTCTCTAGTCCATATGTATTTCCATGATTTTTGTTTTAATGCTCGTGCAGCAACGAAGATGCTATTATTTTCTGCAGAAAGATGTTCGTTAACATAAATATTTTGTATGGCTGCGGCGGTCGGTTCATTAAAGCCGATATCCTTTAAAACCGGCCGTTTAGTTCGACAGCTCTTTAGCAGCGAATATTTGGCCACTCGTCGACAGAACCTGACAACTATGCTGGCGTGCGACTGTCTGCTCAATTTTGGTAATCGGTGGCATATACTGATATCGTTCCGGTTCATCTCTGCGCCGGTTGCCACAGCAATCTTCTCTACTATATCGTAGACATTTTCGTTAGCTGATTGAGGCACATTGCTTATTATGAGATCGTCTTTACGCGTGTACTGCTCTAAATTTGAAACTCGCGCGCGCAGTGCATCGTTAGACTCTTTAAGCTGGCCGTTTTCATTTCGTAGCAGTTCGACTACCTGACGAAGCTGCCCGTTCACACTACGTAACTGGTCGAACGACGCGTGCATGTCCTCGATCTTACCGTGTAACGCAGCTATCTCGCTCCGAATCATCATCAACAGCTCTTCCGTACTTTGCTTGCTAGTGCTCGATTCGTTTTTGTCCGTTTCACCGCGACAGTCTGAACACTTCCATATACTTCTCTTATTATTTCCCATTTGGCGCCACTGGAAGTGTAGTTGGCCCAAACAGACACTACAAGCCGCGTTCTCGCCCGATGCTGGCAATGCATTAGCACACTTTTTGCAAGAAGGCATATTTATAATTCGAGTAAACAACTTCAACCAGTAAAATCACAAAACGAACGCGCAGAATATGTAGAATTTGAAATTTATATAACTTACGAACAGCTCGACGGAAATAAATTCTGAAAACGGTGTTATGATCAGCACAGAAAATACTATTATAATATACTAATTTAAAAAACTAATGAACAAAACACCAGCCAATTCTGAAACGTTTTTCGAGAGCAAAGAAAACACGACTGTTCAACACAATAATAATAATAATAAACAATTCTAATTCTAATTCAAATTTATTTTTAAATAAACAAAATGCACATTACAATTATAACTTAAAATTAATGTAGTATTCGGAACCGCTTATGCGCTATAAAAGCACGAGTAGCGAAATATTCTAAGAATACATGAGCTAAATTTGTTTAAACATTTAAAAATAAATACCCTTTATAAACAATAAGTCTTCTTTTGTATAACATATATGTTTAGCCCATGTTTACATTAATTATTTGAGGTGGCATAGTGAAATGAATAATCATATTAATAAAAGTAATTATGTAATTATAGATAATGTGTAAAATTAACTTTATATGTATCATTAAACTCACAGATACTCCCTATCCCTTCACCAGTACTATAAATATTTCAACTGTGATTTATAAATATAAAGCTAAAGCTAGACCGAGTCTTCCGGGAAATCCCATAATAAGGCTAAAGAGAAAGCAGCCAAGAGACGTTTTGGGCCTTACCTAGCCGAGATGCAGATACTTCATCATGCTCCAGCTTATGTCGTAATAACTTGAAAACTCTATATAGTAAGCAACCATCGTATAATTTATTCAAAGAAATTTAACAGTAGTAAATAAGGAATAGAATAACTAACTATCGATGTCGTCTGTCTTGCTGAAGATGGTCAGCATAGAAAGTCATGTACTTTGTGTCAGCCGTGCCAATAGTGGTCGTTAGACTGGGGTGGCAAGGAGGAAAAAAAAAATTAGTCTCTTAATAAAAATATTAATAATACTACCATTAATAATACTAATAGCAATAATAATATTAATAATAACGTATTAATAACAATATTAAATAATAATATTGGAAACCCTAAGAATAAATAGCAGTAGCGAAGTATTCCTAAGTGAAATCAAAAAGATTACTCAGCTTTTATAAATGTAATAAAGACGAAAAGAAAAAATAAAGAGCATTCAGATTGAATTTATATATTTAAAATAGAAAATATATGACCTATAATAAAAGCTTCGCTAAAGTACATTGATTAAAATTAAATAAATTCTAATAATAATAATAATAATAATAATAATAATAATAATAAATAAAAGTATACATAGTGAAAAATTCCAGTCACTAATACAAAAATAAGAATAAAAATTTCCTCAGAATCCTTTCCTTACATTCTACGCAGAGATGGAATTGCTCTATCGCTCAGAGCGACATAAGCACCATCGAAAAGTGGACAGGAAAAACTCGTAAGTCCGGTTCTGTTCAGTTTTTTATATAGGCCTTAGTATTTTATTTTTGTTCTTTTGTTTCAAAAATTTGAGCAACCGACTATCCTAAAATAAATGTAAACGATCGGTCAGGGACGACGCCTCCTCTCAGCGCAGAAACTTCTACACAACGAATGGGGAATTTCCTGGAGAAACCGTTCGGGAAACGGGTGAAAGTCGGAAGCTCAGAGGTTCTCCAGTTCTTATTAGTTGGCGTTCACGTTGCAGCGAAAAAATATTAGCACGTGACCGTCAAGCTTCGTAGTTGCCAGCTAACAAGTTTCGAGCACGGAGTCGTTCAACTGTCCTGTGGAACGCCGCGTCTATCGAACTTGTCGCGTCATTTCGGCCACTAAGCGGAGTCGACGTTGTTGTTGCTGCCGCTGCGGAGGAGGAGGAGGAGGAGGAGAAAGTTGCAATTTAATTCACCGGGAAGCTAAGCTAAGTCACACGTTTGCTCTAATCCTCGCTAATGACTGTTCCGTCCGAGAGGCACTTCTTGCAAAGTTCGATAATGATGAGGCGAGGTTTCGGTTATTGGTTTAAATCGCGTGTCCTATTTCGCACAAACACATCGAGCTGAAAGCGCCATATTTATGACAAATGCCACAGAAAGATGGAATAATACGGTTCGGCCGGCAGCTGCCGGGGAATGCGGCATTGGCAACGGCCGGGGGAGGCCTTTATCTTAGTTTTTCATTCGGCGCACGTTTGAAGTAGTTTTTCAGAACGGTTCTTCAGTCACTTTTGAACTTTTCTCTTAGCTAAAACGTAGCGCGCTCCGCGGGCTACGGCAGCCGAGACCGCACCTTCGCACAACCTGAAACTGGATGCGGTCCGCTACCCGCACTGAGCACAGGATTCCCGTTCGCGCCCTAGATGATGCTGTTCATTACGCTTGTTCGTTATTTTCGTAGTCGTCTTCACGGTTTCGCCGTGCCGAACAGTCATTCGTTCTTCAACAGCCAGCTCGTCTTCTTTTCAGACACACTTATCCGCGATGTTTTCATCACCGCCGCGGCTACTTTACCTCCCCGCTCCCACGTTCCGTAATTTCATTTTTCCCGCCTCCGAGCGAGATCCGAATAATAATAATGATAATCAGAATGAGAATAGTGATGACGTGGTTGATACTGATGATATAACGATGTCGGCTCTCGCTATTCGCCGGAACGTTTTTGAATGTTATGTAAACAAGGCTATTTTTCTCGGAAATATATTAAAAACGGGGAAAAACCAGCGAAACTAAACCGAAATGTTATGTCTATTGTATCAACAAAAGACTTCGCCATTGCCTACATGCACACATTCTTTTTCTATCTGCTCGGCTGCTAAACTCAAATTTTGTTCCGAGCCATTTATTCTCTACCGCACTATTCAGTAGTTTGTCTCAGCGTCGCAATGAGATGAAATACAATTTATTAGCGCGGATTAATTTCATTCGGCAGACTGATTAATAAATCGCGCCTTTTATTGGAGGCTAATAGGATGGCACGTACGTTGCATGTTGATCGTTTAAACTTTATAAAAGTTTTTCGTGCGAACCCATCCAGACACCGGATTCATATTACACCCCAAAATAAAAGTAAAAATATGATGAAAAAGAAAAATTAATTTGCAAATAATTTCACATTTTCAGGATTAATTCAGTGATTATTTGCACGAATTTGTCGAACCCACAAAGCAAATTTTTATTTTAAAAATATTCTAGGGACCGACAACTAAGGTTAGCAATAATAATGATAATAACAATAATAATAATAATAATAATAATAATAATAATAATAATAATAATAATCTTATCTGGAATAGGCAAACTGAAAACTTTCAGCAGAAACCGAAGTTTGTAGATTTCCTATTAGACCTCTCTTCAAAGGAACTGTGATTATTAAAAAGGAATAATCAAGGGCGTCGCCAGCCGATGAGCCAGGGATCGAGGGGGCAAGATAAGTTGCCAGCCGATGGGGAGGGGACAAGATGATAGAAAGAGGATATGAGTTATAGGAAAAATAAAATGTATAAGTCGTAAAGGTTTAATATTTTATTAAACAAGAATAAAATCTCAATTAAAGCATAATTTTCGTGGGTTTTTGGCAAATTGTTCTACTATTTTATTATAAAACTCTTCCAAATTGTCCATGATTACGCACCTCTGAATACTCATCATGGCCAGTTAATTAAAAAATATCAAGGCTCCAGGAAAGGGGCAACTGCCCCCCCAACCTGCCCCTCGCTGGAGACGCCCATGAGAATAATGTATCTACACATATCTCTCTGTCTCTCTATGAATCGTTCCGCTCCTAGTAGAAACATCGTGACATAGAAAGGCTGCCTTTATCGAGTAGTTTACGCCATCTATCTCTATTATGTGCTTCATGAATACATTTATCGAAATTCTTTGCTGTAACTTCCGTGTCAGTAGGTTCGACCATCTTAAAGGTACGTAGTCCCGTTCTCTTTTCTCATCTGGTTTGCCTTCGATGAAGAGTGCTTCCAGTCCATTTGCCCGAACTGCATGACCAAAAAACCGCCTAATTCTAGAAAATACTACCGCTAATAGTCGTTTAGGGTCACCAACTTGCTTTAATACAGCCTCGTTGGTCTTCTTAGCCGCCTACGGAACACATAGCGTTCACCTCCACAGCACCATAGTTCAAAGGATTCGATCTACTTGCGCTTAGTGCATTATCCAGGTTTCAGTGCTACATAGAAATATTGAGAATACCAGTAACTTTACTAATTTAATTTTACCTTTATTATTTATCACTTGATCGCGCCAAATTTTTACTTAACTCACGCTTTTAATTACTTGTGTTCCATTCTGCATCCTCCATTATTCTCAATTCTCAACAATAGATCCCATCTAGAGTAAGTTACTGATCGTTTCTGTACCATCTATTTGTTTTATGTTACGAAGGTTATTTTTTGGACGATTGGGGCTCGGTCTTCTTTCTATTATCCATCAATCCGTAGTCCTTACTGAATTGTTCCAATTTTCGAAAGAAACATATTATGTTTTTAATGCTGAAAGATACCAATATGGTATTGCCAGCGTAACGAAGGTTAGATATTTTACTACGTCTGCCAATTGAGAATCCATCTTTTCCATCATCATAGTATAAAACATTCTTTTTTTTGCACAGCTTTCTTATTTCCTTACTTTAGAATTGTCTTTCTTCAGAATAGTTTTTGATCCATCGTTTCAAGCATCTTCGCCTCTCAATTGCGTTTACTGTTTCCGGCGAGAGGACCAGTGTTTTCATGTTTTCTGCTTGTCTGGCTACAGCTATGTTACACATGCTTCTTTTATGTGATCTTTAAGATTGTTCCATAACAGTTCAGGTGAGGTCAGTTCAGTTGCTCTTCTTATGCTATTCAATCTCAGTTCAATTGCGTTTTTAAATGTTTCTAGTTTGGTAATCTTCATCCTTTTGGTAGTATTAATTCTATTCGGAGTTTGTAATCGTGATTTCAGGTCGATCATTAGTAATCTGTGGTTAGAGCTACACTCCGCTCCTGGAAGGGCTTTCACATTTTTACATGAGGTTATTTATTAACATATAATCAATTTAATTGCGACATTTATCCCGCGGCGCAACCCACGTAATAAGCCTTTGAACTTTTGAAAGAACATAGTTCATGATTAAAAACGAACTGAATAACTTTTTCACCTCTCTCATTTCGATTTCTTGTGCCGAAGCTACCAAAAATTTCTCTAATATTGTTATCCATTGATGTATCTCCTACTTTGAGGTCTATTTCTTCCTCGTCTGAATCAGCTGTCGGTATGTATACTTGTACCAGATTAAGGTTTCCTGATTTCGTTTTCAGACAGATTATGATTATGCGTCACTAATAGTTTCATAACTAAATGATTAATATTTCTTTTGATCACGAAAGCGACACCTTGCCTACTTTTATCTTTATGACTTGCGCAATATACAATATAATAAAAGCTTTCAAAGTGCCCATTCTTGTTATAATGTGTTCCAGAAATGCCGCAAATTGCTATATTATATCGCTTCAATTCTTCCTGCACTATTTTCAGTTTACCGGACATTCCAGGTTCCTATTCCGTTTATTTTTACGTAACTTGAGATGGATTTTCCAGTCGCATATTTAGTACCCTGGCCCTGGAGACTATTAGAACACCCAGTCATATATTTCACATTTTGAGCCTGGGTTCAAAGACACCGTGTACTGGCCGGATCGCATGGCAAAACATCTATTTTATTAGGCAACATTTCATATGTGCGCACGAAAGATGGTTACTCAAAAAGTCTCCCGTTGCCTGCTAAAGGCTTTTCTGTCGTGTTTTTATTTTTATTTTTTTTGTGAGCGCGCCAGCGGCATTGACTCAACAACAGGAAAAACTAAGCTAAAGAACTGAATAGCTAGGCGGTCTGAAGTGGACGCAGCAAAGGACAGCAGTGCAGGCATCACAGAAGATGAAGGAAAGAAGATAAAGGAAAAGTTATAGGGAGTAGGGAGACCTAATGACAAGAGCTAACTGTATAAAAGGGAGCGTTCATTACGAAGAGCAGGACAATCGAAGAAAATGTGATCGGCATCCCATATACGAGGAGGATCACAATCGTGAAGAGAACAATAAGGAGAAGGCGACAGAGCAAATCGAAAGTGAGCGGAGGGGAGGAGAGAATGATTGATCCGAGGAAAATTTGATAGGCTGCCATAGGCTATTGAAGTCATGAGAGAAGTAAGGGAGAGCGTTGTAGGAAAGGACAACAGGAGAAAAAATGAAAAAGGCGGGCAGCAATGAGCGACAGGATTCGGATTTTATGAGGAGAAAAATGCCAGCGGTTTTTGATATACAGATAGGAAGAAATAAGTTTGGACGAGGAGATGGGAAGCCATTTAATTAGGAATCGATACCCAAGCTACGAACGGCGAATAAACAGCGGTTGGGTATCCGACTTTGATAGAACTGCGGGAACGGGGGAGGATTTAAAGGCTCCAATGCACAAACGGAGGCAAGAGTTCTGGATCGCGTCAAATTTAGAGAGGAGAAACTTAGAGGAATTACTGTAGATAAAGGAACAATAGTCGAGCTTGGGCCGGATGATGGCTTTGAAAAGAATTAGAAGAATAAACGGATCGCCTCCCCATCTGAGGGGAGGGAGAGATTTAAGGAGATTAAGTCTTTTAAGACAGGATTTATAGAAAAAAATTAGTGTGCTCCTGAAATGTGAGGTTGCTATTCAAAAAAAGGCCGAAATAGCATACGGAATTGACAACGGGAATAGGAATACCAGATAGAATGATGCGAGTTAGAGCGCGGTTAAGAGGTCGGAGAGAAAAAATGATAAAGACGACTTGGTAGGAGAAAGGGAGAGGTGAAGACGAGAAAGTATTCTGAAATTTGTCTATAAAGGAGCAGGGAACTAGAGTACTTAAGAATAAATGCGTGTATGTGTCATGTGACCGATAAATGTAGTTGAAAAAAAGATATAAAATAAACTATTTATGTAGTAGCTCCCTGCAAGTGTACTTAGATTATTGGAAGGCGACGGGATGTAAACATAGTCCCGCTACCGAACACATTATGTGTAACTAGTCTGTATTTCTTCTTTTAATTTTTATATATAATCTTGTCGTGTTAGTCATAAAAGAAATAGATGTAATAATAACGAGAAAGACCGAAGAGACTACGACGAACATCTAAACGAATTTGAATTAAGGTGTAGGCAAACTATTGCTGATTGAAGAGCGTAAATTTTAAACGCATTGCCCTTTCAGCATATTCGAGGAAGACTGCATAGTTTCTTCTGTCAAGAATAAGCGAAGTGCGTAAAGATTCTAAATTGTAGAAATCACGAATGTCGGAAAGGGCAGGGCAATCAAACAGAAAGTGTCTCAGGCCATTGACTAAGTGTAATGAACAAAATATGCACTAACCTGTACAAGTAAGATTGAAACTCGCCATACCTGGACAACACTTGCGTGTTGAAAAAAATTCAATTTCATGTTTTTCAACTTTAGTCTAAGAGAAACATCGGGCAGGAACTCGAATGTTTTCCTGCCAATGGAGTCATTGTCCCACCGTCTCAGCCACTCATCCAGTATCAGTTTATCCACATATTTCCTAAATAGCTTCTTGGAAATCGGTTGCGGTATCTGTAGAAAGGCCTAATTGTTTCATAGATGTGGAATCAGCCACTAACTTGTGCTCATTGATCGTAGCCCTGCTAATGAGATATAAATCCATTGGCAGGACGACACAGATCACACAAGCTGCCGAGGTAGAGGAAGTCTTATATAAAGATGCTATACGCAACAGGAATTTCCTCTGTTGCTTATTTATTCGACATAAAACTCGTTTATTGACATAGACAGCAGCGCCATACCCGTACAAGGAGTCGGCTCTTTGTAGAGTACGCACCGCTCCCTAAATGCCAACCCTCAAGCATTGGGTTGAATTTTGGTGAGTTTCGTGTAGAGGTACTCACATTTAGAGGTGATCATCATGTTATAGTGAGGAATAAAAGTGAAATTTTCACCCACTATTATTCCGAGATATTTTAAAAAGGGATTATGAACTACTGAATTTCCGGCCACTAGTGAAAGATTGGAAAACCCGGCCAACAACTCCACAATCGCCAAACACAGAAAAGCTGCACTTGGAAGCGGAGAATTCCAAGCCAAATTCACCTATAGTTCCCTCCGGGTATTTTGAAATAATTTCTATTTACTTATAAGGATAATTACAATGTACGTCAAATACTAGACATAGGTCATCCACATACAATATTAAATGACATTCATTGTTGAAACAGTTACAGAATCCCTCAACTCTATGGTGTACTACGGAGGTAGAGCAAGTTCCATAGAGTAGGACCCGAAATGGATCCTTGCGGGATACCACATGTAGCCTTCCTTGAGAAAAATGAGGTGCCTAGTTGGAGACTGGCTAATCTATCAGTGAAGTAACTAATAATTAAATTAATTAAATATAGATTGAAATTATTTTCCTTCAGTATATCAACTATAGCTGACCATCTGCAGTTGTCGAATGTTCCACGAATATCGTAAGAGACGACCACTGCAGACCTATCTTTAACAACGGAGGATTTAATTTTAGAAACTAGATTAAGTACTGCATCCTCTGAAGAGAATCGGGAACGGAAACTAAATTGGCGAGAGTACAGCAGGTTCCTTGAGGACACCTCACTCAAAAGCAGTATGTGGACATCCTTTTCGAAGACTTTGCCGATCGAGTTCAGAAGAGATATTGGACGATAGCTAGTGACTAGTAAGGGGTCCTTCCCCGGCTTGGAAAGCAACTTTATATCTGCTACTTTCCAGCATTGAGAGAAGACTTGGATTTAGTAACTAATGCGAAAAAGAGATTAGGGAAATTTGTATGCAAGTGTTTAACGAGTTTGTTATTAATTTTATCGGAGGATGAAGCTTTTCTGTTGCTTAATTTATTTATAATGTCGTCCAATATATCT
Source organism: Icerya purchasi (assembly GCA_039619475.1). Taxonomy (NCBI): domain Eukaryota; kingdom Metazoa; phylum Arthropoda; class Insecta; order Hemiptera; family Monophlebidae; genus Icerya; species Icerya purchasi. The sequence goes on along the minus strand of CM077115.1, from coordinate 73,535,655 downwards.
CCACTGAAAGAAAGCGGCTCAACGAAATGTGTGGATACCGTACTTAGAAAGCTATCATCTTTTTGAGGAAAAAAATGGTTCAGGAGAAGCCTACATTTATTGGCATCCGAACAAAGCAGTTGCTGTTCAGACCTGATTTCAGGAACGGCCAGCCCCGCCCTGTCTTTTCCCAACAACTTGTAAGGCTTTCCCCAAGCTGCGCTTTCGTTTACAAAATTTTTCCAGTAAACAAACGTAGCCTCAGATATTTCTTTTTTATAAATTACATTAATTTGTGCCAACGTATTATCAATGAAAAATAATTTATAATTATTTTTACATTTAGGTTTTTTTTTTAGGAACGGGGTTAATTTTGTCTTTGATGAGCTGTAGCTTTCCATTTTACCCGTCGTCACCAGCAACCCTTACCAAAATTTGGCTCCTGCGCATCACACTGGAAATGTAGGGGATAAAATTGTTAACACATTTGTCAAGCGTCGAGCTTTCCCGACTAATTTTTATGCCATCAACAAAAATGTTGACGTAATAATTATTATTTAAGTTGAAGGCAAACCTGCCCAAACTTAACTTCGAATGAAGCCCGGGCAGTGTCACCCCCCACTCTGATTTGATACTAAATTTAATATTCTTATGAAACGTTAAATTGAAGTGTTGCAAATTTAAGGTTGTCAATAGATTTAACCTAGTCGAAACGAGCAAGTAGTCGATGATGCTATTTCCATTGTAATTGGGAAAAGTTGGGGTTTTGTTGTTTTTTATTATTAAACTATTGGAATGAATAAGATCAAATAATAATAGGGAATTTAGGGAACATTTAATAGCAGGTTCCATAGAGGGTAGCCTAATATTAAAATTCCCAATGACAACTGGGGAGAAGTTAGGGTATGATTTAATTTAATCATATACTAGAGGGGAAAAAAATTGGTGCGTGGAAAAAAGAGGTGCAAAAATGGTTGAAGGAATGGTGCAAAGACTGAAGAACCAAGTCTCGTCCTTTATCTCATTACTATTTGATGGTTTTTTTCTGTTTACGGTTTTGTTAGTTTTTGACTTTGTTGTGTCCTTCCTGGATTTTACGCTCTCACTGATCATGCTTTATTTCGATTATAAATATTAAGCTGTCTGCATATATTGGTATTCAGATGCGTATTACGCGGCATTTTTTTATTTTTTTGGCATACATATATATGCTATTACTTTAATATAAATAATTCTAAGAGTCTGTTATTATTGTTAGTTTCGAAATAATTTAAGTTAGTTTTAATTTATTGTACTATATACCTATTATAATAAACGTTGATAAGAGTGTTGGGCACTCACACAACGGGCATATTTGCCCTGTGAGACCCACAACTTATTCTATAAAAAAAAAAAAAAAAAAAAAAATTACGATATCGATGGAATTAATTAGGTTATCTCTAGATTTATTAGGAGAAATGTAGGCGGAGATTAATATAATATCTGCAATGCTAATGGCAATTAGATTAAATTTACTTACTAACAATTTATGAGTGCTGTTTTCTTTAATTATTTCGGCTATCCTGTAAATAACATAGTTGGAGGCGATGGGTATAGCATCATCGACTAGGTAAGGTTCTGAAATGAAGCATATATCGAAATCAGAATCATAGAATTCTTTGACGAATAGTAACTGGCAAGAGTAGCAGTTACCAACGTTCAAGTATGTGCATCTGATCAAGTTCAAAATCTATTTTTGCTTTGACATCCTAGCAGGCCTTAAGGAATGTAGGGAAATTTTTTGAAGACACTGCGTGGTCGAGTTCGGCCATGCATTTACTAATTAAGTTCTTATCGCTTAGATTAGTCATACATACCTTTGCCGGAGGTGGCAGCCAGGATTTCATTACCGACACAATTGGAACATGTGTCTTTACAGGTGATTGTAGCAAACTGCCTGACTTCTTCGGGTGCTCTGCAATATTTCGATGGGTGACCGAATTTGTTCCAAAGAGAACATCTACGGGAGTGGATTGCATCAACATAAGGAAGCGCTTCCCGTGTAATGATTATCTCTGGTAGAGGTAATGGCCCTGTATTGTTGTGGTGTAATCTGAACATAATACTGGCCCCCCTGTCGGTGACAATTCTGTTGACACTAATTGGTTTTGATCCGGTAACCGCCAAGAAATGTTCGTCGACATCATTTTCAGATATATTTTTATTTCTAAATATCAGCACGCTGGTCGGATTTAACCGTTTCTCTTTCGTAACTGTGACATTCGAAATTTCATTTCTTTCGCTAATTTTGACCGGTCATCCTTCGGGGACGTGTTAATAATACACAGGTGTATTAAAATTTATTTTTTTAAAGAAGGTTACGCGTTAATTTTTGCTTTTTTGAGGGAGATTTTATTTTTCAATTCAGTTTCAACCTTGTTTATGTCATCTGATTTGAGTATTCATTTTTATGGATAGTCCTCTTATTCCTGGAACGACTGCCTCGACAACAGCAGTGTCAATTGAATCGGAGAGTTTTAAAATTCCCTATCAGCCTTGTATGTGAATTCCGATTTAGATTTTCTATTTAGCGCTAAGCCCGCCGAAAAGAAAATTACCATCCTGTACGACGTGGACGTACGGAATTCATGCGATTGTTGTTTCGTTTTTCTGCCTCGGTAAGACTACTACCATATGGTGTTCGAGAGAAGAAACTGGATCTGGCCTACAATTTAGCAGAATTTATGTTTTTTGTTTCTTTCTTTATGCTAGACATTAGGAATATTCATAGATGTTGAACATTAAGTTCTAGCAAACAAATGTACAGTCCCTTCAGTGTTGGTATAGGTTTAGTACATTTTCTTATTACTAGCCGCTGTATATAAGGTCGTCGATGCAAATTTCATCCTGTAACTTTTTACTATTCTAATTGACTGTTACACCTAGGTTACGTGCTAGAAATTGTAGGAAAACCCCGTATTATGTACTAGTACCACAATAAAAAAGTTTACGTCGATAAAAATTCTTGTTTCGTAATACTTTTAATGCAGTTACATCGCGGATAATATTAACTAAATTTGATCTGTAAAGCTATTTAAAATAAATTTTCATGAAACTAATAATAACCTAAAAGAAAAATAGTCAAAACGCTACTAATTACAGATCTCATTCGATATTGAAGAAAAATGGTAAAAAAATCAGAAGCCGCTGCTACCTCATCACAGAGGAATCAATTTAAACTAAACGGAAACAACCAATAGACTAAAAAACTAAGACTATAAAATGAACAGCTTAAAGCCGAAGGAAAAGTCAAAGGTGTTATTCACAAACTACGCTCTAATGATCGTACGAAATACTGCTTACTACATCGTCAACTCCGTTTTTCACTTATCGTCATTTCAGGAATTTTCGTTTCTTCAATCTTACCCAGTTGTTCAAATCTATCTAGTTCATTAATTCCACTGACTTGCGAAGATTCGATTAGTAAATATGTTGGGGTAAAAGATTGCCAAGTCTAACCGGTAAACAAATTCGATTAGAAGAGAAATGTCGAGTTTCTGGCAGTTTTTTAACGCTTTCGCCAATTTTTCTTCTTCTTTTTTTTTTTTTTCCTTTTTAATTAAGGTTAAAAAATAGGGTTATCCTCGAACAAAGGTAAAACTTGGTATTATGGCGATGTCTTGGAAAATCTATTGCTTTTATTGTCGCAAAGTACGTCAGAGAATATTACACTAAACGACGTTGCAGTTTATAATCAATTTGCATTATGAATATAAACTTAAACAAGATGTCATTTCCGATCCGTAAATATAAACACTTGTCTTACAATTAGATATAATTTTTTTAAAACAATGAAGTCATAAATACAAAACAAATATGAATTAACTCCACAGAGTTCTTTTTTTTTTTCAGTTTCAAATGAAAATAGTTTGTTACCTCTTTTCACGTAGTGCAACAGAAGTTGAAAGATAAAAAATTGTACACAACAACAACAGAATGGAAACAACAATTATGAATTATGCAAAAAAAAAAAAAAAACACAAAAAAAATCTAATCTAAATTTGTTAATTTGTTGTTTAATAATATTGAATGTTATTGCGTTAGTATCATTTTTTTTAGTTTTGAATGACGCCGGCATCCAGGCTGAATTTCTGCTACTTTATTTTATGCTCTGAAGTATGTAAGCGCTGGAAGACTAAGGTCTTCATTTCCTCCGTCACCAAAATCTAGAGCAAAACCAAAATCTGTTCGAGCAGCAAGCTACAGCGTCTACCGTTAAATTCCATTTAAACCACCGCTGAGGTTCTACGTTCTCTAGCAGCAGATTTTCACTACATGCTCTTTACGTTTTCTACCAAGCGGAACTCTATATTTGGTGAGGAATAACTTCTTGCATTCCCGCCTGCCGAATGCAATATCTCAATCTTTTACGGAACATGTTCCGCACGAATATTACCTAGTACGGTTTACTTGGAACACAAAAGGTAAAACAAATGTGTATTTATATTACATATATATATATAATATATACATATGGTAGCGTGGTAGCCTAGTGGTTAAGGCGCTTGGCTACCAAACCAGAGGTCACGAGTTCGATACTCGTCTCGTTCCGGATCGAAGTCGCTCCCAGGTTTACCCAGCTTGAAATAATTGGGTGCCAGAGAAATCTGGGAATTTAAAGGCGGCCGAGAGAAAGGAATTGGCCTCCCTACCCTCATTAGTGCCGTTGGGCTTTGTACATTATGAACCTTAACTTCACAATCCCTAACGCCTTGTCAAGGGTATGAGACTTACTTTACTCTTTATATATATATATATATATATATATATTTATTAAAGGCTACGTCATTCTTAAATCAGGGATATTATGGAAAAGCAAACAATATTTTTATGTAACGAATTATATGTGATGTTTAAAAGTGATACAGTCGTTTATCCAGGATAGGTTTGCACCGGGACGAATCTAAAAAATCACCAGTTACTGTTGCCTGATATAAGACGGTAGTCGAACAAAGATGTTTGTCCACAAAATCGGCCGTATCTTTTGCTCAAGAGAACAGAAATTACTAACAGTCGTATCTTATTAACACAGTCGCCACTTTTTGTATAAAACAGCCACAAATTAATTGCTCATCTAAAATCATTCCTTGTATTCTCAGAGGACAATATGTTTCTTCGGACCATATTCCGTTTTTTTTTTAAAGTACATTACAATCCACATTGTTAATACTTATTTATTTATTTATTTATTTCATATTTCTTACCGAAGCCTATTCAAAAAAACCTATGATGACGAAAAAAATAAATAAGGAAAATAAATGAATATCGGAAGAAATTGCAAGAGGCCTTCCGAAGCATATATTCATTGGCTAATGGCACGATTGCGTAGTTTGAGTTGTAAACGAATTAGGTTAATTAACGTTTCTTCGTTTACCCCATGCCGTCCAGGGTGTTTTGTTCTAATTAATTTTTCGAATTTAATTAAAACTAGCGCGGCGAAGAGATAATTATCAGATGTAGTTTTTACTTTTTGGTCTCAGAAAAGGGGATAATTTTTTTTAAAAAAGCATTTGTGATGTCGTAAACAAATAAACAGATAAATGAAAGAGAAGAAAAACACGTTAAAGGGTAAACCGCGAGTTATCCATGCGGCGACAGTCTCACCCGACTTGAATAAAATTTATTTTCTTCCGATCGCTTAATTAAATATAATTTCTCGACATCTGCTTTTTAAGTTAAATTATACGTATATAAACTGCGAAGAGAGAATTTTTCTTCGCGCCAACTACAGCATAAGCAAACACGGAACAAAATGATGTTTTCCCTTGCAAACTTATAAAGCATCAGCAGAAGCAGCGAGATTTTTATTTAAATATCCGGCCGGAGTTTACTTTCCATTAAAAAATCTCTGCGAGATTGTGGTAAGTAGTAAATTTACAAACAACAATTTTTTATTCAGCTTATAGGAAGGAGTTCTTTTTTTCTCTTCTTTCATTATTTCTGCTTTCCTGCTTTCTTTTTATTCTTCTCCTATATAAACTCATTTTCATCTATTCATTTCAGCGTACAATTTTCTGCAGCCGGAGGAATAAAAAAATTATATTAAAAAATACAAGTCGGAAGCGGAGAAAAAGCAATATCTTTAATCGAAAATTTCCAGCTAGAGTTTCTTCCGAATAATTTACTCTGTGCTTCATTTTGCAAATTATTTTATTGCCGACGTCTAAATCAACACAATACACACGAAAGAAAGAATGGAAAATAATAATAACGACGCATTCCGGTAGCACGCGGAGCTAGTTTGATGCCGAAAGCACCAACAGCGCGCTTGCGAGTCCCGTTCTTAAACCAGTTTAATGCGCCACGAAAAAAAAAAGAAAAAAAAGGGAAAGATTAATTATAATACGACAAATGGAAGCGGTGAAAATAAGGTGACTTAATGAATAGTTTCATACGAGATTTTCACGAGAACAACAGGACTTTTTTACAGACAGCTTGAATAGTCTACTGCCCCATATGAAAACCGAATTATGTTTCTTGCAGACAAAAAAGTTGTATAGTCGACAATCGATTGTGCAATAGTTTTCTGGCCGCAGATACATAGTGTACTGATCAGGAAAAATCAGTTGGAAAGGTAAAGAAAAAAATGGAGGGAAAGGAGATTATAGCGGCATTTCAATTAAAGGCCTTGCCTAAGTTTTGTTGCTAAACGCGCCTCAGTCAGATGCTTACTCTTTTTCTAGTAATTATTAATTTCACCTGTCTGTTCAGTCTCCCTGCCAATATCTGCTGTGGTTCTTTTCGTTTCCTTCACGTCGTCGTTTTGTTGTTGTCTTCGTTATTTGTCTGCGTCCTTAAGCCATACTCTATTAATAATCTCCCCCTTGTTTTCGTTTTTTGGTTGGTTTCCTCTACGTATTGACCTCACCACTCAAACGAAGAACATTTTTGCGATGTTGATCATATGTTTACTAAGCGTTCATCTCTTTATTTCAGTTTGCTACGACCTGATCTTCCTACTCCGTATTCAGCCTCTTTCTTCCTTCTTCACACCGTGTTCCTGCTTTATTGATTGTTTTCTACGAACAACATTTTTTTTTTTTTCTGAGTGCTGGTGGCAGCTGCCGGGGCTATTACGACACTATGGCGGTAGGACGCTAAATGACTCGAAACAAACCACAATTTTATAGAGAAAATAGTGCCTGCGATATTCAAGGACGAGTTAGCTAGAGATGACTCTGCAGAGACACCATGCGCTGATTAGAACGCTGAAGAGCAAAAGAAGGGGAACAAAAGGAGCATTCAAAAACAGACTCACAGTTGAGCAAATATGATTGTACGTCAGAGAAATATGTCCGATGCGGAGCCTTGTCATAGCGACGAAATGGTTTTTAGGAAGGACGGAGGAAGGAAATCAGGAGGTTAATGCCGTGTTTTATCTTCCCCAGAAAGCAAGCTTGTTTGGAGAGCCAATCTTGATTCCATCAAGATTGCACTAAAATTTTTATGGACTTTATTACGTCACGGGGAGGAGGAGAACGGGGCACAACGAAATAGACTTAGCAGCAGTGTCCCCTAACAAATTACCCATAAGTCCAGTGTGGCCTGGCACCCACAGGAAGGTAATTTGGTGGGAGGATGATATCAGCTTTAGCATTAGGGATTAGATTAAAGTGGTTATATAGTTCACTGGGGTTTGTTGGGAAAGGGAATCCAAAGCTGCACGCGAATCAGATACGATCAAAATGCGACTGCTGGCTGGAGGGGATTTAACTATAGATTCAAGGGCTAGGAATACGAGAACAGAACAATGGTCATGAAGCCGGGAGGACGACGAAACCAGGTCAGATTAAAAGGAACAAACAGTAGGGGGCGATTCGGAACCAGGGCACAATTTTACACCATCAGTATAGTAGGACTGATGGATTGAATAGTTTTGTAGGGTCGAGAAAATTCTGTCGCGCGGGGAGGAAGGGGAAACATTTCCCCTGGAGAACTGTGAAAAAGAATAATCAATCTTGGCTGATAGAGTAGTCCAGGGTGTTGGTATCGTGTAAAGGTATAATTTATTTGTTTCTAATTGTTTCTGGGTAAAGATTCCTGGCAGACAAGCCCCTCAAGTGTTTATCTCGTGTGCGCTCGCGTTCTCGTTATCGCGTTATCAGCTCGATAATCAGTTGTTTCGGCAGACCGGTAAGATCGTTTCATTTATTATCTCTTCATTGTCGTATTTCACTATTATTTAGACGCTCTACGAATTCTTAGATTACTGTTATTTATTTCGATTTGTGCAGCGATTTATTTTCCTTTTTTTTTTTTTTTCTAATTTTACGTATATTTTAATTTGATTTGCTCGACCGATGAGCTCGTCTAGTGGGGGCCGCCCTGCGGCCTCCTCCAAAGATTCAAAATCCAACAAAGCGAACTTGTCGCTGAATCTAATGGAGGTTGACGCTGCCGGAAAGCGTAAGCCATCCAGCTCTCTTTCGCCAACAACGATTCTACCTAACAAGGATCTGCGGCTTTCGCAACCTCACTTGCCCAACCTCTCTAATACAAATAATAACAGCTGCGCGATTAAAGCAGTCGAAAACTTTAATATCGCTAGTAGTAATAATAATACCAACAACAATAACAACAATAATAATAATAATGATAATAGTAATAAAAACATCAACAACAACAACATTTTACCCACCAATAATAACAATAATAATAGTAAAGATTTTATTAATGTTTTTCCTTCCGATCATCCTGGTCCCTTTAAAGTTTTTGTCGAAAACTCCACCCTAGACGAGAACATCGGGAATTTGCACCCGTTGGCTCTGGCTAGGCTCATCTGTAAAATTTCAACTTCCTTTTCGGACATCATTCCCCAGGGCAGGCGGCGTATCTCGGTTATGTTTCCCTCTGCTTCTGCGGCGAATGAGTTTCTGAACAATTCTTCATTTTTTCAGTCCAACAATATTACCGCGTATATCCCCACCAATGCTCTATTTAGTATGGGCGTTATCTCTGGAATCTTTCCTTCCTTTTCCGAAGACGAAATTAAAGAGGGGCTTGTTTCCTCTATCCCCGTAGTTGCAATTCGTCGTATCTTTCGCTCTTCTGATGGAAAAAAAAATTCCCACCAAGAGTGTCGAACTTAAATTCGCTAAGTCGTTCCTTCCGGAGTTTATAACGATATACAAACTCCGTTTTCCCGTTTCCCCCAGTGTCCGTTCTCCCACTCAGTTCTCTAAATGCTTCCTTTTTGGACATATTGCACGCCATTGTCGTAGCTCTCATCCCGTTTGCTCACACTGTGCTTCCAGACATCCCTCTTCAGAATGTCCCAACCTCCAGGAGCCTCCTATTTGTCGTAACTGCAAAGGTTGCCATAGCTCGTCCGATCGTGTCTGCCCGGAGTGGCTTAGACAGAAGGATATTAAAAGAATCATGGCGTTCGAAAACATATCGTTTCAAGAAGCCGCCAAACATAAATCCTCTAGTGTCGTCTCCCAAGCCTTTTCCTATGCTAATCGTGCCGCAGCTCCTTCTTCCTCTCAAGCCTCTTCTTCTAAAACTAATAAATTGTCTTCTCCTCCTCGTCCTAAATCTCCCACTTTTCATAAATCTCCTAAATCGAAACCGCATTCCAAGCCTCTTCCTCACTTTCCCACCGTCCCCTCCCTCTACACCTGTCCTCCATCTGTTGGTTGGGCCTTGAATCGTGAAGATTCCCCTTTTCTGAATTCTTCGCTGCCTTCCAGCAACTTTCTAGCTCCTCGCAGCCTGCTTCCTAATTCCCCCCCCTAATTACTCCCCATTTAATATCACTAATCTTTCCGCCGCAATCATGGAACTCCTCGCTTCTCATAACATAGCCGCCTCATCTTCTTTCCTTGACAATCTTTCTTCTTTCTTATCCAATTACGTCCATTCCTCGTAAGGCATATTTTTGCCTTCTCCTTGTCTTTATTTCCCCCACCCTTTTTTCTCCCTGTTAGCCAAGGATCTCTATAGCTAGAACTCGTGTCCGAGTAGCCCCAGATGCACATGTATTAAGATGTGCATCTTGCAGTGCGTGTGATTATCGGAAGTGTAGTTGCACGCCTACACCTACGCCCGCTAGGAAACCGTCACCTAAATCAATGGCACACACTTAATAAGTGAGACGATTGAGGAAGGAGCGCAACCTAGCTTTCGTGCTGCCGACAACGTGAGAAAGGTACCAATGGCGAGGCGAACCAAAACGACTGGCCTTTACTCACGTTGATGCGATTGTTCGCCGGCTGAATATTTCTATACGACGCCAGCGTACTCGCACGACTACATTCGGAACTGACTATAGTCGCTTGTTATCGCGCTACAGATGCAGACCAAATGTGTCTATACTGCTGTGTACGAAACTAGCGCCGTATATTTTTGTCATCGCCCGGTATCGAACCCGAAACCTCCGGATCGGAAGTCAAGCGCTCTAGCCACTAGGCTACTTAATGATCGGTCTCCTACCCTCTTCAAGCAACCTTTTTCCTCTAGTTCAATGGATCTCTCCTTTTCCTCTCCCAATCTTGGTCTCTTATGCTCCTGGAGGACTCTCGACGGCACTTTTGGCAGCGATCATGTCCCTATTCTGCTCACTCTTAATGACGTGCTCCCTCCCAAGTCTTTCAAGCCCCTTGAATCTCCCCGTTGGCTTCTTTCTAAAACTGATCGCGCTAAATTTCGTTCCTTGGTGGATTCCTCTCTCCCTTCTTTTTCTGATGTTTCTAATCCATTCTTCCGATACGATTTTTTCACTCAAACGCTAAATTCTGCTCTTTCCGCATCTTCTCCTCCTATTACTAGCACGCGCAGTCGCTCTTCTTCGTATGCCTCCTCACTCTGGTGGAACGAAGAGTGTAAAGTAGCGTTTCAAAAAAGTTCTGCCACCTTTAAAGCCTTCCGCTCTCATTCCTCTATGTCCAACTTCCTAGCCCACAAAGGAGCTAACGCAAAAGCTCGTTTTATCCTGAAGTCTGCCAAAAAGAATTCTTGGAAGTTTTCTGTTCCTCCTTCTCCAGAGATACGCCCTTCTTCCAGATCTGGAAAATGGCTAAAGCGTTTAGATCACCCTTTTTCTGAGCGCCCTCGCCACTCCCACCCTTCCAAATCCCAGCTGGAGTCCTTCTTGGATTCTATTGCTTTCGCCTATGTCCCTTCTTTTGAAGAAACTGTTCTTCCTTCTCTTCCTGTAGATTCTGAGGCTCACTTCCTGTCTTCTCCTTTCCGTTACGAGGAGCTTGCATCCATTCTTAATAAATCCACTTTGTCTGCTTCTGGCCGGGACGGTTTCTCGTTCCTTATTCTTAAAAATCTCTCTCCTGCTGCGCTGCTTTTCCTTCTCCATATATTTAATACTTTTCTCATTTCTGGTTCTACTCTAAAATCCTGGAACGACTTTATTGTCGTTCCTATTCCTAAAAGAAATCAGTGTTCTTTCCGTCCCATTTCCCTGGCTTCCTGCCTGCGTAAACTCTTTGAAGGTTTGATCAACAATCGCCTCGTGTGGTGGCTGGAGCACAATAATCTATTCCCCCCTAATATGTTTGGTTTTCGCCCTGGGCTTGGGCCGGTTGACTGCATTAGTTATTTCCTTTCAGATGTCTATAAGTCTTTCCTAACAAAAAAATTCACCATTGCCTCCTTTGGGGACGTCTCTTCTGCCTTTGATAATGTGCATCTTCCCGTTTTGGGTTCCAAACTTTTTTCTCTTAACCTCCCTCCCGTCGTCGTCATTCTCATACTCAACCTCTTCCAGAACAGAACTCTTTATTTCTTCTCCCTCCCTTTCCTCCTCCAGATGCGTTTATCGTGGGCTCCCACAGGGTTCCTGTCTGAGTCCTACACTTTTTAATATCTACTCTTTTGATATCGCTTCTCTTCCTATTTATTCTTCCTCCCTCCTCTTCGCTGACAACATTTTGGTCTATTCCACCTGTGACAATCTGTCCGTCGCTATTAATGAGTTGAATAATTCCCTGTCTATTCTTAATAATTCCCTTTCTCGTCTTCAACTCTCTCTTTCTCCTACTAAGTCGTCTTGTATCATTTTTTTCTCTCCGACCCTTTAACCGAGCTCTAACTCGCATCACTGTATCTGGTATTCCTATCCCTGTTGTCAATTCCATATGCTATCTTGGCCTTTTTTTAAATAGCCGCCTCACATTCCATGAGCACATTAATTTTCTCTATAAATCCTGTCTTAAAAGACTTAATCTCCTTAAATCTCTCTCTCCCCTCAGATGGGGAGGCGATCCGTTTATCATTCTAATTCTTTTCAAAGCCATCATCCGGTCCAAGCTCGACTATTGTTCCCTTATCTTCAGTAATTCCTCCAAGTCTCTCCTCACTAAACTTGACGCGATCCAGAACTCTTGCCTCCGTTTGTGCATTAGAGCCTTGAAATCCTCCCCCATTCCCGCAGTTCTATCAGAGTCGGTTGCCCAACCACTGTTTATTCGCCGTTCTCAGCTTGGGTGTCGCTTCTTAATTAAACGGCTTCCCATCTCCTCGTCCAAACTTATTTCCTCCTATCTATATATCAAAAACTGCTGGCGTTTTTCTCCTCATAAAATCCCAATCCTGTCGCTCATTGCTATCCGTCTTTCTAATTTTTCTCCTGTTGTCCTTTCCTACAACACTCTCCCGTACTTCTTTCATGACTTCAATAGCCTATGGCAGCCTATCAAATTTTCCTCTGTCCCACTTCGAGCCAATTCCTCCTCTCACGGTGCAGTCAACAATGAATTTCTTCATTTGTTAAATTCCTCTTTTCCTGCTCATGTATTGATCTTTACTGATGGTTCCAAGAGCGAGGACAGCGTGAGTGGTGCGTTTACTGCTCCGTCGCTTCGACATTCTGAGTCCTTCCGGTTTCCTTCCTTCTGCTCTATTTTTTCTGCCGAGTCGATCGCCATCCTTCAGGCTATCTCTTATATTTCCTCTATAAGCGATCTTTCCCAATTCCTAATTATCTCGGACTCTAAGGGCGTCCTTCAAGCCATATCCTCTCCTCCTTCACATTCCTCTGATAATATTATTCTCTCAATTCGTTCTCTTACCTCCACTTTGCAGTCATCCCGTTCTATTCTCATTGATTTTTTGTGGGTCCCCAGTCATTCCGGAATTGATGGCAACGATGCAGCCGATTCTTTGGCTGGTTCTACTGGTCGCCTTGATTCATTCCTCAACCATTTCCCTTCTTCAGATATCCTTTCCTTATCCACCTCCAATCACGCCAGACTTTGGCAGGATATTTATCCCTCCCTATTTTCTAATCGTCATTCTCATTACCATTTCATTCAGCCAATTCATCGTTCCCTGTCTTGGTTCCATTCTATTCCTCTCGGTCGTCGCTCTTCTATTGTCTCCCTAATTCGTCTCCGGATCAATCATTCTCTCCTCCCTTCCTCTCGCTTTCGATTTGCTCTATCGCCTTCTCCTGATTGTTCTCTCCACGATTGTGATCCTCCTCGTACATGTGATGCTAATCACATTTTCTTTGAGTGTCCTGCTCTTCGTAACGAACGCTCCCTTTTATACAGTCAGCTCCTGTCATTAGGTCTCCCTACTCCCTATAACTCTTCCTTTATCCTCTCCTTTCCTTCATCTCCTATAGTGTCCGCACTGCTGTCCTTTGTTGCGTCCATTTCGGACCGCTTAGTTATTTAGTTTATTAGCTTAGTTTTCTTGTTGCTGGGTCAATGCCGCTGGCGCGCCCCAAAAAAAAAAAAAAAAAAAAAAAAGCCCCTCAAAAAAAAACAATAAAAAAACTCCCTTTATGTTTCTTCCCACTCTTTTGTCTACTGTAATTAATTCCAACAGTAAGCTTTAACACCATCACTCTCTGTGTTCACCTCCTACAATTTTCACCACATATATTTTTACCCACGATAAGTTGTACTTTTCCCGTAGCTTTTCTACATTTATTTATCCTGTTTATAGCTTTTTTACAACTATCCCATCAAAACCTGCTCTGTAGCATGTTTTTAAACTGTAATCTGTTAATATTTTAACCTCTCCTTTCCCCCGTCACTGTGAAACGTTCACTAACAATTCTAAAGTACCGAACAGAGTTGGTTCAACCTTTTTCTGTCCTCTTAATTATAGTCCTTTAAACTCTCTTCTTTCTGTTCAGTTTTACACGCCGGATCTACTGCTATTCTACGTGCTATTCTCTTTACTTCCTCTTTTTCAATTTCTCGGAATGGCCTTATATTATATTCGCGGTGTCCTACAAACCATTTCATCTCCACTTACTTCCCCCAATCTTCCGGCTATGTAATTCTCCTCATGGTTTTTTGATTCCTAACCGTTTCCTTCGACGGTGTTAAGTAATCAATAAGTAGCGGAGCTAAAAGCTCTTACGTCACAAACTAAAATCTGTATTCCAAGGTTGAGAATCACTCAAAATTCGGGTATAAGTATTCAGGTTTCACCGAAGTATGCTATTTGAGCATAGAAAACGAATCCCCTATTCGCTGTATGGGTTTTAGAATTTAAACGTAAGGATTCAAATTTTGCCTAAGTAGTATACTCTGTTTGAGCCACAAAAATATCCCCTTACTGTTTCCACTTATACCGGACGGCCCGAGCACCGCGGCCGCTGAACCCCTCCAGATTTACGAACATTTAAATCCAAAGTGCTGCGGACCGTGAAGCAAGGCACCGCATATGCGCACATACTAACGTTCGGTTGTATCTGAGTAACATTTATTACTAATGTATATTTTTTAATTTTCTTTTCCTCTTTCACACACTCATTTAATATATACGTAGCATAGAGATCTTGCAAAACGTTTAACGTCTCTTTATCCATTCTTGTTCAATAATTTCTTTCATTTTAACTTCTGCTCAAACTATACATTATACAACCACTTTTTACCGTTTGTTCTATCACTCACCCTGACATCATTGCCCTCATATTTAATTACTAAGGCTTCCAACTAGTCAACGTCGTCAAACTACTTAAATTTATCCTCTCCACTGACGAGATACTTGGAAGACAATGAGGTAAAAGTATAAAAGAGAAAATATGCTAGCGACAATTATTTGACGTATAGCTCCAGGCTTGTGACATTAGTCCAGCTGCACTTAGATAAAATTTAAGCCAACTAATGGGAATGTGGCAAATCAAAAAGCTGATTGAACTAGATGAAGTTTACAGTGGTTAAGAAATACGATCTACAACTAGTGATGTTTAAGATAACGATGAACGTAACTAGACACAAGTTCCAGCTCTGAAATAGTTCGTTCCATTCCAATCGGTAACATGTTTACGTTATTACTCATGTTACTTTTGTGTCCCAGAATGAAAAGTAACCATTGTAACTGAAATAACTGACTGTAACTATGTAACTAGTCTTGGAACCGAATGAACGAAAGAAACGATTAACTACACAATGATATCAGATGATGATCAGGGGGAATTGAACTACAGACAGGGCCGTATCTGGGGGGGATGGTCAGGGTTCACTGATCCACCCCCAAATGTCTGTGAAATAATAATTTCTTGAATTAAATGAACCGAAATTCAGAATAAATTCATTTCTGTTCAATTTTTGACAAAAGTAAAGAAAATTGAAATTTTTATGAAAACGACTGTTTTTATTTGTTTTTATTGTAGCGTTCAAATATCGCTTATACAATAATTGACTACAACGCTTTAGTGTATATATTTCACGATAATACATGACCGCACGCACACATATGTATATATATATATATATAAACTCGGTCATTTCGGCCTCGCAAGGGGCTGCGTCCCTTGACCCCTCTTGCTTGCATTTCTGTCTCTTTCTCTTCTATACTTTGTATAAAATGATCAAAATTTACAACGTAATTCTAAATCGGTCCATATGAATATAATAACATAATCACAAAAATCCTATTAAAAAAATAACCGTTACATAAAATTGGAACATTTTTTCTAATGGGGGGTAGCCTAAAAATTACGTTGTAATTAATATATATATACATATTTATAAAAATCTTTTTGTAACCCCTCCCGAAATTTTGGTCTAAGTACGGCCTTGAGTACAGATGACAACTTTTATCTTTATCACTTGTACAGTTTGTATGCATTTCTCACACTGCTTGCTCTGTTCTTGATCACA
The DNA here is from genome assembly GCA_039619475.1 of Icerya purchasi. Lineage (NCBI taxonomy): Eukaryota > Metazoa > Arthropoda > Insecta > Hemiptera > Monophlebidae > Icerya > Icerya purchasi. Next base: position 73,519,558 of record CM077115.1, on the reverse strand, counting down.
ACTCACTAGCGCATTACACAGCGATATATATGTACAGTGAGCCACAATAATATCCGGGCACTGATGTACCCAATGAATATACGCTAAAAACAAAGTAAAAAAATGCTTTACTGTTGAGACAAGTAACGAAAATAGAAAAAAAATTACGAATTTTAAACGCCACATTAATATCCGGCAAACGAAAAAATAAAATAAAGGAGCTCTCTAAATAACTGAATATCTACTTCCCGGAAAAATTAATACTTCGTATGACGACCTTTGGCATCCACGACTGGTTCCAAGCGGCGCGGCATTGAACAAACTAATTTTTGTAGATAATCAAGAAGAATTTTCTGCCATTCCTCTTTTAGACGACTTTTTAATTCATTACAGTTATTGGCTTTTCACGAATCCTCTTATTGAGGTAGTCCCATAGCTTCTCTATGGGACTGCAATCCGGAGACTGTAGAGGTGTGTCAAGGATGTAGGAGCAATTATAGAGAATCCACTCTCGAGTTTTCTTACGTTGTATGTTTTGGATCATTATCTTGATACAAGTTAAATGACTCCAAGATGCCCAATTTTTCAGCGCTTTGGCATAAATTGTGTCGTAAAATGTCGACATATAGATCGCTATTCATAGTACCATCAATAATGACTAAAGATCCCACACCACTCGGCGCGAAACATCCCCACACCTGTACATTTCCTCCGCCGTGTTCAAATTGATGCAGTCAGAGTTTTTAATTCATATGCAGTATTCGGTTTACGCCATACTTTCTGTTTTCCATTACTCCCATGACGTTAAACCTGGACTCATCAACAAAAATGACGTTCTTCCAGAACTCCTCCGAATAAAATTGGTATTGTTCTGCGAATATAGGGTTTCTTGCGGGTAGTGCAGGAAAAGTACCCCATTTCTTTTATCGCCCGACGTACTGTTTCGGCTGAAATTTCTATCATTTTGCTCTCTCTCAGTGCCGTAGTTAGTTTCGGCGCACTTCCCTTAAAGGTTTCTTTCTATTTCTCGCCGAATAAGACGCATATTGTATTTTGTTAGCTTTTTTGGTTTCCCTTTTTGAGATTTCGAGTCGATGCGATTTTCCCTTTTGAAACGATGAAGAACGTCATGCACCGTACTTTTCGGAATATTCAATAGCTGTGCAATCTTCAGTTCCGATTAAACCTTTTTCATTCTTCCAAATTACTAATTGACGCCATTCCCAAGACATGTATTTTTACTCGTTCGCGACATTTCATTGCACTAACACGCACTTTTTTAACGGTTTAAAATTATAATTTACGTTTTCGCGTAACGACTCGCGTTACTGTGATGACTCATATTAGTACCGCGTCTTAGTTGATGCACTTGGGAAAAACCCACGAGTGTTTTACTGCACTTAGTTCTATGTGCCCGGATATTAATGTGGCGCTTAAAATTCGTAATTTTTGTGTTTTTTGTATCGTAAGCCGTGTTTTTTTAATGTTTTTTTTTTTTTTTTTTTTGAGAATATATTAAGGAGATACTTATTTTTCTATTTTCGTTGCTTGTTTTAACAGTAAAGCATTTTTTTCCTTTGTTTTTGACATATATTCATTGGGTACATCGGTGCCCGTATATTATTGTGGCTCACTGTATGTAGTACGATCGGATGAGGAATAAAAGAACACGCTATTCTGCTGTAACTGACTGGGAGTGATGTTCTTCAGTTACAAATTTAGTTACCGTATAATGTGTTTCTACCCATACTGGCCAAACTGTCGTTGTGTGTGTGTGTGTCTTATTATCCGTTGGATGCCATGTTATTTACGTTCCAGTTAAATCTGTATATTTCAATAAGCAGCGCAATTACGCTTTCGCGATGACGGTGATCGCACATAATATACTATGATGATGACTGGTGGTGCCGCGGCGATTAGGAATTCGAATTTTGCATTATCATCAAAAATGTTAACAGTTGGTTTTACTTGAAGAAACTGTTTAATTATTGCAGTCGTGTTTCCGCGTTTCGTTTTGTATTGATGAGAAATATTACGTTCGGGGCTGTCTCGTGAGATGTCCCGCTCACCCCCGCCAGCTAGCACGCTGGCCGCCTCACCGAAACCGGACGGAAGCAAAACAACCACCCACAGTAAGTACGTAGTACACAAACCAGACAAGAGCCGCACTAACATAAGCATCAGATGATCGCTACAGATCCCCTTCCGCTCGCTCCAAATCTGAGTAACGCGAACAGTAAGAAAATTACACATACAACCACCTTTCACACGTACACAACTAACCCGCACACGTTTGTCATTACCATGCTTACACATGTACCTACCCCACATACGTAAGCAACCATCCGATGATTAACAGATAACACACACCGACTCCACACCGCAACTGTAGCGTTATCATCATCCGCTCCGTCAAACAAAGCACTACACACTCCCCCGCCACGGATACACATATTAATTGCTCTAATATAATCAACGCATCCTCTGATAGTACAAAATCGAAATCGAGCGCGTTATTTAATAAAAATACAAACTGAGTCTTCTGAAAAGTTAAATTCATTAAATAAACAAAGTATCTCTTTCGCAGATAAAGTAAAGTCAACGAAAATAACACCGCTAGTAGCTTTTAATCATCCAAAAGACGAACCAGGCATCATCCTGCCATATTTCCTGCTGCATTCGCTCAGAGACTATTTCACTGTAGTGAAATCAGTCACTGGCAGTAATTTACATAGATATAATTGTGGGGTTTTGTACCAGTCGAAATCGTGTAATAATTTTCCTTAAAACCCCGAACAATAACAAACGATTTTTTTGTCGGAGGCGGAACGATTACATTAGGAGAGCGGACATTTTAGGCCGAACGAATTAGACAACCAGCTAATAAAGTTGTTCTACCAAATATATCGGCCACTATAAGGAATGAAACACTTTCGTCATAGCTCATTTCAGCACTATATCCCTTAAGCTACTGTCACCAATATCAATATTACAAGTTAACCCCTCAGACGATGAGTTTGCAAACGTAATAAGCTGGCGACGATGACAGATGTATGTCGAGCATATGAACTGTGTAAATATTCCTAGACCATTTTTCCTACGCAATAATGACCACGATCATAGAATTTTCATCTAAATCGAAGACTGCATTTGTCCAAACTGCAGAAAAGAGAATAGACCGGTAAATACGCAACAAGAGATTCCTTCCAGCCGTCCAGGCACCACTTGCCAACCTAACAAATGACCACGGACCACGATAGCAATTTGCTCCAGCCAGTACATAAGGAAACCCATTTCTCTTGACCTTAACGATAGACGCTACATGTCTAGATAAACTAAATTCAAGTACCACAATTGATGAGCCGGAAATGGAGATGGACACGGACGCTAGTCTTCTGAAACGGCCCAATCACGAGACTACCCCCGAAACACTTTCTAACCTGCGACCCACGATATTCCCATCACGGCCGTTACCTAAACGGCTAGCACTCTACATTAATCAACCAGATAAAAAAGAGGAGCATGTACCAACTGAGTCGCATAACGAACAGTCAATCCCATAGCCAGGAGATGTAACTGAAAAAGCCAAACCTCTTTTCGACGCCGAACAAGCAATTTTTATGATAGGAATTGAAGAATTTAAAACATTTATGCAGACAGTAGCGACACACCCAAAGTACATTTCCTATGCAACTGATTGCATAATGAGCTATGACGCGTTAGTATATGTATATGCTTGCAGCAGTTAAACAGTATCTTAGCGGTAGAAGCATTAAAATTCGCTACTCCAGAATCATAAGAAAATTATCGGAGCAATCTATCACGACGTCTACAGACGAGCGACCTCATAGCGACGGTAACGTGTCCAACACAAATTAATAAACTTCCCGTGTCCATATAGACTTGCAAAGTTTATACGGTTCGTCTTCTTTCCTAACGATTTCCCGGTGCGAGGTCCGCTTGATGGCACTTTCTTCTCCATTTTCTACGGTCCTCGGCGTCCTCTATTCCAACACTGACTTCCATCATGTCTCTGTTGATGGAATCTATCCAACGTCTTCTCGGTTTTCCTCGTGGTCTCTTTCCTCCACGGTTATATAATCTATTAACATCCTCACAGGGCTATTGTCTGTTTTCCGCTTGATGTGACCGTACCATCGGAATCTCGCTTCCCGTAATTTCAAACGTACAGGTGCAACTCTTGTATCGTCGTTTTTAATATGGTCGAAGAGACCAGCGTAACATTTTCATTTCAGCCACATGAAGTTTTTGTTCCATTTTTGTGGTTGTCGCCCAGCATTCAGTTCCATATAGCATTGCAGATCTGATAATCGTGTTGTAGATCCTCCCTTTGAGATGTATTAGTATTCTCTTGTCGCATAATACCCCGGTTAGCTGTCTCCATTTCATCCATGCTGTTTGGACGCGGGAATCTACGTCGCATTGTGTATCCCCATCTGAGGTAATATTTGAGCCCAGGTATTTGAACTGAACGGTCTTCTTTAACACCTTGTTATCTCTTTTGATAGACTTATCTGTAGGTGCTCCACATTCCAAGTATTCAGTTTTCCTGATGATAAGCTGAAGTCCATTTTCCTGTAATCTATTTTTCCAGATCTGCACGCGCTTTTCTAAATTAACTTTTTGCTTTTTTAGTTTATACAGTATTACACCATTAATTAGAACCAAAATGGCTGTAAAATCTTGTTTAATGCAGTGGAACTGTCGCGACTTTATTGGCAACCGTGCTGAACTGGTGCAGTTAATTGCACGACATGCCCTCTACGCTATATGCTTACAAAATCACACCTCAAATCAAAACATCAACTGAGAGTAAAAGATTATAAACTCTTTAGATGTGACAATACTCAAGGTATGAGAATGAACGGAGTTGTTCTACCTATTATCCATACCTGCGTTCCCAGTCCGCCTCAACTCCTCCTTACAAGTTATTTCCATCACTATACATGCCCCTCTTTTATCTAACTCTCCAGTTACACTATGTAACTGTTACATTCCCCCGAATAGCATGAATAGTTTCCGCGAGCTCGAGTCCATTATGACACAATTTCCTAAACCAATAATATTAGTAAGGAACTTCAATGCTCATTCCTCGATCTGGAGATCAAGACATACTAACAAACATGGAGCAATCATTACTACATCAACTGCTCCTTGCTTCTTATTCTACAAAGCAAAGTAGAGAACGTTCCATGACAAGGTATTTGTCCCACATCAACTCAAGACCTCTGTCGTAGAAAATATTACTACAGCTGAAACGGCGATCCCCAAATCTACCCTCTCACCCCGTTCTCGCCGTGTTCCCCCTAGTGGTGCAGTGAAGTTGCCGTAGAAATACAGAACCGTAAACGAGCCCGTCAAGAAATACAAATCTTCAAAATTATTCAATGACCTGATTGAATTTAAAAAGCTACATGCCAAAGCACGTTACATAATTAAGAGGAAGAAGCGAGAATCCTGGATTTTTTTCATCGATTCTACAGCCCAATTCACATCTAACCAAATGACGTGGGCAAAAATTAAATCAATGAATGACCTTAATCGATCTAACCCCCCTACCTCCTTAATCCATAACAACTCAGTCGTATCAGATCCGAGCAATGTTGCTGATATCTTCGCACAGCGCTACCAGAATTAGTTCTCTTCCCTAGTCTATTTCATCAAGTTTACATCTAGAAAAGCTTTTTATAAACAACAAGAATTATCCTTCCTCCAACAGTCTGCTCATGCTTTCAACGGTGAATTTTCTATGGCTGAGTTAAACTTTCAACTCAGATTTCATACCCACGTCAGTGCACCTAGTCCTGACACTCTGTTCATCCATACATGGTTAAATATTTGCCAGCACAGGCTTACGAGATTCTCCTTACTATTTATAACCAAATATAGGTATTTGGCGATATTCCTAAATTCTGGATAAAATAAAGATCCATTCCGTCCTGAAACTATCGTCCAATTTCCTTTTTAAACGTCTTACACGAAGTAATGGAAAAAACGTTAAACCGGTGCCTCCTCTACGTCCTTGAACAATATTCTTTTTCCCATTCAAGCCGGAGGGAGTACAGCGAAATCGACATACGATCACTTAATAACTCTGCAAGCGTCAAATACTAAGCTCCCACCGCCATCAACATACATATGCTGTCTTTTTTGATTTAGAGAAAGCATTCGATCGCATACGGCGACATAGATTATGGTTAATACTTAAAGCTGCCGGAATAAATGGCCAGATGGGCAAATATATCGCTAGCTTTTTTAGCAACCGAACGATCCCGGTTAAGATCGGTACATCGATATCAGGACCCATTGAAACCGTGAGAGTGGCGTGCCACAAGGCTCTGCTCTAAGTGCAACCTTATTCATAATGTACGTCAATGACGTAGCCAATTGCATCCCGGCGCCTATAACCGCCCGGCTATTTATCCATGATCTTAACATCTCTTTATCGTCAAATTTTCCTCCTATCGCTCAAAAAATACTCCGGAAAATTATCGATAAAATATAGAGTTGGTCTGAAAACAACGGCCTAGCCATCTCGGCGAGTAAATCCGTATATGTTGATTTTTGCAGGGAGCGCCGTTCCTCTTCCAGTGTGTCCCTAATTCTGAACAACCTTCCTCTTCCCCAGAAAGCCACTTCCAAATTCCTTGGGTTAATCTTTGATTCTAGGATAACTTGGAAGCCTCATATTGCCAACTTAAAACATAGTTGCACCAATTCTATCCACATATTGAAATGTCTGGCTAGCTCCAGATGCAATATTAATCCTAAATTGCTCTTTAATATCTACAGATCACTGGTCTTATCGAAAATCCACTACCGGTGCCAGGTGTACTCCTTGGCCAGCAAATCTCTATTGAAATTCCTTGATCGCATTGAGAACCATTTTGGGAGTGCATCGAACCTCTCGAGCTGCCAGCATGTGCGTTCTATCCGGTTACTTTCCGCTTTCCTACTTCCAAAAATATTTCATACTGCGAAATATGTACCATCATTTCAGCCACACACGAAACCTCCTCCTGAAGTTGCAGCGTTATCCTCTTGAACCAAACTTTGTACAAAGGTCAACATCCAGTCCCAATATCCTTATTCCTCCTTGGATCACTTTCCAGATAAATATTGACCTATCGCTGAAATAAAATCCAAACACAACAAGTCTCCTCTATACCGTAGAAGTGGCAATTAGAGAAATTAAGTATCCGAACCACCTAATTTACTACACTGATGGAGCTAAAGAAGTTGGCGAGACAGGTCCACTGTTCGCAGCCTGCGCATTCGAAGGTCACGTGACATCTTGTATGAAACCTGACTCTCAATGATGCCTGTTCAGTATTGAATGCAGAACTATATGCAATTGCACGCTGCTCCCAATACATCGTTACAACTCACACCAAAGCCTGTGATGTTCTCCTGGTTACTGATTCCCTCCGGTCTTTAAACATGATTAAGGGCTAAAAAATACAACCCGCTAGTACCAAAAATATACCACTACTTGTACCAATTGTATCTAATGGACAGTCAGGTGTCGCTGCTGTGGATTCCTGGGCACATTAGAGTGCCCGGTAATGAAAGGGTTGATGGAGCAGCACGTTCTGCCTTGCTTTCGTCAATGCCAGAGGACACACAGCTACCGTCATCAATTGCATATACATTCTTAAAAGCGTGCGAAAACCAGTGGAAAACTGAATGAGCAGCTGTTACAGCATTCTTAAGAATCATTAAGCCCACAATTAAATATCATGGTGGCCACTGGAAAGAACATTCCGATATGACTTTAAGATCCTCAGCCGGCTGCGAATCGGCTACATCGCTATTTCCCACAAACACATAATCGATAAACGCTGCCTCCGGTTATGTGCCCCTTGTGCGGTCAGACAAGCGTACCGACAGTTTCTCATATACTGCTTACCTGCCAAAAGTTTACGGTATTACAAAAACAACTTGGCCTCTATTGCGAAACATAGAGCACATCCTCTCAAATGAGGCAATTTCCATCACCAGGGTCATTGCCTTCGTTAGAATGAGCGGCTTAACTCAGCATACTTAAATGATTTCCCGCTGTGTGTGCGGTAATGACCATAATAGTCACACACAGCACATATAATTTAAAGGGGGAAAACACAGCGGTTTTGATATATGGCACTACCTTGTCGTTAATGATACAATTTTTGTAGTGTTTTAAAAAATGAGTTTACGATTTTGAACTGATGAGGAAATAGAGAATGAGCTCCTCAAACAATCAGAGAAGGGAAATTGAGTTGACGATGGTTCTATAAATGAGTCGGAAAGCGAAACGGAAGACAATGTTTCACCAGACGATGGACATGAAAAAGAAGATGAGATGTTTCCTGAAAACGATGATGACGTAGATGGGGAATAGATTTTGATTGTGATGAAAGAAATTACGTTTTTGGTCGAAATATGAAGACAATTTAGACCGGATACTGCGTTGTCTAGTCCATATTCTAGAACTATGGTTATCCATCTTTCTAGGTCAAAAGGGATAGCACAGAATATGTTCACAGGCTGTTTTTAGTTTGTTTATTTTCGATGACATGATTCAGCTTATT